>OY744606.1:80652430-80732028 GCA_963556255.1 Allolobophora icterica | reverse complement strand
AGAGAGAGGAGAGAGAGAGAGAGGAGAGGTAAGAGAGAGAGGGTAGGCAGAGACAGGTAAAGAGACAGACAGAGGGTTAGAGGCAGAGACAGGTAAGAGACAGACAGAGGGTTAGAGGCAGAGACAGGTAAAGAGACAGACAGAGGGTTAGAGGCAGAGACAGGTAAAGAGACATCAGAGGGTTAGAGCGGAGACAGGGTAAAGAGACAGACAGAGGGTTAGAGGCAGAGACAGACAGAGGGTTAGAGGCAGAGACAAGTAAAGAGACAGACAGAGGGTTAGAGGCAGAGACAGGTAAAGAGACAGAGACAGACAGAGACATAGAAACAGAGCGACAGAGAGACAGAGACAGAGAGATAGAGTGACAGAGAGACAGAGAAAGAAAGACAGAGATAGAGAGGCAGAGTGACAGAGATAAAGATATAGAGGGACAGAAACAGAGAGACCGTTAAACAGACAGAGACAGAGATACAGATAAAGAGACAGAGACAGAGAGACAGATAAAGAGACAGCGACAGAGATAAAGATATAGAGGGACAGAAACAGAGAGACAGATAAAGAAACAGAGACAGAGATACAGATGAAGTGACAGAGACAGAGAGACACATAGACAGAGAGGAAGTGAATGGGTCTACTGTCTATCGGTTAATGCCTTGAGCGTTAAAATCGGTGCCATAGAAGTTACTAATAACAATTAAAAGACTACTGAGAAATGGGTTCCCTACTGAGAACTATCATGGGAAAACAGTGGAGGGAATAGAATAGGAAGCCCTCGTTTGATGCTGCTATTCTAGACGATGATAACCACTAACGCTTTTGAGGGGTTCAGAAAATGCGCTTCATAAAAGTCCACATACATAGGGGCCTAAATATATACACAAGCACAAACTTCTATGTATCAATATAATTAATAAAATAATATATTATGACGTAATCTGTTTCCATGGAGATCGATTATGTATGCGTGTACAGTCTACAGTCCTAGATTCTGGAATTCTGCATTGTGTCTATGCGTATGGCTGCTGATCGCAAGGGATTGAGGATCATTCTGTTCGATCTTCGCCTTATGGGATCAGGTGGGGAACACCTACGACCAGTTTCATTATATAGCGGCTCTATATAAATAAGCACTAATACGTTTACAAGTACAATTACAATTAGAAATACTTGTGCCTCATAATGAATTGATCATCTGGCTATTATAACCATTACACTACCTGCACAACCCTCGGGGTCCCCAGGGCTCACGTTCCACAAGCATTCAGTCGTGTTGTTTTTGATGTATACAATACAAGAACTGAAAAAAAAGAGAATAGCGAGACAGAGACCCTCAGGGGTTACGGGTGTAAGCTCGCTCTAGGTTAGCACGAGGAATTACAATTGAAGATCCTCGTTCTACCCACACAGTGTCCCTATGTCCTCACAGACTGGCAGCCTCCGCGCGTCAATTCAAGCGCCTACATTGACACCTTGGATTGTCTGCGATAGTCGCAAATTATCGAGAACTTGCATGCCAAAATTCTGCTCCACACAGGTGGGTAGAACTACCGGACCTAGCCATTTGACCTTTGACTATTGCAGAAGACAAGATAGACGATCGGATGCGGTCATCGCAGAACTGGGCGTTCAATGAGGACCTACCCACGGGCTATAACGCCCTTTGATAGTACCCCCAATCTGCTCTACATCCGGAGTATATCATTGTACTAATTATTATGCAGTATTAATGTCGTAGTATACAATTGTAATCTCCTAATACAAACCATCTTGAAGCTTGAAGATCTGCTGCGAGTCGACCAGGTAAACTGAGCTAGAGACTCTGACGCGCCCAGACTTATGGGCATCTCAGGGTAGTAGAGCCTTCTCATTGGACGACACAGCTCAGCAGTTATGTCCTATATTAGCAGACATCTACTGTATTCGGCAGAACGTGCATAGACATTTTTCTCTGATAATATAGCACAGAATGCGACAAAAACCCAGTGACGTGTCCTAGATCATTAACTGTAGTGATAGACGGACAAAATTTTCTGTTTGCAGATTAAATCGACGTTGCGTTCTTAACTGAGTCATGCGTAGGAAAATCCTGGGCACAGTATCATTTGCGGTCATCTACCATTGCCGTTAAGACTATGCTAAAAATAGATCGTTTCCATGGAAACAGATCACGTGACATCTATTTTCCAATCATCTTAGGTCTCCTAAACACAATCAGAACCATTATGACGTCATGTTTATTAATAAGAATTATTAGGACTGAAGGGAACGGAATTCTCCTCCAAGGCTCCAAGGTAACCCAGATGACGTCATAATATCAAGTTTCTTCATCATTGTTTTGTAGGAAACAAAATATTCGAATCAAATCTAATCTAATTTAATAATAATTCCAAAATTCGAAAATTTACAGCGTGCTACTTTAGAAAGTTAAATACACATACCAGCTCGTAAACGAGCGCTGCGTCAAGTGAGACGGGTTAATTGTCCAGAGACATCAAGAACAAAGACAGGCCCATCTTTTGCACATAGACTAATCGTAGACGTAACATGTTTACTGAGTTTTCCAAAATATTTGTGATCATTCTAAACAGACTGCGAAGAACTGATCGTCAACCCTCAGTGTCGTATAAACGTCTTCCTCAAAGCTATCCGGCAGCGATGTAAATGCAGTCCAGACGGTAGGCTCAAATTTTGTTGCGCATATATTTTATTCCTCTGTAGGATATTCGAACTGCGAGCGTACAGTCATGTAAGTTTAGGCCTAAATCATGATATCGCAAATGCTCAGTGCTCAGCACTAGGTCTACTATAAAAGACAGAGGAAGAAAGAGAGGTAGGCCCATAATAAAATTGTTAGGAAGTAATTAGGCCTAAAACGCAAACAAATCTAACCAATATCACAAAATCACCAAATTCTAAGAAACTTAGTAATTAAGACATCAGGAGAGAGGAAACATTCGTGTATTTCGCGAGAAACGATATCTGTTCAAATTAGGCCTACTTGTGGCCTAAAACAGATTCTAAATATTATTTGGTTGCTAAAAGTCGTGATGACTAAGAACAAAGCAACGAAAAGTAAACAATTTTTTTGTTAGAAACGACGCCAAAATTCTCGAAGACAAAAATTTATCGAAATATTTTGCTCTAGTGTTTGTTAATTACGGCCTTGATTGTCTAACGTCATCTAATCGTAATCGTAAACTCCAAACTTCTAAAGCGCCACTTGATAGCCAAAGCGCAGGGCACCAGCTTATTCACGAGTGCTGTGTCAAGTCAGAGGGTTTTACAAAGGCGGTCCGAGCCCGATTTCCAGAGGGTCCAGCTCAAGAGAGGAGGCAGAGCAGCTGCTAAGGCGGATGTCGTTTAGGCCGAGAAGAATATTTTTCGAAGGCGGAGGATCAGATGAGCAGAGTAGGAATTCTTGGAAAGGTGAGACTTTAGTTAGGTTTGAGTGGACGCCTTGGGGCGACAGATAAAGGAGCCTGAGGCGGTTGATGGAGGCCGTGTGGCAATGATGATGGAGGAACAGAAAATTTGCGAAAATATGAAAAATCTATTAAACTTCTGGATCCGCTGATCTGAAGGTATAAATTAGCGAGACTGGCGCCGTCTAAAGAACCATTAGGCCTATATCAGAAATGGAATAGGGCCCAGGGGCGCCGCCAGACTTTAAAAAATTGGACGCACACCCCTTCCGTCTCCTCCCTTACACTCCCGTCGTCTGTCTGTCACTCGTAGTCACACAATGAAAATGACTCACAAAAGTACAGTATAACAAATGCATATGATTATCTTATGATATTATTTACACAATACTGTATGGCAAACCAATTACACACAGTGAAATTGTCAAAAATATTGATGCGATGCCTAATCCTTGTGTGGATTTGATTTGGTGGGTGGACGCACGTGCGTCCAGTGCGTCACGCTGCCGGCGCCTCTGATAGGGCCTACTAAACGAATTGTCGTCACTGTAGGCCCCTATACCTTACAACACATTAGAAATGCATTTAAAATTATAATTTACAAAGTTCCTTGATACGGTGGGTTAACTGCTACTTTTGTTTGCAGTTACTCTGGATTTGTCGAGTGAGATCGGTGAAATGAAACATCTGTCTAAGTATCCGACCAAGTATGCCTCCGATTACGTCAGCCACCGAGAGAAACTCATTCTCGTCGCTGTCAAGAGTAAGACTGATCACTACACTCTGTGCTATTAAGTTCCACGGTTACACAGTAAGTTGATTAGTCAGTCCAGAGACACCTTTCGGGTCACAATTAAGTCAGCGAAGTGATTTGAGGATTGGCGTGGTTGTGTTTTGAGCATTTTCGTGCAGCACGAGCGACCTCATTCTGAATATCTTGAAGGTAGTTTCTTTGAGTTGTGGCCGTATTGAAGTAAAGTGAATTGCAGTGGTCTAGTTTAGCACAGATTGCAAAGAACGGATTTTACAAAGTGGATGTGTACATTGTGTAGGCCTATGAGGCAAGAGCAAGAATGGTGGCAGCAGGCCTACTGTAATTTTAATTGTAATTGTAATCTGACAATTATAAAGCGCCTCTTCAATAAACTGTCATTAGTGGCGCATAAGTGTATAAAGGCCTAAGTGATCGTCGCGAGGTCAACATAATGTCTGCCGTTTTGCATCCTCATATTAAACGCATCGCATATAATATGAAACATGGTTCTTTTGTTTCTAGAAACTGCAGCGCAAGAATCCATTTTCATTCCTCTTCTGAAGTCCAAAGAGAAAGATTTCGACTTCATCTGTAAGTATAATTGAAATACATAAAGCTAGACATCTACTCTGCACTCAGGCTCATGAACCTTTTGGGACCAGTAGGCCTACGGCTATTTAATGGTTTCATATAAAATCCCACGTGAGCTGCTGGCAAGGTAGCCGATATGTAAAACAGCGTCTCAGATTCTGATGTAATTGTGAATTTAATTAGAAACTTCTATCGCGCAGGTGTCAAATGCACAAGGCACGAACACCAAGCAGTATTCAGATCAATGTCCAGTAGATCCATCCGCTAAGACTGGTCATCTGGACATTCACTTTACTAGCAACTCGAGCTCGTAGTAACTAACAGTTCCCAAGAGAAAGCCAAGTAGACAACCACTGAAAACAAAATCGCAGGTCATGTCAGGTCAGGTTCGATTCCAGGTCAGTATCCATGGACCAGGCAGATGGATGTGCAGTCAGACAGATGTGTTGCCTATGTGACATCGGCCAAGAAAAGAAACCGATTGTTGCCTGCTAGATCAGCCGAAAAAACGAGGAACACCGATTTAGCTCACTGCATTACAAACTACATATTATGCCACATGATGCATTAAGGTCAAAATATGTAATTACTTACCTGGTAGAGACAGGTTGATTTTTATGTGACATTTTTCGCCAGATATTTTATATTTTCTTTTAGAAAGGGCATAAAGTTTGAACGAAGCGTCCATCAATTCTTAGCCTGATATCCTTAAGGCAAGCTTATGGAAAACATTAGTAAGTTAATTGCCGACAAGTTGTCTTCCCTTTTCTGGGCCGAGGTCATACACAGATTCTTGCTTCGTTGCTTACAGCCAGGTTAAACCGGAAGCCAACCCTGGGCGTCGTTTCGAGAATGAATCGAGCGAGGCGCATGTCGGATATGACGCCAGACAGTCTGTCGATATCTGGAATCCTCTGGAGAGCTGGACATCGCTATCCGGCGACCGGAGATGGAAAGCAGACTTCCTTCTCTTCCACCCATCACAAACGATTTCCAACACCAGAGGGAGCGGCGCAAAGCTTCTTCGCCTCCAGGAAAATATCAAAACCATGATGCGCCTCAGAGAATCGTCATTGTGATATCGACATTTTTACAGCTAAAAAAACGAACTTACGGGAACCAGTTTATTCACAAGCGCTGAGTCAAAACGGTGTTGTAAAAATCGATTCCGGGTCAAGATCCAAAGTGGTCAGGCAGGCAGGCAGGTAGGCAAGTAGGCAGCTAAGGTGGATGGTGTTTAGAATTGAAACGGCGAGGGAGGCAAGGGGAAGAGAAGGAATCGGGATAGGATAATGTGAAAAAGTTGCAGTACCCGTTACTGAAACAAGCCACACGAACCCTTAGCACTCAAGCCTGACCTGGACTGACTCCTCTGGATCTTGACCTGGAACGGATTCGACCCCCGCCTATCGATTTTGATTTGACTAAGCGCCTGTGAATAAGCTGGTTCCCGCGACTTCGCTTTTGTGGGCGCTGTAGAAATCTCGAGATTACGATTAAGAAGGTGCCTGGCATTCACTCCATGGATGCCGAAAACTCTCACCAATAAACACTCACTATGGGAGGTTAAAATCATGAATAATGAAGAGTAGGCCTAATGCACGGCTTTTGCTTAGTTTTACAACAGTCTTTCAAAACGACAGAAGTTTATTGTGAAAAATCCAGTGTTAATTTGACGCTTTCAATATCTCCCATGCAGGGCCAAGGTGTTGAGGAATCTCAAAAGAGGATTCAATTTGTAGTTTACGAATCATAGAAACTTCAACTTTTGAAGTAGAAATCGTGCCAACAACAGCAGATAACAATATATACTAACAGAAATCTCAGCATAATACCAGTTGCAGCAGAAACTGTGCTAACAAATACAGAAAAACAATGTACTGAACAAAAATCTCTAATTTCTTTTTGTTCAAGATGTGCTCTGAGGTCAGAGGTGAATAATATCATCTCAACAAAAACAAATACAATTAAAATCAAACAATTAACATCAGCATATGTTCCATACAACAATTACACAACAAATTCACATAAATAAGTTAACGAATTAAACAAATTTAAAAAGTATGAAAATCATGTAAACATTTCTCCTATATAATACAGCTAAAACATAATAGAAAATTGACACCTGCAAATAATTTCATATTTCAATCATGTTTACTTTACATAATGTAATCGTAATATTCGCACAGTGCCTCGAGAAATCTTTCAGACGTGACCAGTGAATTTCAGGTTTTGTTCAGCCCAAGAATTGAAAGTTTAATCCAAGAACTGTCTTGTTCGTTTCGGAACTTGATCAATAAATGCTACAGAAATGCTAAAAACTAGAGATAGATGTCGGACATTTACGACGTTTTGTGGTTTCACCCTGTAAACTGTAATCACATTTACATGTAATGGAAAATGGGCTTAACCCTATAAACTGTAATCACATTTACATGTAACAGACCTGGGCATAACCCTACAAACTGTAATCACATTTACATGTATGATGTAACGGAACTGGGCTTAACCCTATAAACTGTAATCACATTTACATGTAACGGAACTGGGCTTTACCCTGTAAACCATGAACGTAAACAGGTGATGATACTGGTTCAGCCTGTGAAGTCTTGTACAATATCATTAGTCAATGCGTAATATGTTTACAGAATGTAAATGTTTTTCTATAGTGACCGTATGAATGGCTTCGAGCAACTCTTGAAGTAGAAACAGTGCCAACAACTGCAGAAAAACAATAATACACTAACAGAAATCTCAGCATCATACCAATTGAAGTAGAAACTGTGCTAAGAAATACAAAAAACAATGTATTTTCAGATCACGAAAATTGTAGGACCACATGCTTTCACCGGCTGCTCTCCTTATATCTGGAAGCGTCTACCTCATAAAGGCCAACTTGCCAACTCGCCATCATCTTTGCCCTGAACGGCGGGAAACTCAGTACCACCTGTGATCTAAACCTCATCCATTCGCCCTTCCAATCAAAGACAATGAAAACTTTCTGGTACAAAACAGCTACTAGACTTATAACCCACAATCTTCATCATAAGTAACTTATTGCGTTATTAGTGAAGACTCTATATTTTACTCTGACCTTAGCCCGACCCCTTTTGTCATGGCATCTAGCCAATCATCTGCCAATGTACATTTGTGTCTCAGATTCATATTACCTGACCTTACCCACTTAATAAGTGATTTAAATAAATAATTCTTGACTTCATCACAAAATGTCCAGAAATCATACAAGAATTTAAGAGTCTTGACGATTGAGAGATTATGGTAACCAAGTTCAGGTGCGTTCTACATAGCAAATGAACATCACAAATGAAACATAAATTAACCACACTGCAATCGTTTTGTGTCTCTTGACTTAGATGTTGGCGGCAACACAAGTCATCTGAACAGCCACAAGATTACAAAGGCTCGGCCATAATTAATTAGCCATAAATAATTAGCCATATGCATTACAGACTCAGACAAGTCCAAAACAAACGACTACATAGACTGATAGCTCCTGCCAGTCTAGTAAACACAATAGCAAGGCCGTGGAGGGTTAACCCATGGGATTAGCAGTTTTTGTCTGGGGTTAGCATCTAACGTAACAGCTAACCACTAAACTTCTGCAGCAAAGAGAAGCCAACAATGGTTAACGTAAGTCTGATAAATTGTGTTAATGCTCACCGTTTTATCTAATCTAATCTAATCTAATCTACTGACTTCTATAGTGCCGTTGTCATAATACCCCAGACATTGTATGGTTCCACATGTATGCGTGGTTCTGTCGTTGGCGACTCTTTCCAGTTTACTGTGCATTGTTTCGCTACCTGATGTAATAGTCCAGTTGCTAATGACATTTAACATCGTATAGGCAATCGCAGAGAAAGTGCTTTTGTGAGATACTTAAAAATGTGCTATATGAACTGTTCTAATAAATACATACATACATCAGCTGATGGTTACTTCGAGCGAATTGCAACAAAATATCAGAATCCATTGAGACATTCTTCTGGAAACTAGAAGAATGGCTATGACGGGTATGCAAGACAAATGAGTATGTATGTATGTATGCATGAGAACACTTGTATAGTTCCCTTCAGGTAACTCCCAAGGGCGCTACGGCACGGTTACCTAGGAATCACCGAACAACTGTCTTAAGTTTGGACCAGAATGACATTAAGGCATAGGCTCTGGGGGGCAGCCGGGGCACGTGCCCCCAATAATTGAGATGGACTGTACATTCAATGTAACAAGCGTAGAATTAATAACCAAATCCCCAAATATTTTGGACAAGTTTACGCCAGTGCGTTAAAGTGTTGGCAGAACAAAGCTACTACTGGCTACAACTCCTAGCCTCGCTTCTGTGTTCACAGCAACTTCATAACAACAAAAATGTCGATAACATACAGCTCCAAAATCCAAACAGCAATCCTTGGCTCGGTAAAATCGAGGCTACAAACACAAGCACCGCAAACTATTACACAACTCCTAGAAGTTTTAAGAAACAAGAGGCATAGTGCAGATCAACAGGAAGACCTGTTCTGCACATTGACACTCATGGACATCTTCGGTGAAAGATTTTGTGGACAGTTTGTTGTGAAACGAGAAAGAAGCACATGCTACAGCGTGAAGAGATGTCTAATGTAGACGACGAAGCCATCATAGCGAGAGATCACCAAAGTCTTCGTTCCACTTCTCGTACTGTTTCAACGTGTCGGTCGGAACGCTACGGCGGATTCGCTTCAGCGAGTCAACGAAATCATTCAGTAAAATACTCCGCACCTACGTCAGTCATAAACAACAAAATCGGCTGTGACAAAAACTCGTTTCTTATCAGCTTCAATCAACATTTATCAATACATAAAAGTCCTATATCTATGTATGTGTATCTATGTGTATGTATTTATGTTTGTATAATTATGTATGCAAGTGTATGGATGTATTGAATAAAGCTCATCTCTTGCTATCTCTCTTTAACTCAAAACTGAAAAATTGCTCTTTCACAAATCCTATACCGATTCCTCCTCTTCCCCTTACGTCCCTCGCCGTTTCAACTCATCCACCTCAGCCGTCTGCCTGCCTGACCTCCTTGCATCTTGACCTGGAACCGACTTCCTACAGTCTTAACCCAGAAACTCTGAGATTCATATCAATAGAACTGCTGAACAAAAACTGGTTAGCAGTCTAACATCCAATAGCAACAATTCTTACATTTTCCAGATCCATGTCTCGCAGTAAATCTGGATCAACCTCTGAAACCATAAAAATAAATTAACATCAGATAGTAAATTAATTTCACATAACAAATTAAAGTTATATAATTATTTAACAGCATATGACTCTATTGCAGGTAACCAGTCAAAACGACTCAACAAATATAGGCAGATTCGAATGAACACGATCAAACTAAAGTTAATGGTTAATAAACTACCATACCTTATTTTTCTCTGACCATAAACTACCATATCTTATTTTCCCTTAACATAAACTACCATACCTTATTAAGGGCCTGATTAAGTCAACCAGTTCCAATAATAGCTAGCATGCTTTAACACCTCTACATTAACTTATTCTGCAAGTATGGACACAACTTGCCTCTGATTGGACCGAGAGCAGCATCCTTAGCCAGGGCGGTCAGATCGCTGCTTGAGTAGCCCTCCGTCAAACTGAAACAGCAGAAGATACGAACATAACAGAGAAGGCGACTTGATCATATGCAGATAGTTTTCAACGACTGGACCAGAAATCACACGGAAATGTTTTTCTGGCCACCGTTTATTGACACATTGCTGGTTCTAACTCGTTTAATTTTTGCTTACATGATTGGTGGCCAATTGGTTAGAGTGCTCGGTCTGTAACGCGCAGAGTACGGGTTCAAACCTCACCCGAGGCAACAACTGTGTAGGAAGCGCACATGACCATACAACAGAACATCGATGGCGCTGAGCAATTGTGAGTGAAGGACTTGCTCAAGGTCCTTGCACAGTGATTGCCTGAGTGGAGGCTCAAACCCGTACTCTCCGCGTTATTGGTCGGGCGCTCTAAACAATCAGCCACCAGAAGAACTGAAGGAGTTTCTCACCTGGCCATTTCATTTACTTCTTCATCTGACAAGGGGTTGTTGTGCTTTGAGAGAAGTTTCGACAGAACTGCAACCCTCGTCTCCTTCTCCGGCATTTTCACATAAATCCGTTTAGCAAATCGCCTACAATCAAACATGTTTTCTAATGGTAAAAATTACCTTTTCAATCAACACAAACTAATGCTGCGCAATTTCATATCTCTATAAGAAGTCACTAACTGAGTCTTATATCCCTCCGCAATGGAAGGAGAGTAAAATCACTCCTATCCCAAAGATCTCTAGCCCAGTGACAGAGGCTGATTACCGACCAATATCCATCACACCAATTTTATGTAAAATTTTGGAAAAATTTGTTGTTCAAATTTACTATTATCCAATCCTTACAAACCCTAATGAAAATAGTCTTTATTCAGACCAATATGCTTTTCAGGCCATCTGGTTCGACCTCGGCGGCATTGATAGCTATAACCGATCATTTACTAGAAACAGTTACATGCGAGCCGTATGCCCGCATGATATCGCTTGACTTTTCCAAGGCATTTGACACTGTAAGGCATAATTACCTCGCAGAGCAGTTAGCCTCCATGTTAATTCCTGATTTTGTTTACAATTGGGTGCTTTCTTTGCTTTTTAATCGAGTGCACTGTACTAAATTTTGTGGTATCATTTCCCCATACAAATGTATAAATGCTAGCACTGTACAGGGGTCAGGGCTTGGACCAATCCACTTTTTAGCCGCCATTTCTGGACTTAAATTGCTTCATGCAGGGAACCGATTATTCAAATACGCAGATGATTGCTATTTGATAATTCCTGCCTCAAACATAACGACCACTGACTCTGAACTTGCCCACATAGCTGAATGGGCCAGAAATTGCAACTTGCGCTTAAATCATAGTAAGTCTTGTGAAATCATAATAAGGCGTCCTCGAACCAAAATTCTAGATACCCCTCCGCCCATTGCTGGGATCGTACGTGTAAATGAAATAAAAATTTTGGGAGTCACTCTTTCTGAAAAAATTGGGTTCTCCTCGCACATTAACAACATCTGTTGTAAAGCTAAACAATCCTTTTTTGCTCTGCGAGTCCTGGTTTCGCATGGATTAACTGGAAGCCGCCTTCATGATGTTGTACGTTCCACCACAGTGGCACGAATGTTGTACTCATCTCCAGTCTGGTGGGGATTTTCCAATGGTCTTGAGAGAAAACGTCTCTCTGCCTTGATACGTAAGCTTAAGCGACAAGGGTATCTGCCAACTGATACTCCTACATTTGACCTGTTGTGTTCTAAGGCGGACGATGCTCTCTTTGCAGCAATCCTTCAGAACCCAGGGCATGTCCTCCATGATTTGCTCCCTCCGATACGATCTACCGGATATTATCTTCGACCTCGCCGGCATAATCGCGAGATACCACGATGTGATCCTTTGATGGGGAAGGGTTACATTGCTAGATTACTGCATAAATGATAAGAAAACACTTGCTTTTTTAATTACTTATTTTATCATTTTTATTTCGATTTATTATTACTTCAATGTTTTACAATCAATGCTTCTAGCTTCTGTCCCATTGTGCGTTTGCTAATGGTGTAATAAAGAATATACTTACTTACTTTACTTAAGTAAACAGGAAGCTCTAGAAAATACAAATTAAGTCTAACAGTTGGAGCCATTGATATGACGCTGGCAAGTTAATTAATATTAATTAAATAAACAGCTGATTAATGCTCAGATCCTCTAGTAACCAATCTTTGAATTCGATTCTGTGTAGTGCAATGGTGAACTCATCAGCCAGTAGCCATGCCTTGAATACCTTACTGCAAACTCAGCTTTGCATTCTTAGAGGCTGTGTGAAAAAACTTCGACAAAGCATAAGAATAAGAGGCACTATTACCAGCAGCTTTGACTCCTAATCCTATATATAGAGAGAGAATAGTTTACCTAAGCACTGCATCATCCAAATCCTGTGGTCGATTCGTTGCTCCCATCACAAGCACACAGTCCTTCGCCGACCCATGAATCTATCAGAAAGCAAAGCAACATTCTCAATCAATGGATACAGAATATCCCAACTGCGACATCTAAAAGTAAACTTAAGATACCAAATATCTTTTGCAGCTTTGAATTCGATTCCGTCTTGTGCAATGATGAACTCATCTAGTAGCCATGCGTTGAATATCCCTTAGTGGCACTCAGCCTGCATCACTAGAGGCTGAGTGAAAAAACTAAGAATGTTACCAGCAACATTGACTCCTAACTCTGCCGATAGACACAGTCAGGTAACAGAAAACAAAATACAAATACTCTAATCTACGTAAACCGTGACCTTCTCAGTGTTCTCACCCCATCAAATTCCAGAAGGAATTCTGTTTTCAGGCGTCTACTGGCCTCGTGTTCTCCCTCTCTTCTCTCGGAAAGCAACGAATCCACTTCGTCTGAAATCGTAATCTCCAGTATATTAGAAGTGCAACTCTAAAGCTAAGCACAGGGATTATTCACGAGCGCTGCGTTGTGTCAGAGGGGTTGTTCAGAGATGTCAAGGAAAGATCTGACTCGTCCAGTTCCCAGAAGAGGAGCTGCTAAGGTGGGTTTCATTGAGGACGAGAGAGATTGGAAGGTGGAGGATTGGATGGATAAGGGTGGGAATTCTTGAAAACGTGAGACTTCGATTTAGAGTGGAAAGCCTGTGGTATGATAAGTAGAGGAGCCTGAGGCAGATAACAGTGGGTGAGCGGCAGTACAGTTGGGTGAACTCATGGGAAATAACACATCCAGTACGTTGCAACACTGTACAACACACACCAATCAACGTCGTATTCATTAAGAGCTGAGTACTCTACGGAAATTTCACCAGGAATCATATCTAGCATATGTACACCAACAGATGTAAATTTAGATTCATTCATTCATTCAAAGCATTTATACAGCGCCTGTCCCAGATAACTACTCACAAGCGCTCACGGCCCAATTCCAGTCGAATAGAACAGTCCTCGAGTGTTTCTAGAAAGTGCGTGCAGAATCCCCAGCAAAGACAACGCGCAGATTCAAAGGCAGGCCATTCCAGAAGGATCCAAATGGAGGTCATTCCAGATGGATCCTAAGGCAGGCCATAGTAGGTGGATCCAAAGAGAGGTCATTCCAGGTGGATCCAATAAATAAACAAATAAACAGATAGATAGATAAATAAATAGAAATAGATAGATAAAAAACAGCTAAACAATAAAAGGATAACTAGATAAATAACTAATCAATTAATTAGATAAATAACTAGATAAATAACTAGATAAATAAAGAAACAGACAAATTTATATAGCTCCAAGATATGAAATCTAACCAATAAAAATGACTGAAGGCTGCATCTCCTGAGCCACAGCAAACAGAGCTCTGACCAATTTCTCTCCTTCTCCAACCTTAATAAGAGACACACAACCAATCAGCAGCAATTTTCAGTATATACAATAAAAAATCCCAATTAATGCAATTATACCATTGTCAGTGCCAGTAATGAAAAATGAAATACTACTATTTATTATCTATTTATTTAATTGTTGGGTTTGCCTCAGCATACATTGGGGAGTTCTATGTTCCAGTTTCAAGTCAACCTGGTTGGTGATTGCTGTGCTCTGCTAGCCTTGGAGATATGCAGGTGCTGCGCTTCCACACTTCGTCATGCCTTCTCATGTATTGGACCATCTTCATGGAACAGTCTTCCATTGTATTTATGCTCTGTTGCACTTGAAATTCTCAAACATACCTCTTCCAATCTACCTATGGATCTTACTAGTTTCCTGACTTCAAAGTGCACTTCTGTACTTTGTAAGGAGGGCATTTGACCAATTACAGTTGTTTTATTTTGTAACTAGAAAGTTTTACATAATTTAAAGTTAACTTTTCTAGTTCATCAAATTCAGGTAAACAGTCTGGAAATTTCCACATGCACAGGACACTTTTCTCCTCAGTCTGCAGAATAAGAGGAAAAATGAAGTTCTGTTGGTGTAAGGATGTTGGTCAAGAAGAAATGAATGCTCACGTATTTCGATGTAAGGCTGGCAGCGCTTATGCCAAAGAATGTCGCGTTAGACTCATGAGCCACTGCTTTTGCCTACAGCACACAGTAATAAACTGAATTAAAAACAATCATTATTATCATAATCAGCAGGAGAAGAAACAGCAGTCTCATCATCATTGTTTTCGTCAGCATAATCTTTGCATCAACGTCGTCACCATCATCATAACTATCATAGTCACCATCATGATTATCATCACTCTAGTCTCATTGTCATCACTATTATTATCATCATCTTGATCATCATAGTATCATCAAAGTCGTTGCCAATACAACCCACATAACCACCACCACCACCACCACCACCACCACCACCACCACCACCACCACCACCACCACCACCACCACCACCACCACCACCACCACCACCACCACCACCACCACCACCACCACCACCACCACCACCACCACCACCACCACCACCACCACCACCACCACCACCACCACCACACAACCACCACCACCACCTGCTTCTCCTTCACCACCAGTACCACCATAATTACCAACACCTTCTCGTCCACCACCACCTCCTCTCCCACTACTACCACCTCCTACTCCACCACCACCATTTCCTCCTGCCGCATAATAAGTAAGCAAATCAATTGACGTACAAGCATGGTTTTTCCATTTCCTGGAGGACCGAATAGCAGCAGACCACGAGCTGGAGCGCGAAGACCAACAAAGAGCTGAAAGATTTATATTCAGTAAATATGAATTCATGAAATAAATCTGCATTTATGAAGGTGGCTCTGAATCTCATAATGGTCCACAGCCATTGATGACTAATATCCACATAGCCATAGATTCTAATATCCACAAATTACGAAGCACCATTATCTACTAACAGCCAATAAATATCCATTATTATCACTCAATTCTTACGTATTAAATATATAGCTGTATAAGTACGCAAGTAATCTTTATTAGTGCGAGATAAACGCTAACACTTTCCAACAAAAAACATACATCAGTGAAAAAGTAGCACAATATCAGTAGAGAAAAAAAACAAAGCAATCTTATAAACTGTTTTAAAAGTCTAAATTAATAAAGCTGTAATATCTATAACTCTGAACTAACAGCAGAAAACTTTACATCGACCTACGATTGGAATGAAAACAAATAGGTTAGATACCGAAGCAATCATTAAAACTAGCATTGTCAGAGTTTTATATTCGTACTACACATTTAAAGTGACATATATCTCTCCTCTGTGTTCACTCCTCAAACAAACCTTGCACTCGATTCAGAGATATTTTAACTCTTGCTGTGTAATTGTAATTAGTAACTTCTATTGTGCCGGTGTTTTATTCACAAGGCATCAACCGATGGCACACCAAAACCAAGTCGTAATCAGTATAAATGGAAAAATGTTGCAAATTCAAGCAGGCTAATTATCGTTAATTAGTAACTTCTACGACGCCAAGCATCAACCAATATGGCACATCAAAACAAACCGAAATCAGGTCAAGGTCAGCATACAATCATACCTCTGGTCGCAGAGTGGGAAGAATGACTATTTCCTGAAGCGCTTGTTTAGCAGTTTCCTGACCAGCTGTAAAGAGCAGAAACCAAGGACAAGTTTTAAACTCATCTGCCCTGAAAACGTTGATGCAAACTGCACATTTTAACCCAGAGCTAAGTATGACATATTCTCTGCGCTAACAACTCTAATTGTAATTGTAATCTGACATTTATAAAGCACCACCTCAAGAAAAAACTCATCAGTGGCACTCCCGACCAAAATCAGTGAAATTACTGTCAAATATTAAAGATTGATGGGCGCTTGCGAAACTGCGGACACGACAAAGTGATGAGCTCGAGCCGCAGCTCTCGAGGAAGGCGTTTCCAGCAGGTGGACCCAACATAGGCTAAGCTTCTGGACTGAGCTGTAGCAGTATGCATACGAGGGACAGTCAGGAGTCCATGAGCAGCCGACCAAAGGGTGCCATAACCGAGGACCGAGGAGACTGAATGCAGAAGTCGACCTCTGCTTTGGTCAACTGCCAATAGATGAACTTGCTCTCTTTACTTCGGAGGCTTTGGTATTATTCAGGTTGCCAGAGTTTTCAATTACTGGTCCAAATATCTGAAAATGATATTACTATTATTATTATCATTACTATTATTATGTTTTATATAGCGCCCCTTCAAGGTCGGCTACTTAGGAGCGCACCCAGACCAATCACCGTCGAACAAGACAGTTTTAAGGGCAAGTTATACTATACTGGTCCCGCTACTGCCCCATCCAATTATCAACTACTATTTATTCTGCTTATTTCTTGACGTCTTTTTCTATCTCAAATTCAGACCTATCAATTACAGTTGGCGTACCAACCAACCACCGTCTGTCTATCTCAGCAAACTCCGGAAACTGACTTAACTTCGGCATCTCTTTGACGAGACCACTGGGGTCGATCTTGTTTGACAGATGGGGGGGGGGGGAGGGAGGAGACAATTTTGAACTGATCTGGTCAAAAAAGAGTTTTGAAGTGATCTGGTAAAAAGGAGTTTTGAACTGATCTGGTCAAAAAAGAGGTAAAAAATTTTGGTCCACATTTTTTTAGTGTTTCTTCAAAATTGGTGGGGGGGGGGAAATGCATGGTGTTCCCCCACTGTTAAAGGTGGGGTCTTGTCCCCCTCTACCCCCGGGATCGCCGCTCATGGATGAAACAGTGGTTGATGCCTTATGCTTCTGACACCTCAGAAACTACTGTTTATTATGCATACAAGGGTGGTAGTTGAAATGAATTCGGTTCCCATTGGGGAAAGACTGTTCAACATCTCTCCGTTTAACTCACCCATCCTCCATTCGCCAGCTACAGATTCACCATCCAACCGCCCAGATCTACTCGTTCTTCATCATACCTATCTTCAACATACATATCTCATCATACCTATCTTCATAATACCTTTATTTACATCGCCCCAGTCTTCTCTCTCACATTCTACCACCCTCCTTAATCTGCGCCGCTGCTCAATTGGAACACCCGCCTGAAAGACCTCCGTCAATTCGCTCATCCCCTCTTCCCCCTCAATCTCACCTCTCTTCCGTTTGCCCTCTCTACTTTCAAGTAATACCACACGCGCACTGCTCCTGCACTATCCCATGACTACCATCACGATTTCCATATACTCCGCCATTGCACGTGCTCTGGTGGTGCCAGTCCGAAACCTAGAGAAAGGAGGAGGGCGGTGCTAATCACTATGACATGAAATGGCGTCGTTAAACAGGAACTACCACCACCAACCATTTCCACCATGCTGTCTCTTCGGCTTATCCCTAACCCCGTATTCTGACCTCGCAAATAAGCTCTTCTCCCTGACGCGGCTTTTGTGTGGTGCTGAGAAATTTAAGAGATTTGCATTTGTCCGTGCTGCTCCAAGGCTGCTAGGAGCTAAGGTCTCACGTCTCCCAGGTCAACAAATACCCATTTCTGTTGACTGTGGGGATTTGTAGGTCCCACTCTTCCATAAATCTGCACGTGCCGGCCGTGTCTTCTCACGCATCGGACCATCCTCAGGGAATACTATTTCATCGAACATAAGGACCGTTTCTCAAGCCTTTGCTCCACATACGTTTTGACCTTATCTTTACGTTGCACATTTTAGATCGATGCTCTGTTAGCATTCGCATGTGCAGTAGATGGAGCCCACATGGGCTTTATACGGGTCCCATATGGAAATATGGGTTCTATATGGGCTCCAGGTGGGCATGCCGGAAGGGTCAGATTGTGGTGCATGCAGCACTTTTACGACGTTTCTTAAAAGCAGTTATTAAAGAAAGTAATGCTTTTGTGAAATAATCAGCTCTTGGCCATAGCAATTCTGCATGCATTTTCTATGAGCACTTGAAACTGTTTCTGTTATCTGGGGAGGTGCTACATAAATGCCTCACATGAATGAATGAATGCTAATTACCACGATTAACAGAGGTAAACAAGAATGTAATAAGAATACAATGGCTTCCTGTCACTGCATTACATTGAGAAGATATAGCAGAAATATGTTATAGTCTTCTCTTTTGTACAACATCATACTTGAACAAAGGAAAAGAAAACTGAATCAATTACCCAGACGACTAAATGCAACACAGACGAACGAAACTGAAAACAGCTGAACCGGACAAATCTAGAAAATGAAAATGCACCAACAGAAGACATGCTAAACTCAACAGCGTAAAGTAAAATACTATCGGCATCTTTCAAACATTTATAGAGGCTCCATATAAATGCCGATTGTTACACTTAATGGCCTAGGAATGCATAAATGAAAGCTACTATCTGGTAACTGTAAAACTGCACTTACAACCTATGTACATTGTACAATACTTACAAATTTATGCTATGTAGGATCACACACAAAATTTAAAATTCTATGAACTAGCAACCATACATCTGCCCTGGCGGGGATTTGAACCCGACCTTTCGATTGACAGTCCAGCATACTAACCACTACACCATCGAGCACCCAAGTGCAAACAAAACAGCTTCCATAAAATTTCGCATTTGTTATTTCGGATCACTTGATCTCGTAATTCAGTTGGTTCCCAGATATCTTCTGCTCCATCAAATTCTCTCCGCTGGACATTGAATCCCATTTGCCACATCCATCTCTGAGACCTCAGCTGCGCAGTTGGTTTTTTCCATGCGTGACCTACTCCCTGATCTTCGTTAACTCATTCCACGCCTTGTCGCTTCCATTGTAACACCACAGAAATCAGGTTTTAAGGAAGCCATTCTGAAAGACTTCCCGTAGTAAATGTTGCAGAAACATTAAGGCAAATTATATTTAACTGAAGAAAAAATATAAAACATACAATGCTTATGAGAAAAACCTTCATATAAACAAAAGATAATTCATCCCAACTATAATAAATGATTCTCTTAATAAATGTTGCAGACAAGTGAATTAAAATTATATTCAATTCAATGAAAACATTACAACATACAACATTTAACAGAAAGACCTTTATAGAAACAAAAAATCATTCGTCCCCACAGCCACATCAAACAGAAAATGAAATCTATAATAATTAATACACTACCCTTCTATTTATGTGGTCCATGGTTGCTTGGTCCCCTCTCTCTGGTCTCTTTAACAACGAGTCTCGGACCTCCACTGGACATCGATCTCTAGACAACCCCTCTGATACGACGCAGCATTCGTGAATAAAATGGTGCCTGCGCTTAGCTTTAAAGTAGCGCTTTAGAAATTTGGAGTTTACTATTACAATTAAGCCTTATTTGCCCTAAATAATCTGAATAAAAATATTGACAAATTGGGCATTTGTTATGTATAAGATTCTATGGCTGCTGTGTAACTGTGGTTTGGTTTGAATAAAAGACAGACAGACAGAGATAGAGAGAGTGGAAAACAGGAACAGAGACTGAGACAGAGAGAGAGAGAGAGAGAGAGAGGAGAGACGTTTACCAATTTCGCAGAACTGGACATGTGGTCCATGATCGATAATTTCGTTCATTATCAGCTGTGCAAGCTTCTTGTCAACATTTCTGAGCTTTTTCGGCGGAACAGTAGCTCTCGGAGACTTGTTCTGAAAATAAATCGAAACAAATCTTTAGTATGCACGAAATCTAATGCTTTTAGGCAAACACGACATGAAAATATCAATGTTTACTTATTAATACCCTAATACACATTTAAGTACCTTGCATAAGTACAGCACCGGAACTGGATTAAAATTGTCAATGTCTTCAAGTGAAACTGGACATAGTGAAACTCAAGAAAATACAGATATAAAATGATCTGTGTTTTATCTCTGGTTCAAAAATAATCTGTGTGCTTTAACTCCGGTTCAAAAAGATCTGTGTGCTTTATCTCTGGTTCAAACATGATTTGTGTTTTATCTCTGGCTCAAAAATGATCTGTTTGTTTTATCTCTGGTTCAAACATGATCTGTTTTATCTCTGGTTCAAAAATGATCTGTATGTTTTATCTCTGGTTAAATAATGATGTGTTTAATCTCTGGTTCAAAAAAAAGATCGGTGTGTTTTATCTCTGGTTCAAAAATGATCTGTGCTTTATCTCTGGTTCAAAAATGATCTGTGTTTTATCTCTGGTTCAAAAATGATATGTTTGTTTTATCACTAGTTCAAAAATGATTTGCGTTTTATCTCTGGTTCAAAAATGATCTGTGTGTTTTATCTCTGGTTCAAAAATGATCTGTGTGTTTTATTTCTGGTTCAAAAATGATCTGTTTTATCACTAGTTCAAAAATGATTTGCATTTTATCTCTGGTTAAAAAAATGATCTGTTTGTTTTATCTCTGGATCAAACATGATCAATGTGTTTTATCTCTGGCTCAAAAATGATGTGTTTGTTTTAATCTCTGGTTCAAAACTGATCCGTTTTGTTTTATAACTAGTTCAAAAATGATTTGCGTTTTATCTCTGGTTAAAAAATGATCTGTTTGTTTTATCTCTTGTTCAAACATGATCAATGTATTTTATCTCTGGCTCAAAAATGATCTTTTTATTTTATCTCTGGTTAAAAAATGATCTGTTTGTTACATATCTGGTTAAAAAATGATCGCTGTTTATCTCTGGTTAAAAAATGATGTTTATTTTATCTCTGGTTAAAAAATGATCTGTTTATTTTATCTCTGGTTACAAAATGATCGATGTGTATTATCTCTTGTTCAAAAATGATCTGTGTGTTTAATCTGTGGTTGAGCAGCTGCTACATAGGAATTGCAAAAGGTGCATTCTTTCTGAAGAATATTTCTGCTTAAAACTAATATGCACAAAATTAAAACTAATATGCACAAAATTGAGCAATTTCTCTGCTACCATCCATTAATGCCTTGCTCATTATCACAGTAATTTCAAAATGGCAGTCTTAAATCTCGAGTGCAATAGTGTATTGATTTACGACGAAGATCAACTAAAACATTACAAAACATCGGCCATATCTGTTTCACCACAGAGGTGCTAAAACGGCCAAGACCGCTCAGCCGATGTAACTTTATAGGATGATATCTCTTTTTCACTAATAGTAACGTTTCAACGATTACAACACCACTGACCACCTACTATAAATGTCCCAAACGCACGATAACAGACGATTAATGTTCGCCGCCAGAGTCCGTCATGATGCCGATCGTTAAAACTTGATCAATAGCCAGTGCTAACGAGAGACCTGCCCTGTGGCTGAGCCGCGCAATGCGAGGCTACACGAAAATATCTAGTCGATATATCGACTCGCAAGTTGCAACTCCCGACAGAATTTCGTAATATATACAAGTTATATCCTGGGACGGATCTGCGTATGAGGCGGGGTGTAATGGTTGATTGGAATTGACCTGGCTTTTGATAACTGCATCTAGGGTTTGAATCGCATTACGAGAAATTGGCAGTCTGCGGCTTCAACTCATTCAGATTGTTGCCAAGTTATTGTTGCAGCCGTTTCTAGATATATCCACTGACAATTCCAACTAATGGTTCCTTTCTGTTTTCGATTAGACCTTGAAAGGCCTTTGCTGCCATAAGGTTTTTATGCAAGATAAGTATAAGGCTCATATAAAATTAGGTATCTTTGTGTTCAATTATGAGTGAAGGACTTGCTCAACGTCCTTGCACTAAGGTCTGAAGCAATGCAAAGTAAGTCATTTAAATTTCCGAGCAACACAAAGTCTCTGTCAGAGAGACCAGACATAGATTAGATTGGAAGATTGGATTAGATTAGATTCACTGGCAGATATTATAATCCATAACACTACACAATTTAGGCAAGCAGAGTACTGTCCGAAGTAGTTCACAAAATTCTTCTGTGAAGTACTTAGCAATGCTATACTAATTGTATAGATACTTAACTCACGAAATTATTTTATGACCTCGGTAGCCTACTTTAAAGATGCTATACTAAGTATCTAGATAGTTAACTCACGAAATTATTTTCTGAGGTACTTAAGAGGTGATGCATTAAGTATCTAGATACTTACTTACTGGTCAAGGTTTTGTGTTCCATCACAAGCAAGAACCGCAGCCTTCGATTTAATTGCCCAGCAAATCTATGGCTACTACAATTTATATTCCGAACGCAATACGTAACTGAGAACGAGATGGTTCCCACCTCTCGGTATCCCGGCTGCTGATGCAAGGAAGGCTGCGAGTGTTTCCGTGGCAACGGCTGAGGACTTCTCTTCGGTGACACGTTCGGGGTGCTGAAGCCAGAGGTCGACAGAGGTCGATGAGTTGCCCTTGGCAACGTATTACTCTTATGGGTCAGCGTGTCGAGTCGCCTCACCCTCGGAAGGGAACTGGACTGGCAGAGCGCTACAGCATCCAAATGGGCAACTAAAATCAAATGCTGACACAGACACAAACAGACACAGACAGACACAGACATACACCTACATACACCTACACACACACACACGCACGCACGCACGCACGCACGCACGCACACCCTGCATTCTATATTCAAGATTACAGCACTAATTACATTTGCTTATTAGACAGCAGCAGAGAACAATTCAAGAACAGAGAATAAACCGTAAGCCACGGAATTAAAAGTAGAGACTATGAATGACGTAGACTTCCATTGGATCATAATCACAAAGCATAAGACATCCATCATTGTTTGCTGCAAGCATTATCGTAGCCAAAATCCAATCCTTACGAGATGAAGAATAAGAGAGCAATCCATTAATCCTGCCTCAACCACGGCTAGTGACTTTATTTTCTTAGCCTCAGGGTGGGTGGTCAGTCCTCTCCCTTGCTTTATGACATTCCCACCGAGACACTTTTACCTACATACTTGCTTACATGTACTTAATTCAACCTAGCAAAACAACTGACAACGTCGGCAACGATCATAGGCGTAGACTCGGGGGGGGGGCAGCCGGGGCACGTGCCCCCCAATAATTGAGATGGACTGTACACCCAATGCAACAAGCGCAGAATGAATTACCAAATCCCCCCATATTTTGGACAAGTTTACGCCAGTGGCATCGATATCCATAGGATTCGGAAACATGGCTTATTTTCGTGCGCAAAGCCATCCGTCCTTATCTCAACATGACCTTGTATATATAGGATGGCCAAACGGTCAATCGGTTTGGGTCAGTGGCTATGTCGAGCACAATTCATCAGATACGGCAGCTGCGTTATGGATGACAGGATGGCCATCTCGCCATTAGCTGCTCACCCCATTCTGATTCTGCGACCAACAAGCAGAATCCATGGCTGGAGTCAGATGTCTCAAGTGACTCATAATCAATGCATAACTGGGCTTCCACGTATCATACTCGCTTAACAACTCTTAAAACTCTGCAGAAGCGAGCCATTCGGACTATATGTAATTTACCCTTTAGAGCTACAACTCTGCCGTTATTTCTTAGTTTGAGAATATTGCCTTTTGAATGCATAAATAAGTTGCAAGTTGGATTATTTATGTTCAGATTTCAATCGAATCTACTGCCTGTGAATTTTAAAAATTGTTTTTGTAAAAATTCTGACGTACACAATCATTACACGCGATCGCTCAACAAGTACCATCAACGTAGTGTCCACACTACTGTTAAGCAGCATAGCATCAAAGTCTGTGGCCCGATACTCTGGAATTCATTGCCTATTGAAGTTACTGGTATACCTACTATGCATCAATTTAAACAAAAACTGAAACTCTATCTCTTGGATGCACTCACATGACTGCATTAGGCCTAGGCCTATGTGTTTATTTACACAGGCACTGTTGTTTGTTTGTTTTTGTTTGTTTGTTTTTTTTCATCTCTTTGTAACTAATGACAATTGATCTGTATACCTTAGTTGGAATCCATGTGTACTGGTAGTTAAGTTCTTTAGTTAAGAGTTCTATCATTGTTTCTTTTACTTGCTGATCATATAACTTGATCGATGTTACCGTTAAAAGTATTGATTGTGCTGACATTTACTTGTATTACGATAAATGTTAACTAGGTGGCCCTGTTAAGCGGGATCAAGATCCCTTTTGGGTCTCCTCTTGTTGCCAAAGTTCAAACTTTTATGTTGTATTTTCCTTGTACTTCAAATGGCTTCAATAAAAGGATTGATTGATTGATTGAAAGGATTGATTGATAATAATACACATACCCAACAACGAATACGGATCGAAAACAACGTAATATTATCTCCAACATTCTATGTTTCTGCTAGTAGACTGACGTTGCCAAATGAAGGCAAGGACATGAGGTGCGCATTCCTCAAAGTACTTTATTTCTAGCATTGCAGTTTGCACGGTGCAGTAACTGGTGACACTGGCAGAATGTGACTGTGTACCAAATTCAAATGATCTTAACAGTATTTGTAAATTAATTACGAAAAAGCAAGAGTTGTGACATCAAAGAGCACAGAATACAAACTCAATGCTGAGTTTCTGGTAAAAAAAGCATTTGCAAATACAAATTTTACTGTTTTCAGCATTATACAGATCGTTTTCACTTCATATTTACATACATTTAATAATAAATAAGAGAGGTAGGCTACTTTAAGCTAACCATGATAGGTACGGTGTTAGCGACTTCATTTTCTTAGCCTTGGCATTACGAGAGCGGGTGGCCAGTCCTCTCCCTCACCGTCTCATCTTCCCACCGACAGTGTACGGTCAGTGTATACTCATTATAGCTGAGTTGGGTAGGGGGCACAGATGGAGCAGAAATCTCGAAACAAATTTCTCCTCTGGCAGGGATTTGAACCTCCGACCTCTCGGTTGACAGTACAGTCTGCTAACCACTACACCAACGAGCATGCATATATATATATACACATAATAACATACATACATACAGCTGCCCACAATACATACATGCACGAAACCTCCGTTAAATTTACGGACGGCTCAATCTCTTCACCTCAGGGATGGGAAAGGCAGAAAAACCAAAGGCCTTGTGATATACTGACTATTGAATGTTCCACACTGAACATTTATTCCCACTAAAACATCACCCCGTGAAACACTCCACATCATTCGAGAACAGACCTGCTCATACACAATTCAACTGCTCCCTGCGAGTTCTTAACGCATTCAAAGTCGCAAAAACACCATGAACACAAATCATAATAATCCAGTCTGATATTTTCAGACCAAATTGAAAAGCCAGACATTTATTTGAGTCTGCCTTTTTACAACTCTAATAAATCTTTGATTTATTCTGAAAATTATTTAAGAAACCAAAAGGAACATTAATGCAGTTCTAAATTCTCCAGGACAAGAGTTGTGGACATGTGCAAAGGTTTGAATGATAGTACCCTCTCAGTGGACACTTTCACGGCTCTTAAGAGGAAATTAATTGAAACTAATTCAGCAAAAGAACTCTAGTGCTGTAAAGTGTAAATATGTAAATAAAGAGTAAACCGGCTATTAAGCATTACAGGTTAACTTGCAGTGGTTCTAACACAGATTACGTGACAACTTAAAGCCTCTGTTAAGTGATGTTAAGTCAGAAAAGGCCAAACCATTGTAAATCTATTATGGTTCTTAACGCTGTTCAAAGCATGCATGTAAACAGAGAAACTCCAAAGGGCATTCTGCAATCGTCGTTTAAAAATCTCTCCATCTAAGCGTGTATTACGACGTCCCAATGTTATGCGATCCCTAAGGTTCCAGGATATAACGTCATCTGCAAAAGTCAGGAAATTCCCGGCGGCGTCCTTTAGAACTGCACGGTCCTTGAACACGGACATCAAGGGAGAGATCGACGTCGTTGAAGTAGATCTCTCTCCTCTCTCTCCAATGGATGTGGTTTAATAACGCTGCCAAAGCAAAGACGTGGATATCAGGCTTAACGACGTATTAGCGGCATATGCGCCTATAGTTCTTCTCGCCCGCTCAATCCGATCTTGCTGTTCCAAGCCACGCAAAGCAGTTCTCAAGGACGGCGAAGCTCACTCAATGTGACAATATTGACAGCGCTCTCCAGATACTTTTCTTACGCAAACACATTTTCTGACGCAACTATAGGTCAACATCAACTCCAGATAAATATGTTAAACGTTTCAACTGCTTTGTCTGATTTCATAGGATGACGCTATATCCTGGCTGCTTCAGGGCTAGCTAAAAAATTCATGCTGCTTAAAAAGAATGTCATCATTTGTTAACAATTAGCTGTAGTTACGATTAAGAATCCAGTTAGTATAATGCTAACAAGAGCCTCATTATTAAATTTCGTATGCTAACAAAATCCTTGTTATTACTTTCGTATTCTTAACCAGAGACATTCAAGTCATACCAATTTTCTTCAACTTCAATACTGCCAGGCAATACAACAAAAACTCATCGGAAATTTTATTTCTGACTGAACCAAGGAAGAAACGGAACTCTTGCACTGATAGAAAGCCATAACAAAGCAAACAAAAGGCAATTGGATTAGATTTCTTTTGATGAGACTGGGAAGTCTTGCACAACAACATTATATCACATCTCCCTTACTCTTCGTAATTCTGCTATCCACCCACGCTAGTAATCAAATGCTATCTGTGGAATTCTTAGGTACAACTTAATTAATCCATTTGTCTCCAAACCTAATTAAATAAGTCATTTGACTGTAAATACAATTATTCATCCTGCACACAGAGATCAGTTTTGTTGTTGGCAAAGTCACGTGGTTTTTGACCTCTTTCACATTATTTTCACTCTGAGATTTCATTTTCGCTGTTCTGTAACCTACTCTGAAATTCTGATAAAATTTAATCAAATTCTGATTGCATTTTATCCCACATCTGGCATAAAACCTTTGACATTGGAATTTAATATCAGACATATTTGGCTGGCACAGGACATTTTGTATCAGATAAGAAGATGTATTAATATAACATTCTGACATCCAACCTATGACATCGTACATTGGCGAAAGGCAGGCATTTCCCAACAAATGTTTGACATCAAACATTTCGCATTAGAAATTCGTTTACAATTTGGTGTCAAATGTTCTTCTAGTTTGTTATTTTACTGTACTGTTTTGACAACAGACATAGGTCTAATGCTAGTTCGTCACGACATTTAACATCGTATATAGGATTAGAGCATAATGCAGCTCTGATTTGTTTTGCTCTTTGAGTAGCAATACATAAATGTTTCATTACAATTGCAATTACAAAATGTTCGGCTGAAAAATTGGGAACTTGGAGTTGTGCTTCTTCTGTTGTTATACACCAATGCAACAGATCTGTTTATTTTGTTCAGATTCAATTCTCTATTCATCTCTTCATATGAAGAAGTGAACCTCAATGTTTACGATCAAAATATGTCTTCATCAATTACTTCCCACGAAGCACCTTCATAAATTCAACTTCTGAAAAAGGGGACATGCATTTGAATTACCGTACTTTCATACACTGCTGCATGAGAAATCCTTCATCATTCCCTCATTGTACAACTATAAAAATTGGGCTAATGCTAGTCTTAATGCTTGTTCCAAGATCTAATCTGTTTTCATTTGTAGACCTGATTACAGTTTATGTTCCTCAGATCACAGCTATTGATATAACTACATGTAAATCAGACATTCTGAAACCGTTTATAATAATGCATCTGTTTTTTTGTTCTACTGATATCGTGCTACTTTTCGCCACTGTATGCATTGTTGTAAAGTCCGAGTGTTTATCTCGTGCTAATAAAAGATAACTTACTTACTTACGATCCAAAAGAAAATTCTAGTGTCACTGGCTGTTGCAAGTGAATCTTATAGGAACACCAGAAGTTTTAAGTTATTAAACTCCATGCAATCCACGAAGACCACGAAACGTGGTGTGGTAAGAGAAGTTTACCAATTTCCAATACGCTGTCTCCTCGGCTTGACCTCCCTGGATATTGACCTGGCACCGAAATGGACCAAACAACCTGACTATTGCCGATTCATTTGATATATCACCGGGAAACAGACTTGTCTCCATGACGTGGCTTTTGTGTGGCGCCGAAAAAATTTCGGAGATTCACATAATAATACCTTTTTTTATCACAATGGCCAATGATGACTCTGCCTACACACTGAAGAAGGGTAGCTGTTCTATCACCTAGGTCGTTGATTCTCATATCGATTGTACCTCCCAACCAGAACGAAAAGCAAAGTGAACGGCAGGGTAACAACTAAATCAATGTCCTCCTGTCACGCAGGCACATGCGCGTTAGTAGCTTGCCCAAGGTCGCTCAAAGATTAAATGGAAATCGCTTCGGGGAATTCAACAGAGCTTGGTTGGTGGCCTGAACAATCCCCAACCCAATAATAAACAGGCGGCTGTTGGAAACAAAGTGAACATGTTTTGGTATTCCACAGCCGATAGAACATAATTTTTCCCAGAGGAAATTAAAAGGCTGTCAAACAACCCATAAATCTCAATCTTCGGCCCTTACCAACATAAATGCCTTTATACGTACATATTACATCCTGTATGAAATATGAACACATGTAAACATACAAACATGTGCACTCAAACATTTCATAAACATCGCAAATCAAGCACATGGCATTTATTTTTCATAAAAGCTCATAACAATAGAACTATACTTATTAAAGTATTAGTAAATAGCAGTACTCGACAGCAGAGTGGTTATCGTGCTGGACTTTCAAGCGAGAGGTCGGGGTTCTAATCACCACAGGGCTGCAGTTTGGTTCAAGATTTCTGCTCTGTGTGTACCCCCTAGCCAACTCAGCTATAATGACTGACTGTACACTGTCGTTGGGAAGAATAGATGGTGAGGGAGATGACTGGCCACCCACCGTCATATGCAGAGGCTAAGAAAATGAAGTTGCTAACATTTCATACATATGGCTGCCTCAGGGTTAGCGTAAGGGACTGCTCTTCTTCTTTAAATGCAAGTTATTTATTTATCTTTCCACTGGAAGTAAGTTTCGGATTTGAATAATTATCCAATCAAAATCTTGATATTAACAAAATCAGTGACCGTGCTAGTCCATGTAGTCATTCATTTATTTAGTCCGTTAGTTTCTTTACAAATTTATGTGATGTCATCGTGTAACTCTAGCAACGTGGATAACAAGACAGCCACCTAACAACTTAGGCAGTCTGCTAACAACAGCAAATTTGCTATGTTACACCAGCAGCACTTTTTCACAAAATGCAGCAATTATATTTATTAATGCTAATTGCAGCCGTTCGACTTTACATTTAGTTAGCTACAGGTAACACAGGGGTGGCCAACCTTTTCTTGCAAACGGGCCATTATAATTTTTGGTAAGCTTACGGAGGGCCAGCCGCATATGATTTTTCTCGGCGCCTCAAAAGAAAATACAAATGTTTAATTTATATTCTTAAAAAAGTCGAAATAGAGATATTATTAGGTAACTAGAACTAACAGCTCTAAATTTCCTTCCAGATTATCGGCAACAGAGTCATTTAGTTCGTAGTGAAACCTGGGCTTCTTTGCCAATTTCAAGAAGTGGTCGTATAAGACAAAAAAGCATTAATTTAAAAAGTGGGCCTGCGGGCCGCCAACCAGCAGCTCGCGGGCCGCATTTGGCCCGCGGGCCGCCCACCCCTGAGGTAACAGGTTAGATTACAGAGACCATGGGTTCCCCTCAACCTTGGAGACTGTTACAAGGACAAAATATGAAACATTTAAACATTATTTGTGCACGATCCTGATACACTTCACATTTGACTAACTGTTAGGGTGCAGGAAATTAAACGTCTTGCACACTTTAAACGCATGACAGATACAGACAACATTGTGTGACAAGCAGCCAATCATATGTTCAAAAGTATTTGCAACAAGAGCTAAAATCACAATATAGCAAGATTACAGAAATATCCTTTTAAAGGAAAGTGGCTATAACTGGAATCGTAAGAAGCCGCAGATTATCATTAATCCACCAGCAAGGTTCACTTTAAAGTGAAAGTGAACATAACTGGAATCAAAAGAAGCCATGGCTTATCATTAATCCATCAGCAAGGTGACTTTTAAAGTGAAAGTGAACATAACTGGAATCAAAAGAAGCCGTTGCTTATCATTAATCCACCAGCAAGGTTCACTTTAAAGTGAACGTGACCATAACTGGAATCATAAGACGCCGTGGCTTAGCACAAAGCCACCTGCAAGTTCCAGCGGCCGTCCACTTTATGAGAATTTAGTCACACGAATGTTACGAGAGCGTCAAGCAATGGCTTACCTAATACATCGAGTCGATCTCTGGCCATTAATAAATTCGTCTGCATCTTCTGTTGTAGGCATCTCGCTCGCTCCCACAGGTCACCTAATCACATCAAAGCAACGCAAGTAAGAAGAACGTCCCGGCAATCCCACACGGGGCAATTTACGACAGCACGGTCTAGTGGCAATGAACGAGGCCAATCAATCTATCCCGACATGCACAGGGTTTCCGGTCGCTGTATAGGAAGCCAAGAACTAACGCCCGGGATCTCTTTCATCAGTGGCAATATTTATGTACGTCATTTTCCCGCCATTATTTTAATTATCCGGAAAAGACACACGGTTCCAGTAGGAGATGCTTTATCGCTCTTCAAAGCCGAACAGTTTCATCTCCTCATAAACAAAAGACGTTTATTCATTGTAAACGGATATTCATTCCTTGAAGGGAGACATTCAGCGCTTGTCAGAGGGAACATGGATAGGAAGATTGATTTTATGGAAAGGCTGCACATCCGTAATCCATAATGAAACATTTATCTTTCGTAGAGACATTCCTATCATCCGAAATTTAGATATTTTCTCGGAAAAGGGACATTCATATGTTAAAATGAGACATTTACTTTTGTGAACAAGTACTTCGGTCTTGTTAAGGGTTATTCTTTTTTTTAAACACACACTCACTCTACGTTTATCATCATCAAAGTCTTTTAACGTTTTAACGACGAGGGTGTACTAAAAGTGGTTGGGAAACCAATGCAGCTCATCGTTAGTGTCAAAGAAACCTGCATTTCTTATAATAAATCTTGCTTCTTCGACATCCATTGCCTCCAAAAAACCTATTTCTTTTCACACAGTTACATACCTCATTTATAATAATAATAATAATAATAATAATAACAACAAAAACAATAACAATAATAATAATAATAATCTTCGTTTATTGATTCAAACTGACAAGTGCGCAGTAAGATTACATGATATAGTAGTAACAGACGATAAGAAGTTTAACAGGAGTCGAATTGAACCTCTAGAAATTGGCTGAATTACGTTTAAAGACCAGTGGACTGCATTAGGAAGATTAACGTATAAAAAGGTAAAACAACACATATTAGACTTCTCCATCTAACTGAAAACATTAAATAAATAAACAATAAAACAAGTTAAACAAACACACACAAATAAACAGACATCAACAAGAACATTTTAGTAGTCTTTGTTTACAAATGTTCTACTGGTAAGCATGAATTAGATCATTACATGTTTATATAGAAAACTACATTTTCATACATTACTACAGTTTTATATAGAAAATTATATTTTGTATTTATACTCTGCTATACATATTTTGTTCATATTTGTTAGTAATTTGTTCAGATCATTATTTTGTTCATATTTTGTTCATTGTTTGTTCATATTTTGTTTAACATTTCATATTTGTTCATATTTGTTCATATTTATAATGTACAGTCGATCATAAAGTAGATTGTCCTATCTGTGTATATAAAATATTGTTACTACTGTTCCTTGTTATTCTGTAGCTTCTGATTGTCGATATCGAGACCGGGACATTGGACGGAGATGAACCAGATATTAAATTCTGATGAGATTTTTGTGGCAGACAAACAACCGAATGTTGACTCACCCGAGTCACTGTTGGTTTGGACGACCAGAGCAATGAACGGAATCATACTGTTACTGGCCTGGACATTCCGCTGGACAGAGGCACGACCAGTTTATACATGTATATGTATGTGTGTTTATTGGGACACTTACTATATAATACAATACAACTGTAATCTGATAAAATGCCCTCCTTACAAAGTTCAGAAGTGCACAATGAAGCCAGGCAACCATTAAGAGACATACATAGGTAGACTGGAAGAGGTAAGTTTTCAGTTGCGAACATTATGAGGTAGAGAGTTCCAGATGGAGGGACCAGGAATTGTGAATGAACGTTGGACAAAGAAAAGATGTGTAACAGAAACAACTTACTATGCTTCGATGCTGATCGAAGAAAGAAGCAACCTTTAACAGAGTTGCAGCATGTGATCATGGAAGATAAGTAGGATGGCAGATGATCTGCACGTGCTCTGTTCATGAGGAGTGCCAGCTATGGTGGCTTTCAAGTACCTCACACTCTGTACTATGTCAAATGTCACTCACACCACTTCTATCAGCTGTGCCTTTACACCACCTTCTACCAGCTGTACCACTTACACCATCTTCTACCAGCTGTGCCACTTACACCACCTTCTACCAGCTGTGCCACTTACACCATCTTCTGCCAGCTGTGCCACTTACACCACCTTCTACCAGCTGTGCCACTCACACCATCTTCTACCAGCTGTGCCACTTACACCACCTTCTACCAGCTGTGCCACTTACACCATCTTCTACCAGCTGCATAGTACAATGTGAAACAAGTTGATGCAGGTTCAAGGTTTCAGGTTTCAAGAGTTTTGGAAAAATGTCGAGTTAGCTTGGATTCGAATAATGCTTCGAAGGACTAAGAACAGAGTTGGGGCATCAAAAGCAAGGCAAAGAACAACATTCCATACCAATGGCATGGCCAGAGCAGTGGTGGTGGATTTGGTGGTAAAGGTCGTCGAATTGCGGTACAGTTGGTCGAGGTAGTGGTGGTTGAGACAGTGTTTGTAGCGGTTGAATTGGTTCAATTGATGGTATAGAGGTGGTGGAAAGGGTGTGGGTGGTGGTTGAAATGGTGGTTGAATTGGTCGGTGGTAGAGATGATGAAGTGATAGAACTGGTGGTTGAAGTCATCGAATTGGTGACAGAGGTGGAAGCATGGAGATTTGAATCTTGTACGCTGAGCTAACAGGCACACACCTTTAGCAATCGGCACAATATAAAATTCAGATACACGTATAAGTTAGAAAATACCTAAATCTGCCCCTATTCCCTTCATCAGCTCCTGCCACCTCTTCATGAGGACAAGAACTAACTTCGTAGGACAGGATATCCTTTCATGCTACCTATGTCTGCAATTCATTCATTCAGAGAATTTATATAGCGCCTTCGTAGCATAACCACTCCGCCCAACCCCCTAGCAGGAAATCTAAACTTCTAAGAAATAGCTAGTAGTTTGAATCGAATGTATCACTGGAGTGGTCTGTTTGCGGTACACAATGACAATTTTTGCTGCACCGATCCTCGCTCTTTGAACCAGAAGATGAAGATTAACGAGGCATTAGAATGAAGATCGATCACTGGCAGAAGATGCATGGAACTAAGGAAGCCTCGTTGAGCAGAAACAGCTGCTCTGCTTCCTGAGATGTCATGCAGAGCGGATGGATGTATCAATAATGCTGCGGTTGAATGTCATCTCAACGAAGAATGTCATCCCAAACAAGAGTTTAGTACTGAGGAATCTGACTGCAATAAAATTGTAACTGTTATTTATAACTTCTATAGCACCGGTGTCAAGGAATCAACCGATGGTGGTGCAAATAAAAATTAACAGTTAAAAGCATTTCTAAAAAGCCTTGGCCAGATGGTGCTAATCCAAGAGACAAAAGCCTTGATCAGACAATCGACTGTGAACAATAGATCCATCAGAGGCCAGACAGTAATAGCAGATATATCTTCTGCCTCACCCCACTCGCTCCATCAACCATCATCAGAATAAACAGCATCAGTAAATCTCATCCGTATTGTCTGGGCTTTACCCAAAGGCCTTCCACAGCTGCGACATTTTCCACGAAAGGTCAAGCGAAACAACCGGTAATTTTCATCCCAACAATTCCATGCAATTTCGACGAGGATCGAGATTGACACGAGAGAGAAATAATGAAGATTGATCAAATAATTAGAGACAAACTACAGGACCACAAAAGTCGTCTATCCTCTCTGTAGCCAGCAAACCAGACAAAAGCAGATGTACAATGGTAGGATAAAAGAATCCAACTGGGGTTGTCACGAAAAGGGGGGTTCTCTTTCCTTTGTATTACGTCACCAGGTTGACGTATGAGCCATACGGGCTCCAGAGCATCTCAGGCTCCCGAGCCACACCGGCTCAGAGCATCCCAGGCTCCCGAGCCACACAGGCTCAGAGCATCCCAGGCTCCCGAGCCACACAGGCTCAGAGCCCCCCAGACCCCCGAGCTACACAGGCTCCTGAGAGGCCTATATAAGGCAATGACTTGCGCAGTGAGAGGTTGGTTCATTTCGAGAGGTTCATTTCGAGAGCTTTGTACGTACATTTTCGATACGCACTCTGAAGTGGAAGAAGTGCAGTGACGGTTTTCGATATTTACGCATTCGAAGAGGATTAAGCAATAGAGAATTAAGAAATAGATGATAAGACGTTTAAGCTTTCGACCGTTGCGCAATCGGTCAGTTACGTTCCGTGCATTGGAGATACTTGAAGTTTTCTTTGTGACAAATTGAACTGGAATATCGTTCGTGGAATTGTGAAAGAAAAGTGAGTAGCAATCTACAATTGTTTTATGATCACCCTAAGAACAGGGTCGTTTTTCTGTCAATCCGATGTATGCTGCTTCAGTTTAATACGGATTAAAACGTTGCGTCGTCAAATAGTTATCTCTTCGTTCTCATTGAGATTTCAGCCAGTTAGTAACCAGATAGGTATCTCTCCTTTCTCATCGAGATTTCAGCCAGTTAGGAACCTGATCAAGTCCCTGTCCGACCGTCGGGGCCTTACCCACTTGGAACATAGTAGCGGCCTTCCTACAGTACCTTATTCGGTCACGGATGGTACCCTGGTAATTGTTTCGGCAAAGACCGTATCCGGATTAAGGTGCGCTATCGCATAGGAAGAGCCTGAACGACTACCTTCGCAAGAAGACGGATTATTGCCCAAAAGGGGTTTCCGCGATAACTGGCACCAGAAGTGGGGTGCACAAGTGAAGAAGACAACAGCGTGATAACTGGTATCAGCAGTTGGAGTCTAGTTTGGAACTGAAACGTTACTTCTGGCTACTGAAACGAAAGCAAAGAACAGAACAGGAAACTCGGATTTACTAGCAAAGAGTTCTGATGGAAGAAGACAGCGTTACTGTCCGGTACACCCTTCTTGATATCGCCGATCCGTCAGAGAACACTTCGACACCCGCCATGGAACGACGCAGAGTGGAGACGCGCCCGGATCGGAGCAGTTTTCTTGAGGACTTTGGTTTCGACGATCAAAAGCCGCCCGGACGACACGAGCGAGGAAAAGAGGAGGAAACGTCGATTGTGTCGCAACTGTTGGATGGTGTCGGTGGTATGCTAAGGAAACGACCGATGCAGATGAAACCAGGGAAATTTGATGGCACTGGATCTCTGGAGTCGTTTTTGGCACAGTTTGAGGTCTGTGCGCGACACAACCAGTGGACCGCTGCAGACAAAGTTGACTTCCTTCGATGTGCGCTGGAGAAAGCTGCTACGCAACTGTTATGGGACTTTGGCGCCCGTCAAGACGTGACTTACGAAGAACTTGTCGAACGACTGCGGCAACGCTATGGCACTGATGGCCAGTCGGAGACGTTCAGAACACAGCTCTATTATCGCCGTCAACGCAGCGGCGAAACTCTCAGCGATCTGCTACACGACATACGCCGGTTAGTAGTTCTGGCGTACCCCGTTCCGACTAACGAGACTACGCAGATACTCGCTCGAGATGCCTTCTTGGAGGCCATGCAAGATCGGGAACTTTCGCTTAAAGTTCGCGAGCGTGAACCGAAAAGTCTGGATGAAGCGTATCGGACGGCTCTTCGCTTGGATGCCTACCAGAGGACAACGTCAGTGGATGACCGGAGACACCCGCCAAACAGAGTTCGAGGTACGCAAGAGACGGACGCTAGCCTACAGATTCAGTCACAGCTGGACCGATTCCTCGCGACGCAACGTGAAGACCAGCGTAAGTGGCAACAGGACGTGGAGAACCGGATTGACCGGCAGTTCAGGGAACTGCGGAGCCAGTCCACTACTGGTGACGCTGTTGGACGAACCACTGGACCTCAGAGAAATGACCGGGATAATGCTCGACGAATGGCGACGTGCTACAACTGTGGCAGACCGGGTCATCTGGCCCGTACCTGCCGCCAGCCTCGACGACCTCCTGCTCGGTCGGCCGATACAACGCCGCCCGAAGCTGAGATAAGTGCAACTGGAGAAGACGCGACGGTCACCAACCACACCGCTCGCTTGAGGTTTCCGAATCGGGCAAGTAATAATGCCGTCTATATTCGTGGAATGATCAATGGACGCCAGCAGACGTGCCTCATAGACACCGGATCTGAAGTGAGTCTGGTACCATTCTCTATCGTCGGGGATTTAGATTTACATCCTTGTAGTCGTTCTTTGATGGCTGCCAATGGGTCTGAGATTAGAGTATTGGGAGAGATAACGATTCCAATTAAAATAAGGGGAGGATTTGAAATTCTTACTGCCTTCTTGGTTTCTGATCAGATTGTCGAGCCGATGTTGGGAATGGATTGGTTGAGAGAGCTTCGGTGTAGGTTAGGTTTTGGCACCGGGGCCCTGTTCGTAGGCCGGCAGCGTATTTCTCTTGTTAGAGGTAACGGCTCTATGTGGTGTCGGTGAGTGATTGTCGCCGAGGAGATCATAGTATCTCCTAAGTGCCAACGGGATGTCCCCGTAAGAACTCAGTTCGGAGATTTGACGACCGTAGCATCTGCTTGGATGACTGAGGCTACAGAGGTACAACCCGGGGTACATTTAGCTCGAGTAGTAATTGGTGATGGGCCGGGCTCCAGCCAGGTAAGGGTAGTCAATTTAAGTCCCGACCCGGTGAAGTTAGTTAGAGACCAAGTGTTAGGAGGGTTACACCCGGTTGAAGTCGGGCAAGGAGATGTCCCGTTAGAGGAGGCGGGACGAGTTAGTGGGAAATGCCCTGTTGATGGAAGACCTTACAGAGGAAGTAAAGCCGGAGGATCGTGAACAATTACGAGAGTTGATAGAAGAATTTAGAGACATATTTTCGGTTGATGAGAATGATTTAGGAAGGACCACAGTCGCCACTCATCGGATAGACACGGGCGATGCGCGGCCAGTTAAACAGCCCTTACGGCGTCAGCCGCTGCCTCATAAGGTTGCGATTGATGAGCAAGTGGATTGCCTGTTGGCCGCTGAGACTGCTGAACCCGCCGTTAGCGAAGGCTGGGCTGAAGTAGCGACAGTAAACGAGGTGACCGAGGTGACAGAGGTGGCCGGTTCGCAAGAACCATATCGGTGGCCCGAGCGTTAGTAGAAAATGTCATTGTCCGTTATGGGGCTCCACTACAAATTTTGACAGACCAGGGGGCTAATTTCGAAGGGAATTTGTTTAAGGGACTTTGCCAGATAATGGGAATAGACAAAGTAAGGACCACTAGTTACCATCCAAGTAGTAATGGGATGATAGAGAGATTCCATCGAACTTTAAATTCGATGATAGCGAAGGCAGTACACAGCCATCAAAGGGACTGGGATGAAGTCTTGCCCCACATCCTCGCTGCCTACCGAGCTTCGCTACATGAGACCACGGGTTTTAGCCCGAATTATCTGCTTTTCGGCCGGGAGGCCAGGGCTCCGCTGGATCTTGTCTATGGCCGACCTCCAGACGTCGTTCGTGCCACTGACACATATACGAGTTACGTGCAAGACTTCGCCGAGCGTATGGAAGAAGCAGACAAGCTTGTTCGGGAACGTCTGAAAGTCCATGCCGAACGTCGTCGACATGCCTATGACCTACGCGTACGTCGCGCCGAATATCAGCCCGGAGAGAAAGTCTACTACTTCCTACCGAGAAGACGCTCTGGTCGCAGCCCGAAATGGTCACGCTGGTATACTGGACCCTTCGACGTAGTGGAACAAAGGGGTCCTGTCAATTACCTCATCCGAAAGTCTGCAAATTCGCGTCCCTTTGTCGTTCATGTCGACAAATTGAAACGATGCGTGGAGAGGGCAGAATCGGAAGAAGAAGACGAAGAACGAAGTCCGCCGGAGTTACAGGTCAACGTTGGGCGACCCAAGCGTGAGGTCCGCCGGCCTGTGCGATTTCTTCAATAGACTGTCCGATAGTCCGTACGGGCTGATGTTAGCCGGTAACGGAAGATTTTGTGACTACGGATGAAGCCGTGTGGACGATCTCGTCGGACGCAGTGTTGATTGATGTTTTGTTTTGTCCTTGCAGAGAAAGGAAGCGACAGGTGGTGAAACGTGCCAACTGTGAGACATTGATTTCGCGAGATGGACTCGTACGGTCACGACCGAGTGGCAGCCGGAACCGCAAATTCCACTCAAGTTTTCTTTTGGGGTGGTCGGACGAATTTTGGACTCTACGGATTGCCAAACGTAATGCTGATGTCGAAGACGACTAGTGAACTTCCGGAGCAGAGACCACTTCCTATGGGTGCCTATCCGCTCCAACGGGAGGCGGAAGCTGGTTCCCAATGGTCTCTTATGCCCTCTGTGGACAGACAAGGTATGGCCAGTGGTGGGACGTTAGCAAAATCTACGGGCACAATTCCGAGTGACGACGTGGAGGCGGATGTGATCCGCCAGCTTGTCCAATTCAGAGACGCACGGAGAGCCAGTCGGAAAATACCCAGTTCTTATGTATGTCGTCTCTGTTTTCGTGGAGGCCATCTCATCCAAGACTGTGTACTTGCGCGACCGCGGAATGAAGCTCTCACCCCATACCAAGGAGAACGTCGATGTCACGGTGAATTTCAGTGTCGACGCTGCTATCGGAAATGGATTTCGTGGAACACTTGGTCCAACCTTGGACAGGACTGTCTGAATTGCAAGATGAAGGTGTATCCTCACAAACAGCGTCCTTTTAGAAAGAACGAGAACTTTGGAAGCAGCAGTAGTAGCCGAACCCACCAGCAGAGTTTGTGTGGAAAATGCAAACAGCTGGGGTTTTGTTGTTTATTGCCAACCGCCTAAATAATTGCATTTAGCAGGCGACTGTTGTAGTGGTAGTAATTTTTGTTAGTTGAATTTAGGTTCATGAGTTGGTGTTGTTGTTGTGTTTTTGTAGTTAAATGGCCATGATGAAGGAAGATGATCATTTGGGGACCAGTGCTGTGGCGTCCTACTTGCCTCCTGATCTTGAATCACTGGACATAACGTCCTTATTTTATTATGACCGAGATGTTGGTGATTTTTCCTTTGGTCTGGATTTGAGTTACTGTATTGAACAGCCACTTCCTTCAGACTTAGCTGACATTGAATTGTCCTCGTTGTTCTTTTATAGCGAACCCTTTGAAAGTTGTGAAAACCCTTTGAAAGTTGTGAGAATGTATCCGCAACTGCCCGTTGTAGAAGTTGAGTTAGGAAACCTAAACCCCTCCAGTGTGGTAGCTGTATGGCAACCTTATTCTTGGGGGAGAACATTTCCCCGTTACACTTTCAGAGTTGGCATGTGAATGAATAATTGGTGTGTTTTAAGATGATTATTCCGTGAATCTCGTAATTTAAGTTTTCTTAATTAAGGTTTTTCACGTTATATTTAGATGCGATGCTTAGGTTTAGTATGTGATTGCAAATGTGTGCATAGCAAGAGTTTTCCATATGTCCGATATGCGCTATAGAAATTGAAGCACGTCATAATAGGATGACGTAGGCGCTCGCAAGCGTTATGTTATTTGTAACTTCGCAATTGAATGAACTGGTGCAATTCGAGACTGTCTATGTTGAGATTGTCGCTTGAGATTAAGTTTTTGTTGTTTGCTTGAACTTGTCTGCTGAAAGGTAAAGAGATTTAATTTTGTAGTGAACTTTGTAGACGCTGATAGAGAGCTATTTCATTTATTTGAAATGATTTTATCGTTGAAAGAGATTAGACCGTGGCCTACAGTTAAACCGTTAAGATTATGTACTGCTTTAGAAACATGATGTGGAGGAAACGGAACGTTAGTTTTGGCTGAGGGCTGATCTTAAATTATTAATTGTTGTATAGGTCATGGAACCCGTCCGTGAGCCCGGAGTGCGCCGCTGCGGGTGGTGTGCGTCTTCATTCCGAGGGGTCAACCCTCGACGTTCACTGGTGCGTCATCGACGTCGCTTTCACCCTCTAGCCAATAGACGGGTAGTGGAAACTACTGTCGCCTCTGAGGCTTTGGAGTCCTCGGATGTGCAGTCCGTAATCATGCCTGACGGTTCGACACCGTCCTCATCTGATACCACCGCAGCACCACCCTCATTCCAGCCAGCTTGCAGCCCGACAGCCTGGGAAAATTCTCAATACATTGAGAATTTACGTCTAGTACAGGTGACACCACCACCACCTCCTCCTCCTGAGTGGGACCTTTTCGATGTTACAGCCAGTCCATCATGGGAGGTAAGCGACGAAGGTGAGATGTCTCTCCTCAATAGTCTTGGGTTGGTCGACCCCTTGGCTTCTCCAGCCTCCCCAGAACCAGATTTTTGGACGACGCTATTGAAGACTGAGTCTCCGAGTGCTCTGTCGGACACTGAGCGCCCGCTTGCGTCACAGGACCAGCCTGGGAATGTGATTATAATTCACAATTCAAGTTCAGAGGAAGAGAATTAACAGTACACAAGAAAGAAAAAGAAGGCATACAAAGGCCAGGAGTCATGAATCGAGTTATGGTTACAGGGAAATTGTATAATTAAGTCTTGCTGTTATTGTAGTGCGTTATTATTGCCGCTAATTTGTTCTTAAGTTAGTGGGATACCATTAGAATGACTGATGCGATTTGTAGTTAATATTGTCATAGACTAAGTAAATTGTTTTGGTGGGATGGGGGCATCCCAACCGTGCTTAGAGGGGGGGTTGTCACGAAAAGGGGGGTTCTCTTTCCTTTGTATTACGTCACCAGGTTGACGTATGAGCCATACGGGCTCCAGAGCATCTCAGGCTCCCGAGCCACACCGGCTCAGAGCATCCCAGGCTCCCGAGCCACACAGGCTCAGAGCATCCCAGGCTCCCGAGCCACACAGGCTCAGAGCCCCCCAGACCCCCGAGCTACACAGGCTCCTGAGAGGCCTATATAAGGCAATGACTTGCGCAGTGAGAGGTTGGTTCATTTCGAGAGGTTCATTTCGAGAGCTTTGTACGTACATTTTCGATACGCACTCTGAAGTGGAAGAAGTGCAGTGACGGTTTTCGATATTTACGCATTCGAAGAGGATTAAGCAATAGAGAATTAAGAAATAGATGATAAGACGTTTAAGCTTTCGACCGTTGCGCAATCGGTCAGTTACGTTCCGTGCATTGGAGATACTTGAAGTTTTCTTTGTGACAAATTGAACTGGAATATCGTTCGTGGAATTGTGAAAGAAAAGTGAGTAGCAATCTACAATTGTTTTATGATCACCCTAAGAACAGGGTCGTTTTTCTGTCAATCCGATGTATGCTGCTTCAGTTTAATACGGATTAAAACGTTGCGTCGTCAAATAGTTATCTCTTCGTTCTCATTGAGATTTCAGCCAGTTAGTAACCAGATAGGTATCTCTCCTTTCTCATCGAGATTTCAGCCAGTTAGGAACCTGATCAAGTCCCTGTCCGACCGTCGGGGCCTTACCCACTTGGAACATAGTAACGGCCTTCCTACAGTACCTTATTCGGTCACGGATGGTACCCTGGTAATTGTTTCGGCAAAGACCGTATCCGGATTAAGGTGCGCTATCGCATAGGAAGAGCCTGAACGACTACCTTCGCAAGAAGACGGATTATTGCCCAAAAGGGGTTTCCGCGATAGAATCTTATGGGGATCCTACTGGAATCTTATGGGAATCCTACTGGAATCCTACTGGAACACAACGATGCAGCAAATAGCAAATAATACTAAAACCGTGCAAAAAAGGAAACCATATCGTGGAAAATTGCACGACCTGAACTCATCCTTTCATCCCGTACATCTCAAAGAAACGGCTGATGGGTTTAATCAGTGATTAATTAACAAAAACAGGGTAGACAAAATATCCTGTCCGTTTGCAGCTATAAGTTTATGTTGGCCAAGGGAGCAGCTTGTGTAAGACTTGCAGACTCAAATTAAGACTCATCTATTTCAACTCGCGTACCTGCCGTAGCCTGGCTTCAGGTTTCTATTTGATTTCAACCTGACTTCTTCTTCAATGGATTGTCATCTGGATAATATGTCTGTATTGAAGACAGTCAATTGCAGTAGTCTTGTTTGTATGTATGTATCTGGACTTTAATAATAAAGTGCCTTTTAGGACCCTCAAATGCGCTAAACTCCGCCACTGAGAGTCAGACTGTTTAGAATGGACTACGGAAGTGGCGACACTAGATGTTGTCTTGAAGTCAAGCATGGGGTGAATTCTGCAAAGGTCATAGATATGTGTGCAGCAAAGGCCGGAAAGAGGACGTTTTAATGAGTGAGCTGACCTGGATAGTGTAAGCCTATAAATGAATAGTGTAGGCCTATGAATCAATCAATGTTCATTTATTCCTCAGGCAAGCTGACAAAGAACGCAAAGTATGCAGAAAAGAGGTCCAAGAACAGAGCCCTGTGGAATTAACTCTGCAAGTGAGAGTGGTAGAGCATGACTGGAATGAGGCTACCCATGTTTTGACACAGAACAAGTGGGGGGAGATTATAGGACTGAATTCAGAGGAGAGCAATGTCAGTAAAATCCCACGAAGTAGAAGTCTTTGAAGTAAGATGTTGTGATCAATGGTATCGCTGCTGAAATATAACGGAGAGATGAACAAGTAAATTGTTGATGAGAGAGAGTAGAAACTAGTTTATAGCAGAGGGAAGCGAGTAGGCTTTCCCTTGAATACCATTTCCTTAAAACAGACTGGTGTGGGTTAAAGAGTCACAAATCCGAGACTCAGTCCATCTGGAGATGAAAGGAAGGACAGAAACAACGGACGGTAAGAAGGATTTCTTGATCAAGTGTCCCTTTCTTCAAAAGAGAAGTGACTAGAGTGTTCCAAGTGGTGTGGAAATTACCCGTAGACAAGGAGAGATTGATTAACTTGTTAGCAATGGGACGAAGAACAGATGGACAGTTATTCAACTGGAAGGCAGGCATTGGATCATGTTGGCTGGTTTTTGAGAGACTTTACAGATGGAATATTTCAGTCTCTTATATGGATTGGAGGCGAGATAAGGAGGAACAAACACACACAGCCCAATTGAAAGCAATGCACACAGCGACCCATCCATCCGTGTATCACAGTATCAGCTGATACGGCAATCACTTCTCTTATCAATCTCTCTTTCCCCAATCAGCTCTCCATTCAGCGATTAATTCTACAAAAAAATTCATCCACACATCAACGCATCACCGAATCTGCCAACAAAGGCACCTTTCAAACACTACTCCAGATCTCTTTGGAGATGTATACCTACCATTCAGCTCTGCCCTGCAATTCTGTCACCCACTGCTAACGCTGGACAAACAAATGTAATAAATGACCAGGTCAAGACATTCGCAAGACAAACTTAAAAGTCGGCCACAGACTCAGAGTTCACGGAACAAATATTTACCCCAGAGAAAATATTAATGGCCTCATGACTCTCTTTCATTAGGCCTCAAACCAATATTTGCGAAACCAAAATCATCAACGTTCACAGCAATGGAACAGCAAAATCATGGCCATAATGTCCGAAATGAGAAAGAAACAGGAAGCGAACACATAAACCTTGGGCTTTTATTAAAGCATGCAGCATCTACATCTCGATGGTTCTTAATATTTTATTTATGTCCAGAAGCCAACGTCGAATGAATCGGAAAATCCTACCATATTGGAAGCAGTTGTGATAGATGGGGAAAGCGTTATTAAGTTTTGACTCGGCAAATATTTGACCAGAAAGCAATGAATGGCAAAAAGATCATCTTTCCGTTGACAAACAGTTGTTCGGAGATTGGTTTCCGGTGATGGTGTTGGGATTCTCGTGTACGACAAACAATACCCATTTGTCTTCGGGATAGATATTTACATTCTCTTACACGTACCTTTCTCTACCTGACATTTTGGACGTCAATATTGTAATTGTAATTGTAAAAGTACTTTACCGGGTATATATTAATTCGTTCATTCATCTTGGACATTTATATAGAAATGTATGACGCTTTGAGGGGTTACTAACATGTGCTTTTCAAAAGTCCAGATATATATATGCAAAGTCGAGGTGCAAGCCATAACCCAGAAGTGTTTAAAAAGCAAGAGGAAAATCCAAGAAGACAAGGAAACATCCTATGAAGGAAACAAATAAAGGAAGCGGTGAGATTTAGACACGATCTGATTAAGGCCAACAAAATAGTTGCATTAAAGAATATGTACTGTGCAAACGTGTTACATAAAAGCATTTACTTTTCAGTCAGTTGAACTGCTCATTATTTCTTTGTATGTCTAAATTTTCTTATTTTTTCTTTACAGTATCTAAGTTTTTAACAAAACAGGCATAACAATACAGACATGACAATACACACATAACAATACACACATAACAATACACACATAACAATACAAACATAACAATACACACATAACAATAAATTACAATCACCACTAAACAAACCTCCATAATATAACAACAGCCAATGACACAAAACTGCTGATAAAATAATAATAAAAATAACAATAGTAATAATAATAATTAATACAGACATAACAATACAGACATAGCAGTCCAGACATAACGAATAATAAAAAATAACAACAGTAATAATAATAATAATAATAATACAGACATAACAATACGAACATAACAATACAGAAATCTACTGTATAACATACAGACATAACAAACAGAAAAACACAGGTCCTATCTCCGGATATAGTTTTGATCACCTTAGGGATCATAAATAAATACCTCGGGTAAAAAATACTAAAAATACTAACATAAATAAATAATATGATTTATATAGTGAGGCAAAAGAAAAGGGCGCTGTACCTCAAAGCATATAAATGATGAACGGATCGGATAGCTTTGTCGCATAGATTTGACAGGAGATACACTAACCTTCGCCACAGATGTCTACAGCAATGCCCTTATTTAGCTCCTCTATTCCTTTAATGTACAACTCTATGGCCTGTGCTTTATGACCAACTGTAAACAACAAAACAAATCTGAACTGTACATTGAATTTTTCCAATAAAATTCATAGATGAATGCAGCACTGTTGAAAGGTACAAGAACGCAAGTCGAAATCTACTCTTGTTAATATGTTGCACACAAAACAAAGTTCTGATGACTCATGAGATAGTTTTGTTTTCTGACCCTGGTATTAGAAGAAAAACTAGGGTGCTGAACCCACCCACCCACCCCGGACACCTAAACACTGGATATACCATTTGCAAATTTCAACATAGATTTCAACATAAATGAGGGCAATTGGGAGATGGGGAAGCAAGGCAATGGGATAATGGAAGGAGAGATTGGACAGCAGAGGGGTGGTGAGGAAGAAAACTGCGGGGAGAATAGAGAAAGAGGGCAAGATAAAACAGACATCAAAATTGATTTAATAAATGTAAGAGGAGTGGGAGAGGTGGATGCTGGACTAAGGACGGAAGAGGCATGTGATCGGAAGTACAGAGGGAATATTGGAAAGGGTGGGGTGGTTGCGCCTGGAGAGGGAAGGGGGTATAGCAAGAGAATAGGGAGAAACCAATCAATTAAGGAATTTCCATAATATTACAGACGGAGTGGGAGATGTGGGGAAGATACCCGGAGATTGGGAAGGGGAGATGCAAAGGAAGATTTGGGAATGGAGGAATTTTGGGAGCAGAGAGGAAAGCCAGAGGAAGAAACCACAGAGAAATTTCTCCTGAAAGGACAGACATTTTACTGAACTAGCATTTATACTGACATACTAAGAAATATATACATATCATAATCATAATTGTAATACTGGAAAATACATACATATCATTAATGGTATACATTGCCAAAAGAAAGTTAAATCATGGGAAGCAGCTTATTCACACGAACTCAGTCAAAACAATCACGATTAGACAGAGACCTCAATGTAAAAATGGTTAAATCGTAAATGTACTGCATTTCTTTACACCCCTTATACAAAATCCTCCGAACTGTGGGCTTGAGTTTCACAGATCTTGGTACTGAAGCACACAGACAAAAGGAGTACGTCTACTCCCATTCAATTGCTTTTGGATAAGTGGTGCTACAGGCCACATCAAATAGGTTACGTGTTGTAAACAACAGTTGTCAACCATTTTTGGTTTTTAGGATACAACAGATAAGTGCTGTGGAGATTCATTTCCATTATTGGATATGCCTGTTTTTGATAATGCAAAAGACTGGGAAGGGCAAAAATCTCAAAATGTCAGGGTCGAGGATCTTTGACAGTTGCAATTACAGAAGCCAATTCACCTATAAAGGTGCCATGCCAGACTGCCTGCTTCACTTCAAGTAGGCCTTACAAACTTGATCAAGACTTAAGAAAACTTGTTATCCTTCTTAACTGAAATCAGTTACATTGTAAGCATAATTGTGATCGTAATTGTAAAATCCATTTTCTAAAGTGCTACTCTAAAGCTAAGCTCAAAGCACAGCTTATTCACGAGCACTGAGCTTATTCACGAGCATAGCTCTGTACCTGTACTACCTGATGAGTCAGGGTCTAAACTATATACTGTGTTTTCTAACACAAAGTGTGCAGTTGACTAGTGTGGAGCATGCAGTGTGTAGGCCCTAGTTATGAATTTCTGAGAGATTAGCTCAAGTCAACTACATTCAACTCCATTCAACTACATTCAACTACATTCAACTCAACATCAACTACTTCATTCTAATACCTTAAATTTTACTTACATGTTCAAATACAGTTTAAGGAAGAGTATGCCGTTAACATTTCTGAGAATTTTAGACACTCTGATGAGTACAAAATATGAAGCTCCTTACCTCTCTCTTCTTCGTCCAACTTCAGAGCTTTCGAGATGTATTCAAAGGCCTTGCGATGATGGCGCTTCTGTTTGGCCAACGCCGGTTCAGGCGGGGGAAGTAGCATGACCCCGCCAGACCTAACGGGTGTTCCAGGAAGCGACGCTCTCTCCCTTTCCACTAAAGACGTCGGGCGCCCCAATTCAACGGACCGGCAAACTAGCCCAGGTGTGGAGGTGGTCCGGTAGGCCTCCTTTGCACGTGCCGGTAGGGCATGGACGCTGACCCGGCAGACCATTGTCAATAGTATCCACAACTGGAAGGCGATGAAGCGAATCACGTTAAACAATAAGATTACCGGCTGCGCAAACAGACGGACATTCCTCCGGTGAACGGACTGACTTTCCCTGTCTGTCTGCTGCTGCTGTTGCTTTGCTTTGGCCACCTGCTTCTTGCGGCCGAAGATTCGGCCCATTTTGACAACGACCGGTTTCCTCTGTTGCATCGATCGCCGTCCGATGCTTCGGAGACGCTAATCGCCAGACACTCACCAACAACGCAGTACCTTTGTATGATAAACACGAGCACAAGAAACGGTGACGTCACTACGCAGCTTTTCTATGGCGCGCCGATAGCACCGGAATTCTCTTTAGGATAAAGGTTACCGGTACGTATTATTATGTCCAAATCATAGTACCGTACCGCTAATTATTTATATAGCGCTTTGCATGGAAACGTCATCATCGGTCCTTCCTATATGAAAATAACAGATTACGATCGAACAAAATGGTCTTCAACCGCTTGCAAAATAGCGGCATAGAAAGAAGACTTATAATTATTATTATCTTCAATATTATTATCTTCTTATTACTTCTATGTTTTATATTTTTCTATACTTGTTCACCAATGTGCGGTTCGCTTTTGGTTTATCAATAAAGAATAATAATAATAATAATAATAATAATAATAATAATAATAATAATAATAATAATAATAATAATAATAATAATAATAATAATAATAATAATACTTGTGTTGCAGACTGCATGGAGGCTTTGTTCTAGAATAAGGGGCCAACCCCGGCGAAGCTTCTGCGTTGCATTGTGGGAAGAACCAGATGACACTGCATTGCAGAGCGGAGATGTGCGGTCAGATAAAATATAGGCCTAACACCAACATACTTAAGTAGATGTAAACGTAGCCTACGCGTTTGGTATAACGTATGGCTTCGACCCTAATCAGTTTCAAATGAATTTATCTGACGAGACCTCTCACCACCGTTGCCTGTTTGAATGGGTACCACTTCATTTTCTTGCCAGTATATTTGACCCATATCAGCCCAGCAATTGTTTGACAGGTGGGGGGGGGACACTTTAGAACTGATCTGGTTAAAAAAGAGTTTTGAATTGATCTGGTCAAACACGAGGTCCAAATTTTTTTAGGTTGACCTTTTTTCATTCATTCATTCATTCATTCATTCATTCATATAGAGAATTTATATAGCGCCTCTTCAAGGTTGTCTACTCAGAAGCACTCCCGACCCAACCCCGGCTGAAGAGTACAGTCTTGAGATTTGAATAAAATGTGGCGGAAAGGGTGCTTTTGGAAGCGCTACAGGGAGCCCATTCCAGATTGCAGGGCCAGCCTAAGGGCGGTCCGTGAGCGGGGAACTAGAAGCTCAGCCTGCTTAGAAGAGCGCAGAGAACCACGGCGCTGGATGTTCAGGGTGGAGCGGCAATGCTCTCGCAAATACATAGGAGCCTCACCCTCAAGGCAGCGCCACACTAGGGTAGGAAGCCAATGCAAAACATCCCGCATGTACTCGGTGACATGGCCAAATCTCGGGATGCGACCAATAAGGCGTGCCGCTGCGCGCTGGACCCGGTCCAAAGACCCAATCCGAGCCGCTGGGAGACCAAGGTAGAGAGTACTGCAATAGTCAAGGCGAGATACGACAAATGAGTGGACAAGCGTGGAAGCGGCAGTGGAGGTTAGAGAGCGAGAGACTATTCTAAGCTGGCGCAGCTGATAGTAACAGTTACGGCAAAGCAGGTTTATGTGTTGCGTAAAGATCAGCTCTTGGTCCAGTATGACACCAAGGTCTCGGACCGAAGATGAGAAAGTGAGCAATGGAAACTCCAGGGCCAGAGCCTCCAAGCCAATCTTGGCAAGCTGCTGGCGTGTGCCAGATTAACTGGGTCTTAGCAGAATTCAGACACAGACGGTTGGAGGACATCCAGTCCTTCAGGACCTCGATAGCCCGGCTCATGGTACGGACCGCAGTTATGGCTGCTGAGGTAGGACAGTGCAGATATGCCTGCAAGTCATCCGCGTACGACTGACTCAGGACTGCACTTGCCGCCAGAAGGGGACCAAGGTTAGCAGTGTAAATGATGTATAAGAGTGGACCCAGGACGGAACCCTGGGGCAAGCCATACGGGGCAGGAACCCATGCAGACTTAGTGGCCCCATAGACTACAGAGAAGGAACGGTCTCGCAGGAAGGAGCTAAGCCAACCTAGAAAACCACCAGAAAGACCAAATGAGACAGAAAGCCGTCCAAGAAGAATGTCGTGATCGACAGTGTCGAACGCGGCACTAACATCTAACAAAGCTAGGAGGGTGACCTCTGACCTATCTATCGCCCCATAAATTTCTGAGAGAAGGCGCACCAATAGGGTTTCCGTGGAGTGACCCTTACGAAACCCCGACTGGAAGGTTGGAGCAGATTATTCCTATCAAGATAAGTGGTAAGCTGAAGAGCTACTATCTTCTCAATGATTTTAGATAGAAATGACACATTCGCAATTGGCCTAAAGTTAATTGGAACAGTCAGGTCGAGTCCATCTCGTTTAAGAACAGGAACAAGGATGGATCTTTTTTGCGACGACGGAAGAGCACCTTCTTGGAGAGAACGGTTGCAGAGGACGGTCACAAAAGGAAGGAGGACGTCCACAAATTCATGGAGGAGGAACGTCGGTATGGGGTCCAGCTCACAGGTCTTAGGATGTGAAGCCAGGATGAGTCGTCGCCAGAGCCGTAGCAACAAAGAACGTGGCCCCCTCCGAACATACGTCCGGGGCCCCTTACAATGCGGAAACTGGAATGCGGTAATATACAATATACAGAGTGAGTTCATATTATGTATACATAGGCCTACGCCGTATGTATACAGTGTATATGTATTCCATTTCCGTATAAATTTACGCAAAGCTAAAATTCGAAATGACCGACCGACAACTGATGTAGCCAACAGACAACTGAAGTCTGATTACGCTAATAGCATTATGTGATGTATCAAAGCAGTATCATAATGACTTCACGCCGTTCACGGTTATTTTTTGCCACTTTTAGGGGCCCGCTTCCAGGAAGGAGCCCCCTCCGGTCGGAGGGTACGGAGGGCGGTCGCTACGCCTCTGGTCGTCGCAGTTCCTCTGCAGAGATCGGGCTCAGCTCAGAGAGACTGCAATCTGTGGGAGGGAACACCGGTTGAGAGGAGCCAGCTGTGGCCTCACGTATCGAGCGTACCTTTGCAACGAAAGATTCCAGGAAGTCGTTGGCAGTGAAGTGGTGAGCAGCAGTTCGACGCTCCGAGCGGGATCGGCCGAGATGGTCGTTGAAAGTTGCCCAGAGTTTTCTGGGCTCCTTGGAGTGGTGGGTGATCTTATACTCCCAGTATAAGCGCTTTTTTGGTGTTTCTTCAAAATGTGGGGAATGTATGGTGTCGTCCCCCCCACTGCCAAAGGTGGGGGTCTTGTCCACCTCGACTCTCCCGGATTGCCGCCCATGATATTCACAACAGTTCTCTACTCCGTCTGTCAGTGAGACTGTCACTATATACTATATCGTGTAATCTGACTGCGTACTTGTCATGTTGAATCAATAAATGATGATAATTATTATTAAAAGCATTTAAAAATACGCCACTTTCAACATTTTACAGAACGCAAGAGCAAAAGCTTGTCTCTGAAAGACCATCACCGATGCAAAATTACATCGGTGATGGCGATTTTCTCACCCGTCTGCATTTCTAGCCGTAGATTAAGCATCACAGATGACGCTGAAAGTACGACGTAATTTATTGCGTATGCATTTGCAACACGCCATCTGTTGATGACAGGACGGCATAGCTAAACTGATTGATGTTGACAACAGCTGGTCAAAGTTATGACCTCACATCGTGACCTCCAGTTCCGGACATTACAACACATTGGTCACAACAAGAGCCTGTTTTTGCCGAGTTCGAGCTAACGAGTCGCAGCCGAGAAGATACGGAAACAGCCGAGAAGACATGGAAACAGCCGAGAAGGCACGGAAACAGCCAACGGAAGCAGGGTGGGAATTGTCGGGGGTTGGGGAGGTTCAACCCCTAGTCTTCTTAGGACCCCCAGTTAAAGTCTTCATTGCAAAGTGCACACCCCATGGGGATCGTTTCCAGCCTCCTCAGTTGGGCTAATGTGATTTAGCACTATCTGACTCTGAGTCTCTGACAAAGAGAAGACATCCCAATGGTGTATCACGTATGCATTTTTTAATTTTCTCAACAAAGGAATTGATATTGTTTCGAGTCTGACTTGCAAAACTGATGGCATTGAAATCAGGTGCTCTCAAATTTCGTTGACATCAGTTCGTAAAAATACGGATAAAATGTTCAACCCTTCCCCGCAGTCTTTTTCCTACAATTCCCACACTGGACAGAGGAAATGACTCCGGGAAAAGATGCGGTTTCCGGTCGAGGTATATACCAACTGCGATGTAGGAAAACCAGTTGCAGATTCCTTACTACATCAATCGCACTTGGTCACCTTAACAGCCTGCTGTGGTTTCTGCCGATTTTTCAGTTAGAGCGGATAGGCCTACAGTCGGTGCTAAACTCTGCTGGCTTGTAATAACCTGCTTGGTGTCTCAGTTAGTCGGTCTATGTGTGTCTATGCAGAGGCGTTTATCCCCCCCCCCTAAGTCATTGGAGCAAGGTCCCTTTTCCCTCTTCTTCCCCCTCCCCGTTCCTTTCCCCTAAAATGGTGGCACACACACTGACAGATCTTTCCCCCCTATTGCTTGGATGGAGCATTTGCTCCAAGGTTTCTATGGTGTAGACGCTCCTGTGTCTATGTGTGTCTATGTGTGTCTGTGTGCGTCTGTCTGTCTGTCTGTCTGTCTGTCTGAGTCTCAGACTCCATTAATCACTCATTCAGTATAAGCATAAATACACACACACCTTCCAAGACGCACACATACAAAAGTCACAGAAAACGAAAGAGCAAGAATACATACATACAATGTCATATATAATACATAGTAGGCTCCCTATTACATACATACATATTGTATTGTATTTGGATATTTATAAAGCGCTTCTAGCGGGAGACCCCGAGAGAAAAAGCAAGTTTTAAGAAAGGTAAAAGAGGAAGAGATATTACCTGAGAGAATAGAAGAACGAACGAACGGAGGAAGCTGATTCCAAAGAGCAGGGCCAATGGAGGCAGAGCGTATTTTTTTTACATATTTCTATACTGAAGAAACATATAATTCGTCTGAGCTCATCGAACAACTCGCATGAATATTACATACATATACATATTACATACATATACATACATATATGCATACCTATTCATACAGTGTGCATACATACATACATTTACGTACATACGTTTTAGTATCAAGTCAGCAGGTCCGCAGCTTTGGGCCCAGATCCCGGTCGAAATTCGGTCTCTGCAAGCTAGACATCTTTTCAGGAAGCAAATGAAAAACTTTATTCTGGCGCATGATACGATTCTATCTAAATGATTGATATCTAATACTGATTTGACCTTTATGGGGGGGGGGGTCGAGCCGGAGCCTGGTACATGAATATGGTCCCTTTGGGACTGTTTAGTTATGTTTAGTTAAGTTTAGTTAAGCTATAGATTATGGTTAACCTCCAAGTGTTGAGGATTTTAGAGGTTACAGCTAGTGGCCTGATTAAGCTATTGTGAGGGAGGCAACTGTACAATGCCATCATTGTATCTTTTAATTTTGCCTATCTGGGCATCCCCGGTCAGCGGGACCTAGGTCCCTTAGGGGCGCCCATTGCCTCTTATGACTCTAAGAACTCGTTTACTTTCAAACTCACCTGACTCTACTTCAAGTTCATTTCATTTCCTCCATGCTAGTCAAGCGAGTATCTTTATCTTACTACTTTATAGTTTCACAGGGTTTGAATTTCCAGAAACTGCACTATTTTATATTAATTTGTTTCGATGGAAATGATTGTTATTGATGTCATTTGATGCAATAAAGAAAGATGTTATGTTATGTTATGTTATATAAATTACATAGATACATAGATACATTCATACATACATACATACATGCATACATACATACAAGCATACATACATTATACATCAATACATTCATATGTACAAACATACATTTATAAATAAATAAATAAATAAATAAATAAATACACACATACATACATACACACACATACATACATACATACATACATACATGCATACATGCATACATTTATGCATACATGCATACATACATTTATGCATACATGCATACATACATAACTTCAATTCAATTGATATACGTACATACATACACATAGCTCTTTAATGTATGTAAGTTCCCATCTGCACATGTGTATAACTCGCACATCTGCTGGTGACAGTTAGACCAGAGGGCGCCACTGTTTACGTACAATCACCAAACTAAATGACTTTGGCAAAGTTCGTTCCGATACACTCATTCATTCGAGTTGTTCGATGAGCCCAGACGAATTATATGTTTCTTCGGTATAGAAATATGTAAAAAAATACGCTTTCGTAAATATTCTAGCAAATTTCTGAGAAGATATAAGCAGTAAATATCTTATCAGCGCTATTTGCAACGTAAAGTTGAGTCATGATTGTAGAGGAATTAAACACCTTTTTTGAGTATTCCAATAACCGATAAATAAAGGTAAGCCGCTATATGAGTGTATGTTCCAGCAATAGGGCCTAAAGTTATGGATTAAATAATTATATTAAAACTGAAATTGAAACTTAAGTAATAATACTCACATGCTCATGCTTTGTTAGTCAATGAAATTTACATCTAAGTGCGTTAAATACCTGAACAGTTTAAAAGAATAACTTGGTAAACTACCTGTTTCATTTAACATGTTAATTGTCTATGAAATTGTTATTATTTGATGACTGTGATGGTAGATGTTGCCATAAAATGTCATTAGACTAAAGATTAATAAATCACTTTAAATTTTCGAAAATAGAATAATTAAGAATCTAATGTCATAAATATATATGTATTGTGCATTTGCAACTGAAGTTTTTTAAATTGGAATAACTAGATTGAGAATATCTTATGCATTGGGAATATTTATTAAGAATTTGTTTGCTTGTAATATCTCTTGTGTGGGACAATGGTTGCGGAATATTGTTTACTTTTCATCAAACCATTTTAACACAATATTGTTTTCATAGACAGTGTCAGCTGTATTGCTTTAAATGTTGTTAAACAATGAATATTAGTGATATTTTAAGGCTCTGTTTTAACACCTTGTTAATGGTGTCTTTCGGACGCTATAAGTTTTCCGTTTTCAATTCAATTCGTTCAATAGAGTTTGTAAACCAGAAAAAAAGTTGCATTTAATCGTCTGCTGGTATTGGCTTATGCGATTTCCTTGTCATGGTAAGGAAAATATACACAATTTCCTATTGGAATGTACAATTACATAAATCGGCAACTGTCTGTCGCAATCGGAGGTTTCCCAGTCGTGGCGTTTGCCGTGTGTTGATGTCGACCCTCGATTGCTTGTTCTTTTACTTGCACTTTTATTTAACGTGCCTAACTTTTCTATAGAAGATTCACGACGAACTTTGTGTAATTAATAAATGAATTTAATTAAAGAAACAAATATATATGCACTAACTCTACGGGAACTTCCACGTAGTATTAAAGCGTTTGGATATTAAATCGGACTATCTCAAATGTTGCTTCGTACAGCCTAACTACAGATCGTTCTTTCGCGTCAGTCTCTGAATCTGACGGACTATACTCTGCCGCCCCGCTGGTCGTTCCTCCCGATGTTTCTCGCTAGACCGATGTTCACACGTCGCGTTCGTCAGCAGTACAAGTCCCGTGTTCTCCGTTCCCTTCTGTTAAGTAGGAACCCCAGCGTGCATCAGTCAGCCCCCCTCCCCACGTCAAGCTATCGTCAATTAGTGTCAGATTGCTCCTCGATACGCGGGTCGTCGCTCGCCTGCAGCGCGGGCGGTGTCTGGTTACACCATAGCCGCGAGGTGTCCTATTACACCCTGGCTGTGTGGTGTCCGATTACACCTGGGCCTCGCGGCCTTCATTGTTGCCCAAGTGGAGGCTGGCTTTCGTCCGTCATCATCCTATCTCGACCAGCAACGACGCTTACATCATAATGATGATGCCATCTCGTCGTTGTTGTCGATCTCCTCACGCGACACCTCCCTTCCCGGGGGAGGACAAAGCCAGTCATTGGTTCGCCTCCCGGCTGAGAATGATGTCGTTCCCTCCATCGATTTCCTCCAGACCATGTCCTCGTCGTTCCCATGAAAATACAAAATATCAGCACAGTTAGAAATTATATTTACAGTTGTCGCGGTGCCTTACATGGTAGTCCGCCTTCTTCCTCAATCATAGTCTGGACAAAAGATCAGCGGGAATATTCAGCGCCCCAGGTCGATATCCAAAAGAAATACCGAAGTCCTGGAGGGCCAGAGCCCCTCTCGCAAGTTTAGCACTTGTGGGCGTAGAAGCAGTTAGGAACGTCAAGGGGGTGTGATCAGAATAGAGGGTGGTCCTTGACATAAAAATCCAATCCCTAAACTTCTTCAACGCAAAAATCACAGCATACGCTTCGCGCTCCACAGTGGACCAACGCGCTTGCGTAGCATCTAATTTAGAACTGGCGAAATATATTGGCCGTTCTGTTCCATCGTCTTGAATTTGGAATAAGCAGCAACCGACTGCTTTGTCTGAAGCGTCAGTCGATAAACCAAACTCTCTGCCGTAGTCAATTGTCTGCAAACATACAGCGTTATTCAAATCGTGCGTAAGTTTATCTAGCGCATTTTGATGTTCAATTCGCCAGGGTATCTTAGCAGGCACCGATTTCTGGGTCAAGTCAGTGAGAATTCTGGCTGTCTCAGCCAGGTTAGGGATGAAGTTCCTAAAATAACTGAAGAAGCCAATTAATCTCCGTATGTCCTTTTTGGACTCGGGTTGAGGGATTTTCCCTAGCCCTGCGATTTTCATAGGATCCGGTTCAATGCTCCCTGATCCGATCAGGTGACCTACAAACGTTGTTTGTCGCCTAGCAAACGAACTCTTCTTAATGTTAAGGGTCAGACCCGACTGTTGAATAGTCATTAAGTATTTCTCTAGGTGTTTCATGTGATCCGGCCACGTCATCGAGTGTATTGCCATGTCACTATGTGAGGGAGTGATGATACCTAGGGCCAAAAGTTCGCGGGTCTGCTTCTCCATCTCCGGTTTGAGCAGTTCCGGCACCTTATAGGCTCGCAAACTCTTCGGCCTGAACTCCGCGCTAACCGTGATTGTGTGTTCTAGGACGGGACAGAAACCTGGTTTGTCCGAGAACACATCTGGAAACCTGTCTAACAGACTAAACAGCTGTTTCCGCTCGGGTACCGTTAAGTGTGCAACGGCAATAGGGTCTACTTGTGCACTGGGCCTTGTCTGCCTCGTGACGAAGCTACCCCCCGCTTCCCCGTGACCGAAGTCTTCGTCCTTCTCGAACAGAATGGAGCAATTGTTAATCAATGCTTGCTGTATTCTTTCGTTATATTTGCGAATCCGATTTGCGTGTAGTAAGCGGCTTTTGCCCCCTATTTCCCCGATGTATGTGTAGGGCGATTTCACCTGAGCGATGATGGCCGGGCCTTGCCATTGGCCCTCCTTCTTTGCTCCTCGTGCTTCCGGTGATTGGGTGATGACTTTGTCTATTCTCTCTTTAGGCAAGCACAGTTGTTTTACAGAATGCCCAGCTATTTTGTCTTTATAAAAGGGCAAATTGTCTTCAGTGAAGAAGCTCTTCGCCCCAATTTTCCCGTGGGCCAAGAATGGTGCTAGTGTCGAACATTGTGCTTGTTCGGCCGCCATCTTGTTTCTGCCTACTATTGTGTCTTCCTTGGGTGGGGGTGGTATCTCAGGATTGAAGAATAGCTCTTCATTATCCGTTTCTTCGGGACCGATTTCTCCTACGCTCCCACTGTCTGCTTGAGCGCCCGTGAAGTAATCCTCGCCTATCAGCGTCCTAAGTCCCTCTACCTCCTCCCCTCTCTCCTCTTCCTCACTCGTCTCAGTCCTTGCGACCGTCTGCGCTTCTGAAATTTGGTCTATTTCAGGAGCGCTGGCCGCGTGACTCGAATACAACGCTGTCTCGCGCAGCAAGTCGGCTGTAGTGGGCGTGATAATTAACGGTTCATTAAGGTCTTTAATGAGTGCCGCCCATATCCGAACATCAGGGGCGTAATTTACCTCCCCCTCCCTGTCCTCGCCGGCCTGAGACCCCTTTAGTCTCAGCCGCACCACGTCCACAATCATTGATTGACCGTTCAGCCCCTTCACCTCTATCTGCTTGACCACAGGTAGGTTGAGCGGCCTGATTAGTTCTGCTCGCGCACAATTGTATTCGGCCCCGCTATCTATTAGAGACGATGTCACAGGGAGCCCTGTAATATACATTTTCATGTACTCTCTTACATAAGTCTCCTCCTGAAGTCTTAATTTTTCTGCTTCCTCTTTCCCTTCTCTCCTCTGCTTCTCCTCCTGAAGCCTGAGCTTCTCAGCCTGCTTTTCCTCTAGCATTCTGAGTCTCTCTGTTTCCTCCTTTTCTTCTCTCCTCCGTTTCTCCTCCTGAAGCCTTAATTTCTCTGCTTCCTCTTTCTCTTCTTTCCTCTGCTTCTCCTCCTGAAGCCTGAGCTTCTCAGCCTGCTTTTCCTCTAGCATTCTGAGTCTCTCTGTTTCCTCTTTTTCTTCTCTCCTCCGTTTCTCCTCAAGAAGCCAGTGTCTCTCCTCCTGCATCTCCCTAAGCAGCCTGCTCTCCTCCCCAATTATCCTGAGTCTCTCAGCCTGCGTCTCCCCAAGGAGCCTCAGTCTCTCTTCTTTCTCTTGTCGTCTCCTCTCTCTCTCTTCTTCGATCCTTCTCTGCCTTTCCTCCTTCTCTTCCTTTCTCCTCTCCGCTCTCTCCTCAAGCAGCCTGAGTCTCCGCTCCGCTTCCTCTCCTTCTTCTTTCCTCAGTTCCTCCGCTTCCTCTTTCTCTTCACTTCTCTGCCTTTCTTCTTCCTCTTCTAGTCTCCTCTCTCTCTCTTCTTCGATCCTTCTCTGCCTTTCCTCCTCCTTTTCTTTTCTCCTCTCCACACTCTCAGCTTCCCTTCTCTCGTACTTTAATTGTTCGAGCCCGACTAGCTGCCTCAGCCTTGTCGAGCGAATACTGGTCTCTAGGCTACCTATGTTTACTTCCTCACTTACTTCTGGCGGGGCCTCCCGTCCAGAAACAATTATTTCGGCGCTAGCCTCTCGGAGCTGGTTCATATTCATGGAATTCAATTCCTTCTCTCCTAGTCCCATCTTTCTCAGATATGCAACTAGTCTGTGATGGGGCGTGTTCTGCACCCTCACTCTTTTCTCTACCGACAACTTATCCATCTTCCAACAGTCCGCTCACTAATAGAAAAAGATAAGTAAGTTAGAGGAGAGTCACCGTTGGTCAGAAATCAAAGAAAACAACGTCCTAAAATTCTACCACAAATACAACAAGAACAGAACTGAGCAAAAGGAGCTACGCAAAAGCCTCGGCTATTCGCACACCAATCCTCATCCAGACCTCAACCGCAACCTCACAGATTACCACGACTACCAGTAAGGACTTACCCTCTGATACGTCGAGCGTGTTCCGTCTTTTGGTATCTTGGCTGATCCGCTGTCCTCCGTTGCCACTCCCGTCCGTCGTTGCTAGCGATGGTCGGTCGTCCGTTGGCGCTCTTGTTCCTCGTCCTTGCCTGTTGCTGTCGGTTCCTTCGAGTCCTTCGTCTCCGGAGTCCGGCACTCGATTTCTCCAGTCGCGAAGGGTTGTATTCGCCGCTGGTCCCGATCTGTTGAGATTCCTCTTTCCGTTTCCGGTTCCGCTCTTCGTCGTGACGTCTTCAGTTGAAAATCCTGTCGACTGCGCCAATGTCGCAATCGGAGGTTTCCCAGTCGTGGCGTTTGCCGTGTGTTGATGTCGACCCTCGATTGCTTGTTCTTTTACTTGCACTTTTATTTAACGTGCCTAACTTTTCTATAGAAGATTCACGACGAACTTTGTGTAATTAATAAATGAATTTAATTAAAGAAACAAATATATATGCACTAACTCTACGGGAACTTCCACGTAGTATTAAAGCGTTTGGATATTAAATCGGACTATCTCAAATGTTGCTTCGTACAGCCTAACTACAGATCGTTCTTTCGCGTCAGTCTCTGAATCTGACGGACTATACTCTGCCGCCCCGCTGGTCGTTCCTCCCGATGTTTCTCGCTAGACCGATGTTCACACGTCGCGTTCGTCAGCAGTACAAGTCCCGTGTTCTCCGTTCCCTTCTGTTAAGTAGGAACCCCAGCGTGCATCAGTCAGCCCCCCTCCCCACGTCAAGCTATCGTCAATTAGTGTCAGATTGCTCCTCGATACGCGGGTCGTCGCTCGCCTGCAGCGCGGGCGGTGTCTGGTTACACCATAGCCGCGAGGTGTCCTATTACACCCTGGCTGTGTGGTGTCCGATTACACCTGGGCCTCGCGGCCTTCATTGTTGCCCAAGTGGAGGCTGGCTTTCGTCCGTCATCATCCTATCTCGACCAGCAACGACGCTTACATCATAATGATGATGCCATCTCGTCGTTGTTGTCGATCTCCTCACGCGACACTGTCCGTGCTCTGGTAGTGCCAGTCCCAAACCCAGAGAAAGGAGGAGGGTGATGCTAGTATTCTTTGTTATGACATTGTGTCGCTAAACAGCAATTAACCAACCAATCAATTTATACATTTTAGAATTGTTGTCAAAGGCCTTTGATATCATAAGACGACGTTAAACTTTGGAATAATAATAATAATAATAATAATAATAATAATAATAATAATAATAATAATAATAATAATAATAATTAATAAATAAATTGGTCGGAAAAACTAGGCTGTACTATGCAATACAAACGGTGAGACCTGATCAAAATAAATTCGGTCGACGTCAACGGTCAGTGTTGCCATAAGATGTTGTAAATGGTCCACGAAAGTCGAAACTAGCACCGCCGTTTAGTCTTCAAGTCGAAACCAGTCGATAAGCTATCGACTGCTAATTACTTTATTCACTTAATACTTTGCTCATTGTGTGTCTCCGATATTTGATTTTTGACGAAGACATCAGCAGCAGGAGAGAAGCAACTCTTGCTCATAAGATACGAGTCATAGAGCAACAGATTAGCAATGAGTCGATGTCAGATCACAAGTTCTTTAGTAATTTACTACCTGCCAGAGTGCTGCCTGTTACCTTGCATGACGTCATGCAACCGTTTTCATCGAAAATGGCGTCAGTTCGTAGAGGCAAGTATCGCGTTGAAAATACGTTGGTTTTTAGCATCCACGGATAGTCGATAAACCGTTAAGTCAGTCGATAACTCATCAAGTCAATCGGTACTTCTTTAGCGACTGACTCCGGGAATAGCCTTTAACACTTTAACGATGAGCATGTACTAAAAATGACTGGGCTATTAGTAACTTCTATCGCGCCGGTTACTAATTACAGTTGCAATTATTATTACTGTACTAATGAATTTACTGGTCGTGCACGCTAGTAAATCTCAATACAAGGCGTGAAGCAATTGTGAGTGAATTACTTGCTCCAGGTTTCTACAAAGTAACCGTCTAAGTTGAGGAGATTCGAACACGTAACTCTACTCGTTACCAGCTGAGCGCTGTAACCAATCGTTTGCTGTCATTTGCTGTTTAACTACACTCTGTCAAAACAAAGGGGTTTAGCGTCGCCCTCCTGTTTCTCCAGGCTTGTGACTGGCACTTAGAGAGTAGGTCTACGGGCAATGGCGGAGCTAACGTGTCCAAGTAGTAGTAGTAGTAGTAGTTGCTGTTTAACGACTGCGTGTGATGACAAAGATCATTATTGTATTGTATTTGGATATTTATAAAGCGCTTCTAGCGGGAGGGCCATTCAGAAGCGCTCCCAGTGTGAGAGACCCCGAGAGAAAAAGCAAGTTTTAAGAAAAGTAAAAGAGGAAGAGACATTACCTGAGAGAATAGAAGAACGAACGAACGGAGGAAGCTCATTCCAAAGAGCAGGGCCAATGGAGGCAAAGGACCTAGATTGAGCCAGAGAAGTCCTGACCCGGGGAACGAGGAGGTCAAAACGGTCAGAGGAACGAAGAGGACGAAGAGAAGCAGCAGAGTGAGGGCGATGAATTAAGTCACATAATATTTCGGAGCGAAACCAAGTTGAGCCTTAGAGACAATGATGAGGACCTTACATTGGAAAGCCATTAGCGTTGCCCTCCTCCTTTATCCAGGCTTGGGACTGTCAGAGTACGAATTGTGACGGGTCTTAGAGTGTCCGAATACGTAATTATACACATAAGTGATCAATGTCTTTTCAGTTAAAGGTGTTTAAAGTGTCGTATGCACGTAATAGCACCGATAACACCGTTTTAAAGGCGTCTGAAAAGAGTTCCACCCACTGAGCGTACCTATTCCTAACTTAATTACCTTATCGCATCCCATGCCTCTGTAGCGTCAGTGACACCCTTTTAAAAGCGTCTCAAAGAAATCAAGCCAATGAGCTAAGCTTATCCTATGATTGAAATCACCTAATGGATTCCATGCCTATATAGCATCAGTTGGTACTGTTTTATTGGTGTTTTAAAAGAATCCTCATTACCGGGCATAATTATTATGTACCTGTAATTCAATTACTTTACCGTGTCCCATGTTTATATAGTATAGGTTAGCACCGTTTTAGAGGTGTCGTAACAGAGTTTAATCCACTGAAATTTGTTATTTTGATTTAATTTCCTTAATAATTCCCATGCCCTTATATAGCATCGGTTGACACTGTTTTAATGGTGTTGTAAAAGAGTTCTAAGAGTGCTTCATGAACAGTGTATTCAATTCGCTTACCGTGTATCATGTCTATAAGGCAACGGTTGATACTGTTCTAAATGTGTTTAAAGACAGCGCAGTAACCAATCGGATATATCATTCAACAATTCTGACACGAATAACTGTGCGCAAATAGCATCATGCTGTAGTATTTCATTAAATCATATAATCTATTTTGAAACATTAAAAAAAACTTTATATTTCGGTGTGACCATGAACGCGTTGCGAATTTAATTAATTAATTAATAATAATAATATTATGATTATTACTCTACTCGACTACTGCTACTCGCTTTACATTGTTCTGGCGGCGTGAAGGATAGGGTGTCTTGAGCGGGTTCTTAGTTCGGTGGCTCGCCTGGTTGAAGGTTTGACCATGTTTCTGATCCTATGTGTGATGCCCTCCACTGGGTCCCCTCCCGCAGCGAATTTTTTCAGGGTGTCTGCCCTCGTGTGGCGTTGCCTTTTGGGCTCGGCCCCTGCATCTCTAAGGGAGCTCTGTTGCTCAAGTCTGGACGTGCGCGATCGCCGCTCTAGCCCCTCCTCTGTTCAGGGTCAGCATCTTCTTCCTACGCCCGAACCTCTAGCAAGCAGCATCGTGCTTTTTAGATGGCTGGCCCTTCGTTCTCGAATGGGTTTCTTCTTACTTGAAGGAGCGCATGGGCGTCCACAGAAATTTTTCCAGAAGGGGGGCAAAAATTTCTAGGGGGGAACTTTACTGGGGTGGGGCAAAATTTTTGTAGGGTGGAGCAAAATTAGGTTTTTTGCATAGAATAGCTGACTTACCTCAATGACTAAGTGTTTTTAGCATTGAAAATCGTGTTGGGACTGTTTGGAATAATCAAAAAAATCAAGATTTCACTTTTGCAAAATATTTTCAAATCCAGGGGGCAAATTCCCCTTGATGCCCCTCGCCCCCTCCGGACGTCCATGAAGGAGCGCTATATAAATCCTTGAAATGAAATGAAATGTATTGATAAATATATATATTTATTCATAAAAAATAAATAAATATATATAGAATAGTCTGAAACCACGTGACATATATTTAATCCAAATTTGTTTTGGGAGTTTCCTATCCCTTTAACACAATCTGAACAGTTGAGAGATCTTCAAAAGGCTCTGTACAGAGTCATAGTAATCCTGAAGTTCCTATAAACTAGTGTTCTGAATCTTCTGCTTCTTCACTCTTCTACCTTCAAGTACAATTTATAATTCAGCTGTATTCTTAATTTGCCTTCCTTCCAAACTTCAGAAGTGCACACGACCACAGACAGAGCATTGATAGCGCTGAGCAACTGTGAGTGAAGGACTTGAGTCTCAAGCCCCTACTCAGTAACTACCTCGGGTGAGGTTCGAACCGGTACCCACCGCGTTACAGACCAAGCGCTCTAACGGCGCTGTCATAATGGAGATGATTAGCGTCGCCCTCCTCGTTTATCCAGGCTTAGGACTGGCACTATCTGAAAACGGTCTATTAATTCGCATAATATATCTTATATCAAAGCGGTACCAGATTTAAGTAATTAAAGATTATCTTAGGACAGTCAGCGTATAATGACCTTCTGTATATTGAGTAATTATTTTCCTCTCACAGATATATATAGCACGGGTCAGACTATTTTAAAGGTGTCTAAAGAGAGCGCTATATCCATTCGGCTACCGTGAAGACAGGTGATTGAGTCAAACGACGCCATACTTCTTGTTCGGTGCCATTTTCTTAATTTCTTGGTAGTCCCATCTGCTTCCTATATCCATCGTTCAGTTCAATGACGTAGTTCTTGATTTTTCAGTGACTTCTTTAATTCTCTCTTCAAGCGCTATCTTCATCTCCACGGTATGAGCCTCTTTTTATACACCTTTAAAATGTGAAAGATTGACGTTATATAGGCATAATACAATTAATTCCACCAATGTGTCGTACATCTCGGTAACCTCGGCCTGTTGTTTTTAAGAATGAATGGAACTTAAACCGGTTCCGGTGAAGATGACGACCAAGAAGTGCAGTTCGGACCGGAACCCTGACGCCTCTGGCGCCAACTTTCGAATGTGCGACGACTTTCTGCAGCCAGTTACGATTCTGACGATTCTGTTGGTTGCTAATGCGGTTGTCATGGCTACAGAAAGAGTATCAACTAAAGGTAGATAGAAAAACGTGTCCTAGATTTTCAGCTGTGACTAACAAAGGCCCCTTATTATGGATCGATTGCTTTTGTAATAGTATATTTTAAATAGTAGCTCTTAGAGAGACTAGATCAGGCGCTAAAAATAGGTCAGCGATAATAATTAATATACAGTCTGCTCTTTTACATGGAGTTCAAAAGGTATACATCGTACCAGAGTCGAGGTAGGTAACGTACTGGGATTGTAATTGTACCATAACATTTGTATAGCGCCACCAGTGAATATTAAAATCCTATCATACGCATTTACTGACTGATCTTCTGGATATTGACCTGACTAAGGCTTGGTTTTGGAGTGCCATCGGTTGATGCCTTATGCATTAGGCAATGGCGCAGTAGAAGTTATTAATTACAACTGCAACTACATAATAGCAGTGCCTAATATACTCACAAATGTCAACTGCACAGTTTTCATCGAACATTAGGCCCTTCTTGAACAGGTAAGTAAAATATCAGGTATCAGAGTGAAATCGTTTGTATATAGTTGACGAGCTAATCTCTCAAAAATTCATACTACACACTGCACTTTCCAGACACGTCAACTTTACCATGACAACTGCCCACCCTGTGTCCGAAAATCCAGTATTTTAGGTCCTGCAACACTGGAACTAAATGCGGAAATAGCAAAAGGGTATAAACTATAGCGTTGCAGTTTTCAGTAGCCTACATGTATAGCGTCGTTTTTAATTCATTGTGTGTCGCAGAAATAAAATACTTGACATTTTCAATGCTTCGCGTTGTTACGTATAGATCCTCAGGTAGCTGCCGAATGTTACGGTGACCTTCTCGGTCTCGGCTGTCCTGTTGGTCACCGTATTCGGGTACTGAGGGACTGGTTTGGCCTCAGCCCTGATGGGTCGGGTTCGTGCCAGTATGTGGAAGGGGATTGTCGAGTGTTGAACAGCATTGGTGCCAGCGTCGTTCACCGCTACTGCGAGGGAAAGCAGGTCTGCAACAACTTTCAGGTGGATCGGAGAATTTGTGGATTAAACCAAACCAACTACGAGCAGGTCGAATATCTGTGCATCGCAGGTAAGATGCGCTGAAATTATTTGTTTAAAATTAAAAATTAAAAATTACAGTTTTAAATTGTTTGCTTCTTTTCAGACTCATTCCAGACAGAAATAGCGATTTCAAATTAATTCACGATGAACATTTACACCAATAAATAAAAATCTGTAATGTAAGGTCGATGTTAATGTTCAAACCTAATTGTCGTTCTCTTTCAACACCTTTAAAACAATTCTGACCAATGTTATATATTAAATGATGTTAAAGCGGCAGTAATGGCTCGCCAGTACACCATTAAAGTGTAGTTCCATCGTAAAAAATCTTTAAAGCTTTTAAAGAAACAAAAATGAACCTTCACTGTCACAGAGATGAATAGGCCTCAAAATGACCTCTCGAGGTCAGGGTTATATATATACAGGGTGGGCCAGTAGGAATGCACCAACTTTGGATGGATATAACTTGAACAACTGTTATCCGAACATCGTGCACAATATACTAAATTGAAAGTAATCATCCACTCTACTACTGTGTCAAATCTTGCACTGATATACGGCACCGTTGTTATAAAATTTCGGTGCGGTGCACACCTCTCAATTTTGAATGTAAATATTGAACATCATGACGCCGCTCGCGGAAGAGGATAGAATTTTAATCCGAATTTTAAGAGCAGAAAAAGGATACAATGCACATCGGATGATGATAGAATTCCCTTCTAGAAAATGGAATAAATATGCTCTAAATCGATTGATTAAACAAATTGATGCTACGGGAACGTCTAACAGCCGCAACTGTGGTCGCAAACGTTCTGCGCGCACAGCGTCGAACATTGCACAAGTCCATGAGTTAATTTGCAGCCAAGACAACAATCCAGGGACGAGTAAGAGTCCGAGAGAAATTGAGCGTGCGACCGGAATTTCACGCAGTACTGTTAGGCGCATTGCTAAACATGACCTCAACCTCAAAGTCTATCGTCGACGTGAAGTTCAGAAATTGTCTGATGCCGATTGGATGAAACGTCTAGCCGCCTGCAAACGACTCAAGAAGCGAATGACAGATGAAAAGATCAACAGAACATGGTTCACAGACGAGAAGATCTTCACGGTTCAGACGCCAACAAACACTCAGAACGACCGTGTGTATGCAAACGTTAGCCTTAAGCGTGAGGTTGCGCCTGCTCGGCTTCTGAAGGGCAGGAAGCACTTCTCGCAAAGTGTGATGGTGTCGTTGGCTGTTTCAAAGCTTGGAAAGACGGCGCCATTCTTTGTTACTCCAAAGGCTAAGGTGAACAGTGTTTATTACTGCGATGAAGTACTCGCAAGAGGACTGCTACGTGATATTCGCCAACTGTCTGGAGTTGATGGGTACATCTTTCAGCAAGATGGAGCGCCGGCGCATCGTTCACGTCATACGGTTGCCTATCTGAACGCTAACGTGCCAGAGTTAATTGAACCGGAGAACTGGCCACCGAACAGTCCGGATTTAAACCCGGTTGACTATTCGATCTGGGGTTGTCTTCAGCAACTGGTCTATCGTGAACCGATACGTGACGTTGAACACTTGAAAGACGTGATTCTTTGCTGCTGGGCTGAGATAACCCAAGCACTGGTGGACTCAGCCATCGATCAGTGGTCGTCTCGTGTTGATGCAGTCATTAAAGCACGTGGTGGACATATTGAGTATTTGTTTGACTGATGATAAATTCACTCAAGATATTAATTGTTAGTACTAAGTGATTGTTTAGAATTGACATCTTCAGTTTCAGACTTTTGTTTTTTCTTGCAGTTTTATGGCTGCAAAATGGCACATCGAATATTAATATGATTATCTCAAAACGTCGTAATAGTATCTCGTAGATATTTGGCAGAATGATAAAATGGATAATTATCTTCAATTTGATATATTGGACAAGACGCTCACATAAAAATTATTCAAGTTATAAGGCGTCAAAGTTGGTGCATTCCTACTGGCCCACCCTGTATATATATATATATTAATAATTATGCTATTTTAAAGCCATAAAATTGTGCTACTAGGCCTATAAACAATATTCAAACCCCCGTTGAAAGATTCTCTCCCCAGTAAGACTTCATTCTTTGAGAAATACAATCCCATTTGTTTTAGGGTTAATGATAATTTTAATCAGGTGAATTTTATAACTTTATTGTAAAGCTATTTAATTTTTTAAACATAATTGTGTTACAAGAATGACATGAAATTTGTGAGTGGAATTGAAAAGAAACGAGGGAGATATTACTTCAGTCCGGGGGAGACTCTGTTTTGGGCAGATTTTATATCATGACACGGGAAAAACATGTATTAAAAACACCAAAAGTATATAAATTTTCTCCGGGCGACGTCAACGGCTTTTTCTGACATGAGATGTCTTTAAAAGATGCATCAGTTCATGTTCTCTTTCGACACCTTTAAATTATTTGTACCAGTGCTATATATTCGGAACTGCTCGTCGTCGTCAATTTGATTGACATATTAAAAATTAATGTCTAACATTTTAAGCTATTTAGTGCGAGAACCCGTTGAAAATATTTTTACCTATCGAAATCAACGGCTTTTGATTCATATGCAGTCGTTAAACTGATGTAATACATCTTTAAATGTAATGTGGATGACGGAATTGACGGGTCAGAAAAGTTTCTTTTCGTCAACTTGATTTTTTAGTAACAAGGTCAGTCGTAATGTTTGGTTAAATACTCGATTGTTAATGATAATAATTATTAATATTTATATGTACCTTGGGGCATAATAATAATAATAATAATAATAATAATAATAATAATAATAATAATAATAATAATAATAATAATAATAGATATGAAATAAATAAAAAAAATAATAATAATAGCAATAATAATGATAATAATAATTAGTAAAGTACATACATTTCAGATGATGACGTAGTGGACATGTGTCAGTCTGTCCACTACATGTCCAGCGCTGGCTATCTGTCCACTCCCAACTTCCCGAACGTCTACCCTCCGAATCGTCACTGCCTGTGCCAACTGCGACCGGTCAACGCCACTGCCCGCCTCACCCTCGACTTCCCCTTCTTCCTCGTCAAGTACGACTCCCCCTGCAAGGACTGGATCGAAACGACGGTAGATGGACACAGACGAAGGATGTGTGGATACCACAGAATAAGCGTCACCGGAAATGACGTCAGCGTCGCTTTCCACAGCGATTCCAGGTCAGGACATCAAGGAGCCTGGTGCAAGTTCGCCGGTAAGTATACGGAGGAAATTTTTGCGTCGTGGTAAAATTTAAGTAATCACAATAATATTAAATATGCCAGTAATAACATTTATTATAGTAGAAGCAATGGTAGATTTATCCTGAAGCTGAAAGCTCTTAGACACCTTTAAAATATATGTAAATAATGCTATATAGAAGTCAACCTAAGTCATCCTTTTTGAATACTGCCCTTACCCTTCTATGTTCTGATTATACTAGAAAAGACTTCTTTAATAGCAGTTTATTCTGTGGCATATATGATAGATATATTGCCAAGACGGATTTGCTCATCAAATTTTAGCGTATTATTGTGTAAACCGCAGTGACTAAGTTTTCAGCCTTAGAACCATCAGTGTATATTATGTGTGCATGTGTGATATTTGTTCATGTGTTGTAAGCAAGTAAGATGGATCAGTTCAGGATTGTCGTTTTCTTTCTTATTGATTTGTGGAGACTGATGTCGACTTGAATGTCATATTATTTTGCCAAGTAGGAGTTGTAGGAAAGGAGGGAGCCTAAAAAGGGAGGTTAAGCGAGGAGAAAAGGCTGTGTGTTCGTGTGTAAGTCTTGTATACAGAGAATAACTTATCTCGAAGTGACTTACGGGTTGAAGAATAGTCTACATCGCTGTAATCAAGGATTGGTATATTTAAGTAGCGCTTTTTTCTAAGGTCCCAATGAATATTGTTAACCGACTAAATCGCCAAATTAACGTTTTTTGCGCTAAATATAAATAATTATATAGATTTGGGTTTAGACGTTTTAAAGGTGTTGTAGGAGCGCATTAAAATCGTCCAGTGCTACGACATAACGACCGCTTGTGGCTGCGAAGGCCCTTAAAAAATTACAAATTAACGTTTAGAACTAAAACATAATTATATATAGATTTTGGTTCACGCTTTTTAAAGGTGTCGTAGAAGCGCATTAAGGCCGTTGATGTCGACCTTGTCCCACTCGAAATAGTTTTTAAAATGTGAATATCAGGATTGGATTGGTTCAAAGAGTTCAACGACATTTTATGACATCAAATGCCGTTGACTTTCTTAAGATTAAAACAATTCTATGATGTTCAAACATTGCCGACTTTGGTAGTTTCTGTTGCTCTGTCTGTCTGTCTGTCTGTCTGTCTGTCTGTCTGTCTGTGTCTGTCTGTCTCTGGTTTTCTGGCATCCAGAATCTTCACTTGACGCAGCGCTCGTGAATAACCTGGTTCCCTTCGGTAAACCTTTAAACAGCGCAAATAGAAACTTGTTCGACTTAGGATATACGGTAAGAAATGGAGGATAATTAATAAGTTCTAATGATCCCACCGTCCTGTCTATCGATTTTGCTTTGACTAAGCACCTGTGAATAAGCTGCTTCCCGCGCTCGGCTGTTTTTGACCGCGTTAGAAAGCTTGAGATTACGTGAACGATTTAGGCTGCGTCGTGTCAGAGGGGTTGTTTTTAGATGCCTCACGGAGGTCCGACTTCGGTTGCTATAAAACCAGGGAGAGACGGAGGCAGAGGATCTGCTAAGGTTGGTTTCCTTCAGGATGAGGGAGATTGGAAGGCGAAGGATTGGATGGATAGGCCTATGGTTAGGAATTCTTGAAGATATGAGACACTTTAAATTTTAATAAATTTAGTAGGCTTGATACTGATTAGAAATATTAATCGATTAATCTCCAAAATTTAACTGCGATTAAGTTCGATTAATTTGGTATTTGTTACTTTAAGCTTGAAAACTGTTTAAAATGTAAGCTTAATCCGTAATATTTGTGCTGAAGGTGATTCGTCAGCGATGTATTTCAACCACGGTAAGCGCATTGTTTATTGCAATGAAGACAGTCAATTTTATCGCCATCTTTGACTTTTCCGTCAGCATTTACCTTAAATGCAAAATGATCCAGTGGCGGCGCGTGGATTTTTCAAAGGTGGTGCGAAGCATCAGCATGCCGCCCCCTCCCCCGTAAGGCGACAGGCCTGTCTAGTAGTCTATGGAAATTTTGTCTGTGTTGTGTATGATAGTAGTTAGTAGTAGCCTTAGCCTAGCATAGAGCACAATAGCAAATGAAGCAGATGCTCTACTAGTATCATTGTGTACTGCGCACTTAAAGTACTTTTAGCATTAGCAAATCAAATAAGAGGTTTTTTTCTAGAGTTGTCAAAAAGAGGTCCGAGTCGGGTTTAAAGAAGGCCAAATCAAATTAGAGTGGGTCCCCAGAAAGTAGTTCAAAAGAGACCCGAGTCCAGTTTCCACGGGGCCAGATCAAGAGAAGAGGCAAAGCAGCTGTCAAGGCGGGTGTCGTTTATTGCGAGCATTTTAAGGCGGAGGATCAGATGAATCAGGGTAGTACTTGAAAAGGTGAGATTTCAGTTTTGAGTGGAAAGCCAGATGGTGATAGAGGAACATGAGAAGGAGGAGGATGAAGGACGGGTTGCAATGCTGATGGAGGAACTGAGAAGCTGCGGAATTCAGGGGGAGATCAAGCCATAGGCGTGGTGCTGTGTTGAATATGGCTTGGTTGGAGAACTTGAGATGAGTATAGTGACTGGCGGTCGAGAAAGACTGAGATAGTAGGATGATCGGGTGGAGCGGGTTGCCTGGATGGTGAAGAGATCACCGAGGTACTTGCGCCGGGAATATTGTAGAAAGTTGTAGGTTAATGTAATATAATGAAGTGGATTCGCTCTGGGATTTTTAACCAATGGAATGATTTGAGGATGGGAGTGATATGATGATGTTTGGGCGTTCTAATGACAGCTCTGGCTAGTGAGATTTGGATTTGCAGACGCTTGATTTGGGTGGATTCAAGGTTGAGGAAGAGGGAACTGCAGTAATCAAGCTTTGAATGAACAATAAAGGTAACAATGGAGGAAGCAGTTTTAAGGTCGAGCATGGGCCGGATGCGTCAAGTTCACGAATGTGCATGAAACAGGAATGCGGAAGGTTGGAGATGTGGCTAGAGAAGGAGAGGTGTGCATCAAAAGTAATACCACATTATCAATATTATAATCAAGCGCAATCATTATTTCTAGAAACCAGAGGCGTAGCTAGGGGTGCAGAGGGTACATGTGTCCCTGGGCGCCAAAGGAAGGGGCGCCAAAATGAGGGTTAGGCCTAAGATAAATAATTTTACTCTTAATTTTGATGCAGTTTTAACTAATTTATCCCAAATAAATTTATGTGATTTAATTTTGGAGCCCCAAATATATCCAGTTATATGCATATTACTTACAAACCAGTTCTCATGTATGATTTTGGTGCCCCATTCAGCAATAAGGTGCAAAATGCATGTACTATCTGTATTTTTCATATTTTATTAAATTAAAATTGCCATTCTATTATTTGGAAAACGTGAAATAGTAAAACGGGGCGGGTCGCGAAATTCATAGTTCGTCCTCGGGCTCAAAATATCCTAGCTACGTCGCTGCTAGAAACTACATAAGCTGAAATGATCTAAATCAATTTAAAACTAAGAAATACATTAAAACTTGCATGAACAGTGAAGATTTACAGTTCACTGAATTATGATATTAAGGCCTAAAGATTCATTGAAATTTCTAGCAACGAATTACGTAATAACTCCAAATGAAACTCTACGGTGACCACACGAAGCACCGAAAAAAATATTCCAGGTAGTCAAAATGCCGCCCCCCTGAAGTGGCCGCCCGGTGCGACCGCACCCCCTTGCACCCCCCACGCGCCGCCACTGAAATGATCGCTTCATTTTCCAAACGTTTCACATTATCATTGTTCGCCATATTGTTTACACCGGAAATGGGACGCTTGAGATCGTGAAATAAGTAAGAAAATTTATTGAACATTATTGATAGGCGAAGAGACGAAAGGATGGGTGGAGAAATGGTGGAGCGAATAATGAAGGGAAGAATGGACCGACTAATGAACGGGCGGATATCTCAGATACGGTAGCCGATTGGTTAGAGCGTTATCTTTAAACACTTTTGAAACGTTGTCCTCCAATGTATGAAGGCGACAGGCGCCTTAGTTAAATCTGGGATTAAGATTACTAAGGGATATGAAGCCGATGAATATAGGATCTTTTATCTAGACTATGTGTGTGGCTCACATCCGGGACCTTCGGTAGTCAAACATGGGTCGCTTATAGCGCTGGCTTAACTAAATAAAACGCTTTTATCAATGAGAAAACGTCTTCAACAAATTATAAATAGAATGTGTTCAAAGGAAAATTTTTATGATTGGAGTGATATTAATTTGGATGAACTTCTCAGTGTCCTTAATTATAAGTCGCTAAAAGAATCTAGAGCGATTCCTTGCGCTGTGTTTATTTCTGCTCTGATCCGAGTCCTAAGAACCCGGATGACGGCCACAGACATCGCCTGCGATGAATCAGAAAAGACGAGCTCTGATTGGTTGACTCGTTGCGGCTTCATATCCCTTAGTAATCTTAATCCCAGGTTAAATGGACGAAATGCTAAATTTTAAATTAGATGGAGAGCTCCCTTTAGACACCTTTATATCGTGTTAAGCTGATACTATATAAACCTAAAAACACCGTATAGGTGTCAAGTTATAGAAATTGAGTGACGGAAAGCTATATAAACATGAACTGAAATAATTATATTATAAAAAAGTTTATGGACGTCAATGGCCTTTACATCCATAAGATGTCGTTAAACATTGGAATAATAATAATAATAATAATAATAATAATAATAATAATAATAATAATAATAATAATAATTAATAATAATAATAAGGCGGATGACCTGGAACGAGCTGTAGGGGGACTCTCCATGCTTCACTCGCATGACGCTCTAATCCTGTTACGAAATGGATTGAGCGTGCCAAAGCTCCTTTACACGATGCGCACAGCCTTATGCGTCGACTGTCCTAGTCTAACAAGATTTGACTCTTTGTTACGAAATGGATTGTCGAAAATTTTGAACGTGGAACTGTCGGACGAGAATTGGCTTCAGGCATCCCTTCCGATGAAGGATGGTGGCCTTGGGATACGCTGTGCTGCTACGCTGGCACTTTCTGCCTTCTTGGCCTCTGCTGCGAGCACAAGCGAACTCCAAGCACACATGCTGCCACCAATACTAGCTGAAGCCTCAGACGATCTTGTAACCACAGCACTGAAAGCATGGACAACACTCACGGGTGCGGAACCACCAACAGGATTAACAGCTCATCGTCAAAGAGAATGGGACAGCCGGTGGATAAATAAGGCGTGGACAACTTTGCACGAGTCTGCGAACAATGCACTGGACCGGGCTCGTCTCTTAGCTTCTCGGGCACCACACGCGGGAGACTGGTTGCTAGCCCCTCCGGTTACTGCATTGGGCCTCCGCTTGTCCGATGAAGTGATACGGATCGCGGTTGGAATAAGACTTGGAACGACTCCGTGCGAACCACATGTGTGTCAATGTGGCGAGAGAGTTGACGCCAGAGGACTCCACGGTCTTGTCTGCAGAAAAAACGCTGGCAGACATCAACGGCACAACATGCTCAACGATATCATATGGAGATCGTTTGGAAGAGCAATATCCCTTCTCAGAAGGAACCGTTGGGCCTCACCAGAGAGGACGGCAAGCGACCTGACGGCGTGACGCTTATCCCGTGGTCATGCGGAAGGTGCCTCACTTGGGATGTGACCGTTTCGAACACATATGCAGCGTCACATCTGGCTGTAACATCAACCAGAGCAGGTGAGGCCGCAAACCGGGTAGCCGCCGCCAAAAGATCCAAATACGACACAATCACCCCGAACACATGCTTTTGTAGCGGTTGCAGTGGAGACGAGTGGTGCATGGAGTTCGGAAGGATTGGATTTTGTGTTGGAACTGGGACATAGGCTGACGGATTCAACTTAGGACACGCTTGGGACAAGCTACCTGTTTCAGAGAATGTCGATAGCTGTCCAACGCGGGAACGCCATCTGCTTCTCATCGATCTTTTCACGATAAATTGTTCACTGAGTGACGCTGAGATGGCGCTTCAGATTATTTAATCATTATTGTTAAATATAACAATAGTAATAATAATAATGATGATAATTATAATAATAATAATAATAATAATAATAATAATAATAATAATAATAATAATAATAATAATAATAATAATAATAATAATAATAGCCGACAAGCAAAGCACGTAATGCCTCTACCATTTTTTATAGCTGAATGCCATACGAACGTTGAGAATTGTTCAAAACAATTATACACCTCTTTCAGGTGCAATATTCGCCCTATAAGTAAAAGCAGAAGGAAGGTCCAGTATATCAAACTCGAAAATATGTCTTACTAGTTGCATTATGCAAAAGGAACGGTGAAAAATTTTCAAAATAATTTTTGGCGACGTCAACAGCTTTTATTACCATAAGATGTCGTTAAACTCTGAATCTTTCCAGCCAAGTGGTCAGGCGCTTGCCTTATAACGTAGACCAAAGACCAAAAGCACACAGAACTGAAAAATCCTTAATAAAAGTCATGCTACGTGTTTGAGCGTCTATGCACCGCAGCGCCCTTGACGGTCAGGTAGTATCGTGTCCTATTTGCATAACAATTGCATTGTGGTTTGTAATATCTATGCAGAAAATCGACGAATAATTATGTTCGCGAAGTAAAACATTGCCTCTGGACAGTGAAAATTGTGGTTACAATAAAGAATTTAATCAATCAATCAATCAATCAATCAAACATCATATTCAAAATCCGATGTAAAAATTGAAGCTTGGCGACATCTGTGGGTAGGAGTTGACCGGATGTACAGTTATTCTGCACGAACAAACCTTCTATACCTTCTAGGTACAATGATGTCTTTTGATATTTTCAAGGTGCCGTAGTGGAGTGATGGACGAATAGATGTATGGAGAAATGGATGGAACAAATGATGGAGGAAACTTTGGATAGACTTATGGGAAACGGATTTTTCAATCGATTGTGGGACACAGCAGTTTATTGTTTCGAGCGCTGTCTTTACACACCTTTAAAATGAGTAAAGTGATCTGATATAAGTAACAGATGTCGACGCCAATTAAATGTAAGGCCTAAAACCGTCATAGAGCTTTTGAAACGCTGTCAACCGAATTTATATAAGCATAAGAATAAGAACTCTTATACACTTGTTTAGTTTAGTGTAGCGGGTAGAATGTAGTGTAGTGTAGGGACACTGTAGACCCACATCGGGAACAACAAGAGACGGATTTAAGAGTGACCGACAAAATAATTGAAATGGAGTAATAAGTGCAGTGATCCCAGTAGTGAATGCTTGAGTGGCTGGCCTACAGCACCCAAGAAAGAGAAAACTCAGTCACCCTTAACTCTCACACTACATGTTTAATCAAATTTGTCAAATACCTTTGATCGTCCTGTCGACCCTACCATTGATAAATCAACTGCTGATGGGGTTCGTGGGTAGGGACGCCCACCAGGGGGCGGTCGGCAGGGTCGGCTAAGGGCAACTGAACGCTTTCCAAACGACGGGCGATCTAAGCTACATCGCAGTCGGCCCTTCGCAGAGCATACCTCATTCCGCTACACTGACACCTCATCCCCATCACTTGTAATAACAGTTTATTTATTTATAAATAGATTAAGAATCTCATGTAGACATAAATTAAGAAGGTTCACCAAGAATCTTTTTTGCATTTAAACTTTCTTGTGTAAGACAATTACTGCAAAATATTGTTTAACTTGCATCAGATATATCATCATTGCACAATACATGTATCATAGACATTATTAACTGTTTTATCTTATGTTGTTGAACAATCTTTTGTTTAAACACCTTTAAATTGTTTCATTCGGACGTTATAAATTAATTTTACCGCGCTGCATCACGTATGTGCTTTAAATCACGGTGCTAGACAGAGATTCTTTCAATTGGGCCTATTACCAACGGCCTTTGATGTCATACGACGACGTTAAAAATCGTAATAATAATAATAACAATTTATTATTGAGCTAAGATGTTTCTAGTTCTTGCTATGCCACCTCAAATATAATTAAAATATATTAAATATAAAAGAATTAATTTCACTAGAATAAATACTCTGTCCGAAGGGTCTGCGCTCCAACACAACATAGGATTTACGGGCCTGCGCTGAAACACAACATAGAACGTCATTTACTGCGCTCTCACACAACATTTGTTAACTACTCTCTCAGAATGTAGTTCCAGTTTCTTTTCGTCAACAGGTGACGCTGGTTACGTCGAGATAACGTGCAATTTGAAGTCCGGTGATGTCATATCGTCCAACGAATCGGATCACGCCAACAATGCCACGTCACGTGATTCAGACGCAGCCAATCATCAGCCGACAGAGCGCGATGACGTATCGATGACGTCGCAAGTCTCCTTGACACCGGAAGTTGCAGGCATCGACGAAATCGATTACGAAAGCGAACCGGTGATGTCATCCGACGCTGAGAGTCCGAGTAATCCTTCGTCTGCGTACGATGGAAATCGGGTCTTAAATGAACAGACGAAAGCGACATCTGTTATGACAAGTAAAGGCGCTTTATAATTACTACTTTTATTTCTCCTCCCAATACCTTTTGTGTCTTTTTCTCTTTGGATGAACACTTTGAAATGTTTGATGACTTTAATAATAATTTCTTTAAATTTTATAAGTGCATATTAGTTTTTCTGACACGATGCGCTGCTTTCTTTCCATTTTTCATTTATATGTTTGTTCAAATAATTTAGTCTTCTTAATAGGCCTAGATGTTTGCAGCACTTCTTGTGTTGGTTCATTTCGTATGTGTTATGTTAAATATCTTTAAATGAATATTATATTATTGATCTAATTCGTGGTCTGGTTCTCAAAACGGAATTTATCAATTTGTCTTGGATTGTTTAGGGGTTAGCGTGCTGGACTGTCACTCGTGAGGTCGGGGTTCAAATCCTCGTCAGGGCAGAAATTCAACTATGATGAGTACACTGACCGTACAGTGGCGGTGGGAAGATGAGACGGCGAGGAAGAGGAATGGCCACCCGCCCTCATAGGCCTATATGCCGAGGCTAAGAAACTGAAGTCACTAACACTGCATCCCAATAGCTGCCTCTCATAGCGCAGAGTCGCGGGAACCAGTTTATTTCGCAGGCGCTAAGTCAAAACAAAATCGATAGTCAGGTAGGATGAAAATTCGTTCCAGGTCAAGATCTAAAGGGCTCAAGCAGCCTGAGACAGGCAGACAGTCAGACGGCTAAGGTAGATGGCGTTCAAAATTGAATTGGCGAGGGAGGTAGAGCGAAGAGGAGGAATCAGGATAGGATTTGTGAAAGATCAGTGCTTTCATTTTTTGGGTGAAAGACCTCGCAATCTCTAACCTTCTAAAGCGCCACTTGAAGGCCAAGCGCAGGGCAACTCTGGAGAGATAGTGAGGTTTGGTGAGTTCTTAGGATGGATCAGATAAATACAAAAGTCACTGTACACAAAAAGCAAAAGAAATCGAGCATTAAATACAATGCGACATTCAGTTATGTAGGCTAATTATTGTGATGAGTTAAACTTAACAGCATTTGACGACCGAGTTTCTTCGCTGTAGATTCACATCTTGCGACACCTGGCGAATGGCGTCGAAGTACATCGAATGCAACGGGTAGGCGATTTAGTCTTCTTTCAAACCTTCAAATTTCATTTTCGGTCGAATTTTTAGATAGAAAGCGACGTCTCCGTTCATTTATCATAAAACTATATATGCGTGGTAATGCATTTAGCATAGCGCTTTTGCTTATTCCTTAACTACCTTTTTAAAGTGTTATCAGGTACTATTTTAAACAAACTTTTGTATCAATTTCATGGTGTGTAATCAACTGGACTCCTTCTGAAACAAAATGAAACAGTTATTAGGCTGCTTTGAAACATAAATACTATTGGCGGCCAAAATCTGGGGTAATTTGTCTCCTATGGTGTTCGCTACAACGTTATTAATTCGTTCGTTCGTTCGTTCATCGATTCGTAGAATTCATTCATTCATATTTCAGTGGTTTATATAGCGCCCCTTCAAGATTATCTACTCATAGTATTCACAGCATTAATTCATCTCCATGGTGATTACTCAGCGGAGAATTGTGTTGATGGTTTGCTGTTTAATCAGGAATTCTCGTCATATCGTTGTGTGTTGGTGGAGTGCTTCTGCTCTTCATCGTCTTCCTTACTCTCATCTC
>OY744606.1:80567430-80647430 GCA_963556255.1 Allolobophora icterica | reverse complement strand
TAAAGCGCCATTCGAAAGCCAAGCGCAGGGCACAAGTTTATTCACGAACGCTTGTAGTTACACAGTTATTGCTTGTTTGTTCTTTACTGATTTTTTGTTTCCGGGGGTCAAGGGTAATATGTTTTAAAAAATTAAATGAATATTAAGAGTATCGATAATAACAACAGTCGAGGCAATAGTAAATTTATCCTCAAATCGACAATCTCCACGACACCTTTAAAACACTGTCCACTGATATTATAAATATGCCAAGGTGATCAACATTACATTGCAAGCTGAATGACAACAGTGCTGAAAGCAATGGTAGATTTCCTCACAAAGTGAAAGTTCCACGAAACCTTTATAACGTAATCGGCCCATGCTATATAAAAATCACATTGGCTTTTTGTTTAATTCAAAGTAAATCAAAATACCTCGCTTAACACTGGAAACTACTAACACGGCCATTTTGAAGTGATGCCAGTCCGAAGCATAGCGAAAAAGGAGGTTGACGCTAATCATCTTTCTTATGATACAGCGTCGTCACACAGAAACTACCAATTATAAAATATATTACAAAAACATTTAGTACACTTTATTTAATTAATTACACGATATCTCTGCAAGAGACCTGGGTAAATAAGTAAGTAAGTAGGCAAATATAAGTTAGTAACAATAAAGTAATGATGGTAGTGATTATGATGATGATAATAACAACGACAACAGCGAAAATAAAATAATAGCAATAATGATGATGATGATTATGTCAGGATGATGATAATATACTAATGCCACTACAGGAATAACAGAGTTAATGGCAGATTTAACAGGTGATGATGCTGGCAATTATTCCAGGAGGGCTCCAGGTGGCGCAGGTGATTCTGGAGCCAAGGACCACATCCAACACCAGCTCAACAGTCTCAGCTTCTACGACAGCATCCCCCTCTACGACAGCATAGGCCTCAAGGCCACCTCCGATGCCACCCTCACAACGACCGATGCCACCCCGGTGACCGCTCATCACAGGGCCACCCATTCATGTAGCGCTAGTATCGGGTCACCCAGCGGAATCGGGTCACGAAGTCGCGAGAACCTCTGTCGGCGATCAGCATCCAGCCTAGATGAGGGTCCTTATTGGGTGACCGTGAGGACACCAGAGCCAGGGCTCGAAAAGAATGTTTTGTCCTCGGATGATATTCTCGACCCGGACATGTCCTCTGCTGGAGGCCCGTGGACAACGGTCGAGCTGAGACCAACGCCGGGTGAGGAGGAAGACGATGAGGCCACTCGCGTCCTGGACCCCGCTGCAGATAGAAAGCTGTCCTGTGCATCGAGCTTTACAAGGGACAGTGACGTCTACACTCACGTATAAGGACAGTGCAGGACAAGGCGCTGATGATTGTTAAATGTTACTTAAATTCATTAAATGCATATTAAGTAACTATTTACATTTTATCGAATTTGGCGGCATTTCTTATTTATATTACATAAAATACGTTTCATGCTATTAAACTAAAGAGTATATTTAATGAGAAACGTGACATAGATTAGATAGAAGTGGTGGTGTGAATATATTATGTGTTAAGTGGAACAGTCCTGGGTAGACAAGGACATATTAGAGAAACTGGGTTAGATTAAAGTTACTATGTAAGAGTTACTATGTTAAAGTTGTTATGTTAGACCAAAATAAACCATAATAGACTAGTTTACATTAGACTGGAGTCAACACATAAACGATAGGGTGTCTTATGATGTTGACATTATGGGAAGTTATCAGACTAAAAGTACAACATTATTCTAAACTATGTTAGGCTAAAGTTACTTTAATAGACTGAAGTTACTTTATCAATAGACAAAACTATGCTGTAGAATTATAGACTTGCAATGTTAGATTAAAGTTACTTTATTAGATTAAGGTTACTATATTAGATTAAAGTTACAATATTAGACTAAATCTACTATATTAAAGTTACAATGTTAGAGTTAAGTTACTATATTAGATAAAATTTACTATTTTAGACTAAACTATGCTGAATTATACCGTGCGACCATGCAATGACCACCGAATCAGACGAAAATCAAGCTTTACTGGATGCTGAGAAATGACGCACAATAGGCCTAGTTGATAACTCGTCCTGAAAAGGTAAGAGATCGAGTAACGATGGATGCTTTATCTAACCTACTTCTTCCATGTTACTTCCAACACGGAAGTTCGGATATAAATTTCGTCCATGTTCAATTACAATTACAGTTATACACATGGACGAAATTTACATCCGAACTTCCTCATTGGGAGTAACATGGACGAAATAGATGACAATCATCATCGATCGTTGCTGGATTTCTAACCTGTTCAAGAGGAGTTCCCAAATACTGTGCGTCATTTCTCAGCATCCAGTCAGGGTTGAGCGACACTCAGAGAACGGACTAGCCAGAGGCGCGTTTAGCTATTCAAGCAGAACCGATGCATTAAGCACCAACTCGAACACCACATCGCTTTTCTGATGTACTTAAACATACGCTGTATTAAGTGTCATGATATACACATGCATGCATACATACTAAGTCTACAGCAGATAGCTTGAGTCCCGTTCCTTGGCTGTATCAGAAGAACCCATCACCGCGTAGCACAGTTAGCTGTGCGCGATCAACATGGCAACCTAATCTGCGCCATCCTAAAGTACTGGGGGGGGGGAGGGTAATGGAGTCCGGTAATGGTCCGGTGTTGGGGGGAATAATGCCAAATAGGGAGAAGAGAATGTAGAGAGGAGGCCAAAAGTAGGTCATATATTCCGCACGTACTTTATGGGCGATCCCTGTTTGAGTGTGTCTGTGTGTGTGTCTGTGTGTGTCTGTGTGTGTCTGTGTGTGGCTGTTTATGTATTGCGCACATGATTGGCGTGTCTAGATCGTCTCGTGGTCGCATATATCGCGTCGTATGGCTTCAATATTCCTCGATGTCATTGAGTGCATTGGCTTAGTAGGGATTCCTTTCTGCTTCTCGTTCAGTTAATCACTTTTCCGCAGACAGATGCACAGCAATAAGTGGTTCTGATCGCTAGCTTATGGCACCTTTATTACTCGGCCAAGATGTGTATGTGTGTTTGTCGCTGTCTTTCTGTCTTTCTGCCGGTCTGTCTGTCGGCATGTTTGTCCTGTGTGTCTCTCTGTGTCTCTATGTTTCTGTGTGTATAACTCTGTCTGTCTGTCGCTGTGTCGCAAGCCAGTCTTAAAGCTTCTGACCAGTTTGCGACCGTACGTATGGAACGTACGTTAATTTTTTTCTATAACGTACGCACGGTACGCGTGTACGTTATTATGTCGTACGTTGGCGTACGTTTGCATGAGTTCATGACGAAAAGAAAATACATAACATTATGCACAAGAAAAGTCAATAATAGTTGGTGATTATCAAATTTTAACCATTACATTAGTAAAGGGCTGTTAAATTATCTCTACTTTTAAACTTTTAAATTCGAAATTGCTAATGTTCTATCTAATGTATAAAAATTATGAAGAAAATTAAGATTTTACGGCATACTTTATAGGATGGTCAGTGCCTGTGGTCATTTAACAAGTAATACTAAATATAGGAGAGGAGTAGAGGAGACTAATACTATAGAGCTAAACTGATCATTTTTAACGTACGCGTATACGGTACACGTACGTTATTCTTTTCGATAACGTACGTACGGTGTATACGCAAACCTTATTCAGGTAAGTAACGTACGGTCGCACTTTGCTTCCGATTGACTTCTTTCAGGTTTCTTCGACTGTGAATTGCTGGCCGTATTATACGGCAAGTAAAAAGAAAGTTAAATAGAATGCAATTTCTCTTTTAAATGTAAGGTGAATACAGCTTAAAAAGGGTATGTAAGGAACTGCTAATCCTCGGTTACATACAATGCGAAAGGAAAGCTTAAAAACGGTGTCGAAGGTCTTACTATTCTCTTCTCGTAATCGATCATCTACCTTCCGTCCAGCATCGCCAATAAAACCACTCAGTCCAAGGTTGTCTTGCCTGCGTCTGTGTCCTCTTGCAAGTATGCGTCGCTGTCTGTGATTGTTTTTCTTCATTATGCCAGAGTCTTCCTGTAAGAGACATTTTTAGAAATATCGTAGGATGACACGACTTTATAAGAACGAGCATTTCAAGGACATAAACATGCTCTAAATAAATAGTCAATTGTATACATACATGCAAACATGCTTACTTACCTACATACATACACACATTATCACTGGACATCCATTGGCTTTATAATTGGGCGCCTTGACTGGATCCTTAGCTCTGCCGCTCGGCTCATTTCCCATATCCCAAAATATACACCAGTTTCAGCTTATATATATGCGTGATATCCTGCATTGGCTTCCTGTCTCGCAGTGGATCTCCTATAGGATTGCTTCTCTTGTTTGGTGGTCTCTCTCTGGTGAAACTCCGTCTAACCTATCTGATCTCTGCTGTCCGCTCTCTGGCCTATTGTCCCGTCGATTTCTGCGTTCTGCAACTGGGGGTGAGCTGGTCCCACTCCTCAGTTAAGAAATAGGCTAGATATTCCTGGAACATAAAATACTAAAATTGACCAGATAAGGCACTTAGGCCGAGAAATCGGGGAGTGGTCTATTTTCCTTAGCTTTTTAAAATTTCTTTCAATACAGCGCTCGTGTCCATTCGCACATCTCAACGAACCTCAAGTCATTTCATGTACCTTACGCCCATAGGTATTGACCCGGCTATTTTCCGTTAGATTCGACGGGGTCCGGGTATGAAACGAGATACCCTTATCAATCCGCCAATTATCTAGCTTACAGTTATTTAAACAAAAGTTCCGCACTTTCCTAATTGACGGATTTATTTAACCTCATTCCAGATGTTAACATGATCAAGTTAGCAACCTTCATCTTCCACGCGTGTCGTAGTGTCTCTGTTAAGTTAAACGTTTTTTCTTTAGCTTTCGACGTTTTTTGTTTACGAACATCCAATGTGTAACAATTAGTAACATTGGTCATCCCTTATTCTGTCTAACTCACTACTAAGGTCTAGCGAGGTCTGGGACCCCTTAGGGGTCTCCCATGCAACCCAGAACATAGGCCTATTAATCTGCCATGTTCTACTGTATCCTGGTTTTTCACTGGATGGTTACCGAATAAAAAAATGAACTAAAATGAAAATGAAATGAATCCAATGACTTGTAAACCGACGCCGTTATAGTGAGGACTTTATTACGCCAGAAGGCAGAAAGAACAGGTCAAAATACACAGTAGTAAAACATACACGCTGCATAAACCGAATTTCAAACGCACAAACTATGAAAATTAAACACAACCTCAAAATCACAAACTACGAAAATTAAACATAATTTCAAATGCACAAACTAAGAAAATGATCGTAAACGTGTTATAATGCATAGCGCGTCAGTGGAATGAGGTTTAAAGAAGAAATTAAGTGAAATTAAGTCAAAATCCTACTACATTTACACACAGATTTCGAATGTCGCTACAATCAGTTATTTTACTTTCTGCCAATTTATTGTTCACGAGGGATCAAAGGTGTTTGTGTTTATGCAAAAATTAAAATATATTAAATGAACTATATGAAAAATAACAATAGTAAAAGCAACGGTAGATTTATCCTGAAGCGTACAGCTCAAAGACACCGTTAAAACATTCTTCACGTGCTATACATAATTATGTCCGCTGCGTTCAATCGTGAAGTGGGTTTCGATCGCTTACGCTTTGCTTAACTGTAACAGGAATTCTGTATAAAATTATGAGAACACAAATAAATAATGATAATAATGAATTTTTTATGAACTTTAAAAAATGTTCATCAAAAATTCATTTAATTTATTTTACATTTAAACTTCTTGTCTATAGCAATTAATGCAAAAATTAATGTTGTTTAATGTGCATTAAATACTGTCTTATCGTAATACAAGTATCGTTGACATCATTAACTGTATATTATATGTGTACTTTATGCTGTTAAGCAATGACTATATTAGGATTACACATATCGAAACAGGTGCTACAGAATTATCGTCAATACACGATTGGCATGAAACTGTGGTTCGTTGTAAGTGCGCCTGTACTTAGATGACCCAGTGACCCAGTGAAGATATTTCTTTGATAAACACGCGACGCAAAAGGTGTTGCTCTGACCTGGTTTCAGACGCTTATCCAACAGCCGATTCCTCCCCTCGTCCTCTCTCTGTCTCTCTCACTGTCTGTCTGTCTGTCTGTCTCTGTTTCTATGTCTCTCTGTCTGCTCATCTGTCTGTATCTGCTTATCTGTCTCCCTCAACATCTCTCTGTATCCGTCTCTCTTTCTTTCTGTCTGTCTGTCTATCTCTCTGTCTCTCCACTCCTCCCTACGCCACCGACGACGTACTATTGATCCCGGAAGTCGTCGTCTGCGCATGCTCTGCGTCGATACCTGTGTCGACCGATGTCAGTGACTCACCCGAAGACAAGACGAAACCGCGGGAGACGGTGGACGAGTCAACGGGGGCAGAGCCGAAGGGATGGAGAGGGTTAGGGGATAAATAGTGGAGTTTGGGGCAGGGACGTATCTAGCGTTGGGCTTGGGGGGGGGGCTTAAGCTCCCCCAAACGAAGTTGAAGCCCCCCAAACAAGTCAAGCCGTTGTATGCCTACGGCTAAAATTCGTATGAACACTGTATAAATGTTGCCATGTTCAAGGCTTAAGCCCCCCCAAACGAAAAAGCCTAGTTACGTGCCTGGTTTGGGGGTGTTTTAACACCTGGGGGACGTGTAAAAACGTAACTAATGATGATCTGATCCAATCAAATCGCTTCTAAACCAACGCTGTCATAATGCATAGCGCGTCAGTGGATTGATCCTTTAAGAGTGATCAGAGAATTTTCAATCAAAGTCCGGTTAGAAGACGTTGGTCGAAACGAAGAGTTTCAGATCCACAGTTGCTTGGTGGTTTCTGTCATTTTTTTTCACTAGGATCAAGTGTATTTACGTAAATAATTAAATATATTAAATGAATTGTATAAATGATTACAATATTAAAGGCAATGGTAGGATTATCATGAAACGGACAGTCGTAAGACACCTTTAAAACATTTGTGGCTGACATAATATATAAATTAACCGCGCTTAATCACGGAGTTGAAGTTCTTTCACTATTGGCCTGTTTAACCGTGACACGAATTATCTATATCAGATAATATTAAATAATGATTACAATAGTAGCAAAATATAATAATAATAATAATAAGCTGTGTAGCGATTATATTATATATAATTGTGCTTTAGCGTTCGTGCCAGGAATTGAAGATAAACATTCACATCACATCCAATGTACATATCCATTCAATGAATAACAATCGTTTCTTTAGATTTGATGCAATGTATTTATATTAAAATAAGACAATTATTTCCATTTTACAAGCAAATAAACCTTATCTACTTAAAGCGGCGTATTTAACTTAAGGATTAGTTTTATTATATTCCTTATCTGAGCCGTCGTAGAGTAAATTGTCAGACCATCTCCATAGATCGCTGTGAGATCGTATCTTGCATTGTCCCAACCATGTCCATTTCTAGGCTGTAGATAGGTAGATCTTCTTTGTAGTATCGAATTGTTTGAATCTCATAAATCCCTTCAACTATCGTAGGCGATGACGATTTCAGAATACTGTACGAAAGTCAGTATATTCCATTTGACCTTTGGCAGTCAAACAGTAATCGTAACAGTTCGATCGTTTCTTAGAACTCAACTTCAATCGAAGAACTTACAGCAAAACGAGCGCTGAAAGTGTTACTTCTGTGGCTTACTGGTGAGCACACAGATTCGATGAATTATCCGTTATTTGGCTAACGAATCTACGTTCATTCAAAACATCTATCGTGAACGAAACACGACAGTCGCCATAACTGTTTCATGTCCATTCGAACACTCCCCACGACATTTCATTGGTTGGCTTCTCCGGTCGCTATGGTAACGCATACGTAGTATCTCCTTCCACGTCATCTTATCAACATCGGCTCAACGGCTGTTTACTTAAACTGAGTTATATTTATATAGCACCGCTTTTCTTTAGATAAACGCCGCTTACATTAGCTATCTTATACTAAACCTTAATTTAATTATTGAATTAAATAACAAGTCATTTGATAAGAAATAGTATTCGCTACAAGCTGCCCGGAGCCAAAGAACAACAAACCCGTCTTTATACATCGCCTTCTTAACGGAGGTAGCGGCGGGAAACTCGTTTTGAGAGTGAACAGAACCTAGACATGAATTCTCGGATTATAATAATAATAATAATAATAATAATAATAATAATAATAATAATAATAATAATAATAATAATCTTTTTCTTTTATTAATTCAAACCGACAAATGCAGTAAGATTACATAATAATAATAATAATAATAATAATGAAATAATAATATTAATAATAACAGAGCCTAGAAAAGAATTCTCGGATAATAATGATAAGGATGATGATGATAATAATAATAATAATAATAATAATAATAATAATAATAATAATAATAATAATAATAATAATAATAATAACAATAACAACAACAACAACAACAACAATAATAAAAATAATAATAACAATAATAGTAAACACAAAGCACAATAATAATAGTCCTAATACAATAATACAGATTCGATTCGTCAGATTCGAAGCCAAGCAGTGATGGACAATCAATTCCGTTTCGGGGGAATGGGGGGAGGGGTTAGAGTAATGGTAACACTCATGGCCAGGAGATTATTAGATCGCGGGTCGATACCCGTAATCCCCCTCTAAGTCGGCGCCTTGCATGGCTACCAAACCGTGTGTTTAATTAAGATCTTGATTGTACTGTCATGTTTCAATGTAATCTTACTGTGTACTTGTCAGTTTGAATTAATAAAGAAGTTTATTAATATTATAGTATTGTCGTTATTATTACAGACCGGAGCAACGTAAACGGTATCCTTAGCTATTGTTAATTAATGGAATTACCTTTCAGTAGCAAAATATAATAACTTTTATTGCGACGGTGTCTACTGTCAAAGGCATTAACCGTGTTCAAGTCAATATCCAGAATATCAGTCCATAAGATAGTGATGTACCGAGAAGCATTGTGAACATTTTCCGCTAATCAAAGGAATAAAAAAAATTTCGTCTTCCCATGAAATTTCGACGGAAAGAAGAGTTTGTCAACATTAAGGTTAGATTTGTTAGATTGATGAACACATGAAAGTGGAGCCATCTAGTCTAAGATAACTCCGCCAGTGCCCGTATTCTGGTGGTACCGGTCACAATCCTGGATTTCAGGTCTGCCGGTGCCAGTCAGGGAACGCCTCCTGGAGCTTTGTTGTCGCAACTCAGTTCTGGCTGGCCGCGGAGACCTCCGTTCTGCATTTGGAAGTGAACTTGTGGTTCATTTCCCACGCACTTCAATGATGCAACGTCTTTCAGTTGTTGGGCCGACCACGTGCAATAACCTTCCTTCAGATCCGCTAAGGATTCTGTATATACCTTTGAAGACTTCTGAACACTGATCTTTACCGCCGATCGCCGGAGTTGAGCTGGGAGCGCCTCTGAGTAATAGTGAGCATGTATCTTGGAGGGTGCTATATATAAGTCCTATGAATGAATGAATGAATGATGAATGAATGAATGAATGAATGAATGAATGAATGAATGAATGAATGAATGAATGAATGAATGAATGAATGAATGAATGAATGGACAAAGGAAGACGGTGACGTTAACCATCTTCGTTATGACGCAGCGCCGTTCAGCAGATCTTCAATAATTATTTATGGCATTGAACACCATTATTACCTTTTTGTTACGCCAGTCTTAAGCCTGGATAAAGAAGGAGGGCAACGCAAATCGTTCTTCATTACAATACAGCGTCTTTAAACAACAACAACTACACAGTCTGAGCTAACCACGAGAGGCAGCTATTTAAACGAAATGTTTTCGACTTCGTTTTCTTGGCCTCAGCATATGTCACCAGGATGTAAGTCCTTTGGCTCGTCGTCTGATCTTGCCATTCACCAATGTATATCACCCCTACAAGATACCAACTCTGAGGCGTCCCAGCCGAACTCCATTTATAGCTCTGTCATTTGAACCCCAACCTCTGGGTTTCCAATCAAGCGCGATAACCACTAGGCAATCTCAAACCCAGGTAGATGCATGCAATATAGTGAGAATATGAATAAACTATCGAAAAAAGTGAATTAATGAATGCATTTACAAGTGAATGCATGATTAAATAAATGAATGAACGAACGAGTGAATTGATGAGTGAATGAATGAATATATATGAATACATGAATAAGTGAGTGAGCGAATGAATTAATAAATTAGTATATGAATTAGTGAATGGTTGATTAAGTGAATTAATGCATGAATGAACGAATGAACGTATGCATGAATAAGTGAACTAATATAAAAGGTGAATGAATGAATCAGAGAATGAACGAACGAGTAACCGAATGAATGAATGAATGAATAGCGGAAAGGGAATAATAGGTTTTCAATTTCTGTTCATCCTTTGCTGAGCGCATTGCTATTTGCATTGTGTCTCTCTCCGTGTCTTTCTCCGTCTCTCTACTTCTCCCTGCGCATCTGCTTCCATTGTTACAGCAATTCTGTAGCGAAGCATTTATATTGCGCCCTTAGCAAATCCTTCAGCTCGAGTCCACATCTGCTGTTAGAGCGTGTCTTACTGGATGTGTGTGTGTGCTTGCCCTTCTGTCTATGCGTCCCCATATGGCGCGGTCTTTCTGCTTGACAGGGTCTTCCTAATTTCCAACCAGTTTCCATCGCAGACCATACTGTCTGGTTCTCTGTTTGCCTGTCTGTTTGCATGCATGCTGTCTCCCTGTGTCTGCCTATTTGATGTTTGCCTATCCGTCTGTAGTGACATAAAGAAAATTTCTATTTTTGTGAAAGGACCACCAGCTGTGTGGAACTCACTGCCTCATGCTCTCACTCAACTACCCACTACACATCACTTCAAAGGCCATCTTAAACAGTAGGCCTACTTGTCCTTGATGACATTGTAATAATGATTGTCACTGTATAATGGACTTGAATAAAAACTATCCATTAGCATAATACTTTTAAAAATTACGTATGTAAAAATTAATGCTACCACCTGTACAATATTACTTTGTATTTGGGTGACTAGACAAAACGGGAACTATAATTGTGGTTGTTTTTGAGTTTTACCTCTGAGTTCTATTGATGTGTTCAACTTGACTGTCTGTAAAAATTTGTAAGATTTTGGTGATCAATACAGTGATTATTATTATTATCATCATCATCATCATCATCATCATCATCATCATCATCATCATCATCATCATCATCATCATCATCATCATCATCATCATCATCATCATCATCATCATCATCATCATCATCATCATCATCATCATCATCATCATCATCATCATCATCATCATCATCATCATCATCATCATCATCATCATCATCATCATCATCATCATCATCATCATCATCATCATCATCATCATCATCATCATCATCATCATCATCATCATCATCATCATCATCATCATCATCATCATCATCATCATCATCATCATCATCATCATCATCATCATCATCATCATCATCATCATCATCATCATCATCATCATCATCATCATCATCATCATCATCATCATCATCATCATCATCATCATCATCATCATCATCATCATCATCATTATTATTATTATAACTACTACTACTATTACTACTACTGCTACTTATCTGTCTGTCTGTCTGACTGTGTGTTTATCTGTCTGGCCATCCTTATCCTTGTTCTTGCATCTGTAAATCGATCTGTCTGTTTTGTCGTCATTGAGGCAAATTCCCCTTCGAAAGCAATCTCCCCCATTGTTATCCATCATCCATCTTCCATTTCACTCTCTCGGCGCCGCATCCCTCTCTCACCAGCCTCTGAATCTGACCAAGGGAAACCATCACAAATCCACTGGAAGCCTTATTAGGCGCCTTGCTCGGCAAACAATAGAACCGCAGGACGGAAAAGGAAATGTTTCGGGCACAAACCGTGAAGCTAATGGCAAGCACCCAACACTTCAATACATATATATATATATGTACACACATATATACAGTATATGCATCTCAGAGATATTTGTAAATATACATATACATGTATGTATATGATGTTTCTATGTATATAGAATAAAGCTGCAATATGTATAGGCCTATCTATATATATATATATATCAGAAATAGCACATAAATCTAACACGTGCATTAAGTACATTTGCAAACATGATATATATATATATACAATTACACATACATGGCTTATATATATATGAGATGAATAAATATGTACATGATATGCATATAGTACATGTGAATGTGTAAATGCATATATGTGATCTCGGCCGAGAGAAGGGACCTCTTGTCGCAAATGGACTTATTAGCAGTTTCCACAAGCAATATATTTGCTTACAAATGTAAGTAAGTATACATATACATGTGTTCATATTATAAATGCACATTACATAATTATATATGTACATATAATATATATATATATATATGTAAATATTATATATGTATACGAAGCTCACAAACATATACTCCGAGTTTTTCTTGACCGGCGCTACAGAAATGTCAACACCCAGCCACACACTCACAAACACATATGTATAATTGTATTTATCATAGCCTTAAGCCGCCGCCGCCACCGTTAGCCGGCGAGCCGAAAAAAATTCTGCAAGCCGATAAACCGCCGGAAATTTTGCGGTTTAGCCTAAAAGCCACCGAGAGTAATTTCACGGCTAGCCGCCGAAATAAATTCAGCTAGAACATGTGCACAGTTGTGAGTATAAAGTTTCCACGCTGGCTTGCTAGTTTGAACTTAGTGCACAATGAGCGGTGATTGCTGACGACAGTTGTATGGCCGTCTAATCGTCTATTTTAAGGGCCCTGTCCAGGCTGTCCTATGTTGCACATATTGCGAGTTCTACTTCCGGTTTTATATTCAATGTTAAATATTCTACGGTGCGTCGGTGTTGTTGTTTATAATATTGTTAATGGTAAAATTGCAGCCAACACTTAAAAGTGCGTTGGATAGTTACTAACTGCGTATTGTTTACAATAAACGTTCTAGCGATGGCACACCGTCAGTGCTGTAGTAGTACAAAAGGTAACGTTCAGGCGGCAGTAGGCAGAAGAAAGTGTGTAAACAAATTCGTTAGTGAGTCGCCGTTGTCACGTGATGAGAAAGCTATAGGCCTACTGACCGATCTGAGCATTGAACTGAAAGTTTCGAGCAGTCGCGGCAATAGTAAATCTGTCTGCTAGTAACTATGGCGGTCACTTGTACAGTTCGTCAGAAAGTAAGGTTGTCGATAAATCCAGATTCTACTGCTTGCCGTCAGAGGCGCGTTTACACGTAGGCGCTCTATGCGCGCGCCTAGGGCCCCCAAATCTCGGAGGGCCCCCCAAACGAATGAAATTTTTTCAATTATAAAAAAATAAAAAAATTCAATTATGACAAAATTTCAATTATAAAAAATTTAAAAAATTTCAATTATAAAGAATAAAAAAATTTCAATTTTGAATTATTTTAAATATAAACTATTTTCTATTTTATACACTTTTGCATTCCAATAAAAGTAGGCCTTATGTTATTGCAATTTATAATTGTTTTCTTCATTGGGGCTAATATAAGTTCAGAAGGGCCCCCTAAAAGATCTGCGCCTAAGGCCCGTTTTCTGTAAACGCGCCTCTGCTTGCCGTGCCTCGAAGTCCAGAAGGCTGCAGGTGCTAAAGGTCATATTTCATAAGTTTCCAGTTTCTCGGTGTCGACATCAATCAACTGTTACTATTTCTTTACATCTGAGTATGAAGCATGATATATGAATATGGCAATGATTATTGCTGTGTTTGGTCTAATGATAACCATATCATCCACATTTCACATGATTGGTAAATAGTTAAACGAAGGAAATTATTTTATGGAGATTAAGAGGCAGTCCTCCACCACTCCTTACTTTGAATGGTAATGTAATTGAATGAGTGTCATCTTTTAAGATACTTGGTGTCTAGACGTAGATGTCGTAGATCCATCCATCCTGTATCAGACCTTATTTGCTAAGCTGTGTCAGCGTCAACATTGCCTCTATTATTTATTTCCTGATAAACGTATATAGTTCTTCAATCCTACGCAGCTTGCGTCATTCATTCATTTATGAAAATCTGCTCTTACGGACAGACTGCTATAAACCATTTCGCCTGAAACATTTCACTTCACCGTGTATCGTTCGTAAATGACAATATTAAACTGATTACTGAGTCTATCTGAGCCTGAGGTCAGTGAGGATACTAATGACGAAGTAATGAGTGATGACTTTTGTAGATTAGCTCACAAGTTCGGACTTACTGAAACTGTGCAGTTTCGTGTGACTTTCTGTGCGCCACTCATCATTGTTCATCCGTTCATGGCATTGTTCTACAGTTGTCCTAATGTCTAATTAATTGGCCTTTGGAACTTTCTATAGTCAATACACTTGTTTTAAACAAACTATGTTTCAAACGGATGCACTTATGGCCGAAAAAGGTTGTTTACACGCTTTAACGGCTAGCCGAATAGCCAGCCGTAAATTTGCTCAAGCCAGCCGTTAACCAGAAAAATTGCGGCTTAGGGGTAGACCGGTATATATATATATATATATATATATATATATATATATATATATATATATATATATACTCTCGAATATACGAAATTGTAATTGCAATTACGACAGTTTCTATAGCATCGTCGGTAGCAAGCTACTTCTACGATGCTTTACACACAGTGCCTAGAGGCTGAGAAGGAAACTGATGAGATGGTAAACCAGACGGAGAAGGAGGAAGGAGAAGCAGACCTGGCAAAGATTAAATTAGAGGTTGTAGCGGAGACTGATAATGGACGACTTAAAGTCGATGCTGAGGGAAGAACGCGTCTTGAAGAGAGAAAATTACAAGCTGCAGGAGACGATGGGAAGCTCCGGTTGGTGACGAAATTACGGGTTGAAGGTTGAGGAAATGATGCGCTGAGTAGAGGGAAAAAATTGTAAGCTGAAGCTGAGAAAAGAAAAATAGAGCTAGCGGAGAAGAAGTCAGGTGCTGAAATGAGAGGAAGGCAGATACAGCGTGAATTCGTTAGCCTAAAATCGAGGTTTCTATAGCAACGCCCCAGAAAGCGAAGTCAGCTTATTCACCATCGCTGCGTCGTGTCAGAAGGGTTGTAATTGTGATTGTAATTGAAAATTTATATAGCGCCGCTCAGCGTGCAAGATAAATCAGATGCTCTCTCTGCGCTAGAATAAGCCCCCCATATAAGGGATGTTAGACGTCACTAAGAAGAAAACATGATTCGGTTATCAAAACATAGCTCAGATAACTCGAAGAGTAACCCGTGGTAGACACACACGCTGATCCATCCAATAGCTTCCAAACTAGAGTTGACAGACGGCAGCAAGTTCAGAGTTTCTGAAGCACGTAGAATCTGGAACGAGAAACGACGATGACCGATGTGATTCGCCGTCGACGGTTCACGGTGTCCTCGTCGTCCAGTGGTTCCTCTTAGATTTAGGGAACCACATCCAGATAGTCCTACACCCAGAACCGGTCTCGGTCGAACGACGAACGGTTGATAGTGTAAACATTCCGCGATTGACCCCCTGACGTCGCTCCAAAGGACCAACGTCTCGCGCACCCTTGCTTCTCTGGGTCAAAAGTTGCCCGATGAAGACCGCTTAAGCAGGCCAGTTGGTCCGAGGCTTAACCGTCAAACTTGTTCCCCATCGAGCTGCAGTCACGTTAAGGCTACGAAAACATCCAATCAAAAATGCCCGGTAAATCGACGGTGAAGCGAGCAATAATTCCTTCACGCAGACTCGGCAACAGAACTTTCCGAACTTGCAAGAGTTATCGAGCAAAATCTGCATTTAGACAAAATAATCTGCCTAAATGCGCAATACCAAATGGAAGTCCGAGTTTGGTTGCCAGAGAGACCATAGAGAGGAGGAGCTGCTAAGATGGGTATCGTTCGTCTGCCTATATATCTGTTCGTCTGCCTGTATCTGTCCGTTTGTTCGTCTGTGTATATCTGTTTCTCTGTCGGTTTATCTATATCTGTCCGTCTGTATAAATCTTGTTCGTCGCGTTGTATATCTGTCTGTCTGTCTATGCCAATTCGTTTGTCTGTTTCCATCTGTCCGGGGACGTCATGAAGTCTATAACTACCCGTGTGTGTAGGCCTATATCTGTTTGTATCTTTCCACGTTTCTATGTCTGTTCGTCTCTCTAAATGTATCCGTCTGTGTCCCTGTCTGTCTGATTGTGTCTCCCTACAGCAATCAGCGAAATGGTCTCGCAACATCGAAATTGCTGCAGATGAGACGCTTAATTAAATCGATCTTTGTTCTCTTCCGATTGTTCTGAAACCGTTTCACTGTCCTCCCTCCTCTCTCTCTCTCTCTCTCTCTCTCTCTCTCTCTCTCTCTCTCTCTCTCTCTCTCTCTCTCTCTCTCTCTCTCTCTCTCTCTCTCTCTCTCTCTCTCCTTCTCTGCCCTCATCCTTACTTCCTTCTCTCTCTCACTCATTACTTGTCTCGCTCCTTTTTGCTCTCCATCTTATAATACTGACTTACTGCTTTTTTCTGTTATATCAAACGTTCACTCCGCAAAGTATTTTCTGGCCTTCACAACAACTCATCTATTTCTAAAAATGCATCGCTTCTTGAAACTCATCTCACCCTAACAACTCTTCCTAAATTCTCATATCTTCCTAAAAACTAATCTCTTTCTAAAAACTCATCTCCTCCGGTTTCCGTGTCTTCTCGGGTTTCCATTCGTGGCGTTCAACAAGCCTCACCATGGACTTTGCCTTGCTCATCCATTCTGCATAGTACCAATCTTCTGACTGATGCCTTTAGCATCTCTACACTGGCCCCATAATACATGTAGTTCTCAAATTGTGATCATACAATGCAAAAACAGTACAACTGCAATTTGACAACGCCCTTCTAACAATATTCAGAATTATTCTTATTGTTATTTATAATTGCGCATTTATTAAGCGCTACTATCTCATGACCAATCAAGCAGCAATCGATGGCGCTGAGCAATTGCGAGTGGAGGATTTGCTTAGGTTTCTTTTCCTTGCCTTACACAGTATTTTTATTTTCATCCCCCCTTTCCACACTCGTTGACATCCTTCTGCTTCATTGCCTCTGTCTACCTCTACCTCTTTGCCTCTCTGACCCTCTGCCTCCTTATCTCTTCACTTCCATGCCTCTTTGCCTTCTTGTCTCTTTTTCTCTCTGCCTATCTGCACCTTACCTCACTACCTCTCTGCCTTCCCGCTTCCATGCCTCTCTACTTCCCTGTCTCTGCCTTTCTCCCTCCCTACCTCACTGCCTCTCTACCTCACTACCTTTCTGCCTCCCCGCTTCCATGCCTCTCTACTTCCCTGTCTCTGCCTTTCTCCCTCCCTACCTCACTGCCTCTCTACCTCACTACCTTTCTGCCTCCCCGCTTCCATGCCTCTCTACTTCCCTGTCTCTGCCTCTGTACCTCCCTACCTCACTGCCTGTCTACCTCACTACCTTTCTGCCTCCCCGCTTCCATGCCTCTCTACTTCCCTGTCTCTACCTCTGTACCTCCCTACCTCACTGCCTGTCTACCTCACTACCTCTCTTCCTCTCCGCTTCCATGCGGAGAGGAAGAGTGGTACCTCCCTCTCTTCCTCCCTGCCTCCCTCGCCTGTATGTTTGGATTCGGGACGGATAGGAAATCGCTTGGGTGGCTTCGAGATTGTTTTCTTGTCCGACACCAGATTGCGCCACTCGTTCTAATTACTCGGAAGAAGTCGGCAGATTTCGCGGAAGTAATCAACTCGATCGCTCGTTTCTCTTCAACGTTAACTCCCCCACCGACGCAGGCGCTAAACACGTGTGGTGCCAGTCTCAAGCATGGATAAAGGAGGTGGCTGACTATGATCTGCTTCGTCGCGACATAGCGCCGTTAAACAAAAACTCTCAAACTACCTAACTGACTGACTGACTGACTGACTGACTGACTGACTGACTGACTGACTGACTGACTGACTGACTGACTGTCTGACTGACTGACTGACTGACTGACTAACTAACTCAGCCACTGTCTTATACTCAACTCTGTGTAATGTGAATGTAAATCTCCGATATTTCTCAGCGCCACACAATAGCCACGTCAAGGAGACAACTTAACACCGGCGCTGTATCAAATCAAGTTCGCAATAGCCAGGTTGTTTGGTGCGTTAAACACCTTTAAAAGATGTGAACTAATGATATATAAGAATGGGACACGATAGGCCAATGGATGAGTACTGATAAGCGTTCTCTTTTGACACCTTTAAAATGGTCTCAACCAGTGATATATAAAGATGAAATGGCGTAGATGATTAGATGTTTTCATTTGCTGCAATAAATAGTGCGCTTTCTTTGGACACCTTTAACACGGAGTCACCGATGCTATATATATAAGCAAGGACAATAAACCATTGATTGCGTTACTGACATGCGTAGTCATTTATGTCACCATCAATTTCGTTTATTCAATGCAAGCTGACATGTGCGCAACTTGTTAAAAAAGTCACTGTCACATCTCGTATTGGATAGAATATATCCATCGCATCGTTCAACACCTGGTAAAATCCGTCCCAGGCCACCTGCGGTTCAATGACTTTTTGTATCCAATCAAAGTCATAATCTTGCAGTGCAAGGAGTAGTCTTGCATTCTGATCAGGAGTCCGTCGACGATACTTTTTCTTTTCAGCCCTCTTATTCCTTAGTTGGCAAACATGTATCGAGGTCGCAACTATAGCCTTGTGGTCTCTTTTAACTATTGGTGTGACAAACACTGATCTTAAACAGTCCTGGCTTTGAACTCATTAGCATGTCTAGTATGTTGTTTCCACGTGTGGGAGTATGGACCAATGGTGTAAGACCTGTGCATTCAGACACCATCGCAATATCCAGCTGGTTAAAGTCACCTCCAAGTATAATTGAGGCACCGGGTTCAATGTTTAAGAACTCCTCAATGGTCTCTTCGAGAAGAAAGTGAAGAAAGTATGCTAGGTTGTCTGGTCCGTTTCTGTGCCAGACCAGAATCCGGGAGGTCAAGCCGAGGAAACAGTGTGTTGCCACGGTGGAATTCTTGAGTGGTGCCAGTCTAAAGCCTGGATAAAGGAGGAGCAAGACGTCAATCACCATAGTTATGACACTGCGTTGTTTTAACAGAAACTTTCTCATCCAGCGCCTATCGGTTGTCAAAGAACTGGCTTTCGACAATAGACATAGGGTTAATATTAACCCTCTCTTTCCTCAGTTCTATATGCGATTCCGAATATTTATATAGCGCATTTAAAAACCTCGCCTGGAGCCATTCTTCTTTTCAGTCGTGGTGGTTATGATGATGGTGGTAATGGCTTACATGCTTCTCAGAGATAGCCTAAGGAACTCTGCTTCTTCTTGTTCTTCATTTCCTTCTCCTGGTGATGGAGAATAGCTTCGTCACTGAATCAATAGCTAAGTCGATCAATGAAACAGTCATCCCAGATGACCTTAAATCTGCATTTGTCAACGTTTCATGACAAAACAGTCATCCCAGATGATCCTAAACATGCATCTGTCACCGTTAGATGACAAAACAGTCATCCCAGATGATCCTAAACATGCATCTGTCACCGTTAGATGAAGTCGTCCGATTGCAATAATTCTCTCTTCAAAACTAAATTGCTATTTGACAGTCAACAGGACTCTACAGCGTAGTAACCAATCACCAATTTGTCGAACTATGCCTTCTAAGTCACCAGACCGCAACAAGCTTTCACCAGAGTCGACTGGGTGGGGATTATGTCATCGAAGCCTATGTACAAGGCGAGTGGGAAAAAAACGATCGCTTACAAACGTCAATTTTCTGTCTTGGAATCCTCTAATTATCACAACACAGGCTTTCCGCTCCTAATTAAAGTCCCACCTCTTCAGGAATGCCTATCCTATTCCAAGCAATCATCCACCTTCCAAACTTCTTTCTTAACAAAACCCAATCATTTGCAGCCTTATATAAAATTATATTATAGGTTGACACTGTTTAAAAGGGGTCTCAAGAGATCACTCGAACTATACTGTATCACCGTATTCCAAGAATGATACAACCTCCAACTGCATTTCTTCCTTATATAGCGTTGGTTGACCTCATTTTAAAGGTGTCGAAGAAGAGTGCACTATTTTTCGGCTTTATGAAACTAATCCATTTAACTATTGCATTCTTTCCTTATACATTACCATTTTATACAGTTTTAAAGGTGTCTAAAGAACACTCCATCCATGAAAAAATTGGTCACTTGGTTAGTTGCTCTTTGACGATACTGGTGTCATACCATTTTATAGAGTTTGTGAATAAGCTGGTTCCCGCGACTTAGCTTTTTTGGGCGCTGTAGAAGTCTCGAGATGACGATAAGAAAGACATTGGCGTCGCCCTCCTCCTTTTTCCGGGCTTGGGACTGGCACTACCTGAGTACGGACAGTGGCGAAGTATTACTGTTTTGTCCTGTTCGCTGAACGTCATTTAGGCTACCTAAACTGTTCACACATGACGAAACAGCAATGTTTAATGGAGAACACTTGACGACAAAGTGTCATGTTTAATGGAGAACACTTGACGACAAAGTGTCATGTTTAATGGAGAACCGTCCAATTTTTCAAAACTCATTACTTAATTTAAATTTAACATAACATAAAACAACATAACAAACCATTCCAAAGTATATCATGATGTCGTGATATAAATAACAGAGTTGCAGAGAATCGCTTTTATCCACTCACGCTGTCGAATACAGACCGAGGATACACAGCAGCCTGGAACATATCTGTCCGTGTCTCTAGATCGATCGGGGTGTCCTCGGGGCGGATATTGAACACACCCTGCGTCGTCCGAAGTTAAGTGGATTACAAGTTGACGAGAAACAAGACGCGGCTCTTCCCAATCCGTCAATTCTGCTGTCGACATCATTCCAGCCTCTTCCGCCACCCATGTGGTTCTTCCAGCTGGTAAAACGGACGCTGACGATGGTTACAGCGGCAAAGGGTAGGACCGTAGCTGTACGAAGGTCCGGGGTTGAAATCCATGCCAAGCAGGAGATTTAATTTCGTTATATATAGCTGACGGTTTATAAATATCTTAAAATGGCAACAGCAATAGCCTTAACTCTCGGAAGTTGACTACAGATGGAATTACGTGTTATGAGAACTCGGTTGAATTTTTCACCCTGCAGAGTTTCAGAGCTCGCGATTTAAGTTGCTTATAATAAAACAGCTGCGAGCACTTGTAAAGGGCGCGAGCGAACTCGGATCTTTCCTTGACCATCAATGGACAACCCCTCTGACACGACGCAGCTGTCGTGAATAAGCTGGTGCCTTGCGCTTAGCTTTAGAATAGCGCTTCAAAATTTAGGTTTAGCGATTACGACGAAACAGATTCAGACGTGCAATATTAATAATTAATAAAGAACAACAATTTTCTAAGGCCTTCGACCGACCTAGTCTCTCCGCAGAGGCGTTATATTAATCTATTACAGTTACAATCATATGGCTGCCAGGCCATTTCGACCATACTTAACAAGTTAACAGAGGTTTTTTTGTACAGAGATATTGACGAAACGGGTTGATAGTTATTGTAGCATTGGAAGTAAACGTTATAAAGGTGTCTAAGGAGAACCGTGTGCATTTGAAGACTAAACAGCTTTCCACGGTTAGTAAATAAATCAAATAAATCAAATATTCGTTTATTGAATTGAGGATTGTTTTGCTTACTAATACTAGATCTCGTTAGGTCCCTGACCCTTATGGTCTGCCCCAGGGTTCCGTCCGTGTCCCCTACTGTACATTATGTACACCTCTGGCATCATGCTTTCGGCTCCGCGCCTTATTTGCCAAATACCATATTTTGGCCATGTTGCTCAAACTATATGCTGGAGGTCCTACATTGGCTCCCTACCCGACAGCGCATTGAGTACAGGATCGCCACCTTGGGTTGGCGGTGTCAACTGGGTCTCGCACCATCATACGTGATAGACCTCTTCCGGCGTGTGTCGGCTTCTCAGACTGCTCGCGTCCCCCGCTCGACGGGGAGGGGTTGACCTCATTCCCGTATGCCCGTACTGCTATCATTCAGACCCGCGCCTTCTCGGCCCGACCATACGGAATGGCCTCACTCCTGAGCTGCGCTTACTTCCTAGGTCTTCCTCTTGCACCTTCTATGACCGCCTGAAAACTGTTCTTTTCGGCCGTGCTACAGTCGGGAGCACCTATGAGTAGTTTACTTGAAGAGGCGCTATAAAAATCTATGAATGAACGAATGAAAAATAAATTTCTTTTCTTGATGAAATTCAATACCATTTAAACTAACGTGGTGATTGCCTTTGGTTAGCGCTATAAAAATGTCTGCTTGTAATTACACTTGTAATCATATAGCCTCACCAAATAACCAATTACTGAGAGGCTGTCATGGCTACCGTGCATCACTTACTCAGCGTGAAACGCCTTGCTGTCTTCAAATGCACACGGGTCTCTTTCGACACCTTTATAACGTTCGTTACCGATGCTAAAATACAGACCAACAGAACGTGGTACGTTAATGACTTAATCGATCAATAAGAAAATATTCAGCAAAGTCGACGTCAATGACCTGCCAGCCATAAGATTTCAACTGTAACTTCAACGCCTTTATTGTATTGTATTGTATTGTATTGTATTGTATTGTATTGTATTGTATCTAAGCATTCATAAAGCGCCTCTCACAGTGTTCGCTAATCAGAGGCGCTCCCAGTGCGAAAGACCCAGTGAATAGAAAGTGGTTTTCAGACAGTGGCGTAGCGCTTTTTCCAGAAGACTGATCAGAAGGGATCTCGACCTGACGATGGTCAACCAGGATCGAACAAAATGGTTTAAAAGCACTTACGGAATAGAGGTAAAGGAAGACCACGAAGCTCATGTCGTAAGATGTTAGGCAACCTATTCCCGAAAGTTGTACCGACCGCAGCGAAGCTTCTGTGCGGCACTGTGGGTGTTCTGGATGAGTGAACAGCCAGATAAGCACAGCCCACAAGACAATTAAGCATATGCATTAGGATCTTATACTCAATGCGTTTGTGCATCGGTAGCCAGTGCAATTCCTGCCGCATGCAACATCTCTGGCTAGCAACAGTGTCTTGGATCGACTGTTAGCTCAGACATCACAATCATCAGCACATAAAGTAGATCGTCGTCGCAAGCTGTCCGAAAAAAACACTGTCTCCTGAATATGAACAAACACTTGTCACGTTGTCTTTTTTGCGTTCGAATCTGTTGTGGAGACCTTTATATGCACTGACGGATGGCATTCTAAAGAACCATGGAAGTAAATTGCTACTGACGATTCGACATAAATTGCCTATTACCGTTACATTTAAAATAACAGTTGCATTAACAGCTGTTCTCTCCTTGAGTTTCTTGTCTTAGCTGTTAAGGTATCTCTCTCTCCCTGTTTGTCTGTCTGTCTCTCTGTGTCTCTGTGTTTCTGTCTCTCTGGCTCTCGGTCTGTCTGTCTCTATCTCTCTGTCTGTCTCTGTCTCTCTGTCTGTCTCTGTCTGTGTCTGTCTGTCTCTCTCCAGACAGTCAAACAGACTCGGATCTTTCTCTGACATCTCTGGACATCCCTCTGATATATCGCAGCGCTTGTGAATAAGCTGGTGCCCTGCTATTAGCTTTCCAGTAGCGCTTTTGAAATTTGAGGTTTTCGATTACGATTACGATCTTGTTTCAGTACGCAGCTGAATCAACAAAGCGAATCACTCCAGACAGCAAAAGCGAGCAGAACGAGGTTCTCATCTTCTTCTGCTTCCAGGACACGCTCTTCGGTCAGGATGTTTATCAAGCAGCTAACTGAATTGCTGTGCATAGTAGGCCTAATACCCCACAGGGAATTGTCTTAATACAGAGAGTGTCGAGATAAACCTTCTCCAGACCAAGTGAATTAGTTGCTAGCTATCAGAAAGCAGGAACTACGCGCTCAAACTATAAAGCACCAAGGGAAATGGAATTTCACTAGCTGCAGGTAAATTAAAATGTAGCAGTAGAAAATTAGCAGCTAAAGCGAAAAGTTTCATCAGCCAAATAAATAGCGATGAGAGCAGATGATAATTGCAATTACGAATATATCTATAGGGTATCAGGGGCTTTCACCTCCGGACGATTCACCTCTAGGGGTATTCACCTCCGGACGTTTCACCTCCGGACGTTTCACCTCCGGACGATTCACCTCTAGGGGCTTTCACCTCTAGGGGCTTTCACCTTTAGGGGCTTTCACCTCTAGGGGTTTTCACCTCTAGGGGCTTTCACTTCCAAATGTAAAATGAGACCTTTTGAAGATACTTATTTACGCAAGTTATTTACGCCGAAAACATAACAGACAACATACAAACTATGAAACTAATTATCACTAAGCAATGAAGTAGATTTCTTAGTGTCAACATGCAAACTATGCAACTAATGAAGCAGATTTCGAACACAAGAAATAAATTGAGATAAGAAGACAATGAAAGCTTCTAGAACCTAGCTAAGTAGACACCTAATAACCTGATAACGGCAGATGATAAGGACAGACCAATTCGCGTGCCAGTGACTGCATGCCCTAATTAACCATAGGCGCATAAGAAATGAATTTAGATAAGAAGATATGGAACAATTTCTAAATTGTAGGCTCTTAACGAGAAGTAATTATATAATACCACGGTGTGCAGTATTTAAGCATCCAACAAGAGAAACAGACATTCAAAAGTGAACTTGTCGTCTGACAGAATGTATGATTTGTTAGAATTACGGCGCTTCTAAACGAGGTAAAGTAGTTTGTATGTTGTCTGTTATGTTTTCGGCGTAAATAACTTGCGTAAATAAGTCTCTTCAAAAGGTCTCAATTTACATTTGGAGGTGAAAGCCCCTAGAGGTGAAAACCCCTAGAGGTGAAAGCCCCTAGAGGTGAAAGCCCCTAGAGGTGAAAGCCCCTAGAGGTGAATCGTCCGGAGGTGAAACGTCCGGAGGTGAAACGTCCGGAGGTGAATACCCCTAGAGGTGAATCGTCCGGAGGTGAAAGCCCCCTGAACCATCTATAGCATCGCCAGTAGCACACTACTTCTAGGATGCTTTACAATACATACATACATACATACATACATACATACATACATACATACATACATACATACATACATACATACATACATACATACATACATACATACATACATACATACATACATACATACATACATACATACATACATACATACATACATCCATACATCAAAATCAAAATTTTTTTTTATTGCGACCAATAACAACAAATTCACAATTACAGCTTTTACGCACAATTAGACTAGCTATTGGTAGCAATGGGCGGCCCCAAAGGGATACAATCCCGCTAAGCGGGGTCACCCCAATATCCACGTAACAGCTTCTAAATGTATGGCTGGTTTTCCCTGGATTAATTCTTGGAAAATTCTTAACTAATCTTAGCTAAATTCCTTAACTAATGCCTCCCGGCTCGGCCCCGGTGCGTACACATTCCAGTGATCTGGACCCTTCAGGAGTGGCCCGGTCACGCTGCTAGGGGAGTGGTTGTGCTTTTACCAAGTATTCTCGTAAACTAGTTTTGAACTCTGATCGATTCTTCGAGAGTCGGATTCCAAGTGGTATTTCGTTCCATAACTGCGGTCCCGATGATTTGATACTAAATTCCCTTGCGTTGGTACGGGTTCTTATTGGGCGGTACATACATACATACATACATACATACATACATACATACATACATACATGTACATACATACATACATACATACATACATACATACATACATACATACATGTACATACATACATACATACATACATACATACATGTACATACATGTACATACATACATACATACATACATACATACATGTACATACATGTACATACATACATACATACATACATACATACATACATACATACATACATACATACATACATACATACATACATACATACATACATACATGTACATACATACATACATACATACATACATACATACATACATACATACATACATACATACATACATACATACATACATACATACATACATACATACATACATACGCACATACATGCCTAGAATAGCTTAGTTTTGTGTTCGCAGATTCCTTTGTCTTAAGTACTCTAAAGTTTTCTAAACTGATGATATCTGGTTTTGCTCTGCATCTAACGATCAGTTTTGCTGTCATGATATTGGAGCGGATAGCATTATCAGAAATCTATATTTGTCTTTGGAGGATAGGAAACATTGGTCGTTCGTCCATTTTTAAGAACAGTTACCAAACATTATTGAATATTCGCCTTGTTTTGCCGACCAGCAGACATCTCTCTCTCGGAATCTGAGCAGCGTTTTTATGCAAGTGCCAACGATGATAAGGTTTGTCTGAAACAAATTTTGAGCGTGTGCTTAGGAGAAGAAGAAGAGGAAAGAAGAAGAAGAAGAAGAAGAAGAAGAAGAAGAAAATGAAGAAAGAAGAAGAAGAAAAAAAGAGGAGGAGGAGGAAGATGAGGAAGAGAAAGATGAGGAAGAGGAAGGGGAAGATGAGGAAGATGAGGAAGGGGAAGATGAGGAAGATGAGGAAGAAGAGGAAGAGGAAGATGAGGAAGATGAGGAAGGGGAAGATGAGGAAGATGAGGAAGAAGAGGAAGAGGAAGATGAGGAAGATGAGGAAGGGGAAGACGAGGAAGATGAGGAAGAGGAAGATGAGGAAGATGAGGAAGAGGAAGATGAGGAAGATGAGGAAGAGGAAGATGAGGAAGAGGAAGATGAGGAAGAAGAACACGTCTCGATTGACAGCCCATCACGCTAATCATGTATGCATACATGTGTGCATACATATATACATATTACATATAAACTTAGAGTTACATCTATAGGTACAAGAGTAACAAGCAGTCTGCGATGTTCACATTCCTCGACCAAACAGCGACTGAGTCCTGGAGCAACGGAGCGCACGCACAGGTCATTAGATGATTGACAGGAGCTGGGTCACTTCTGCCGCCGTGCTTTCGGATCGGTCTAACTAACAACGGGAATACGAGACGCTGGCGACATCTAGGAGACACGCACCGTTTATCACGCGCCGATGGAGAAACCTAAGTGGAACAGGAGAAGGAGGGAAAGGAGCAGGATGAGGAAGAACAAGACTAGGAGGCAGGGAAAGGAATATAGTGAGAGCAGGAGGAGAAGGAATGGGCGAGAAGGGGAAGAAAAGGGAAATACGAGGAGGAAGAAGAGGAGCGGGAAGGGAAGGAGAGAAGCAGGTGGTAATGGAAAAGAGAAAGAGCTAGATTAGAAGAGGGAAAATGGAAGAAGGACTAAGAGGAAGAGGAATAGCATGAAAGTCAGGAAAGAAAGGGGAGGAATAACAGTAGATGGAAGAGGAAAAGCAAGAACATGAGCAGAACGCGGACATGAAAGAATCGGAAACAGAACAAGAAAACATTGACATCATGTCACTTCTATTGCGCCGTCATAATGCACCAAGTTTTAAGCAATCATATGCTGTTGAGCCAAAGTAAGAGTCTGTGTTCTCGACCTCTTCCTCGACAAAGTTCTCTCGAATGAAGTCACACATCAGAGGACTTTTGAGGTAACGCTTTGCGGTCCGAAGACACCAGAGGTCTGTCCTTCAGGACCTCATGAAGGACGCCATCCGTCATCTAATGCACATTTTGATCCGGAGCAGCAGTCTAGTACTAATCCTAATCCAAGTCCAATCTATAATCTAATGTAATTTAATCCAAACTACTCTAATGTAGTTCTATTTAATCTAATCTTATCTAATAACTTCTATAGCGCCGTAATCATAATGTCCAAAACTTCAGTCGACGATCACTTCGAGTGAAGTCGCAATCCAAAATCATAATGCAATGTAGACGCCAAGTTGTAACTCAATATCTCAGTGAAGCCAGAAGCCAGGCTACGAGAGGTTTTTGCAAGTGGAATCCGACCGATGAGAGACTTCATCTTTATATATTCCTTTATTCCGGATATTTCTATAGCGCCTCTCGAAGTCAACTACTACTCAGAGGCGCTCCCGACTACAGCATTTGATACTGTGCCGGAATTTTCACGCCGAAGCGCCACGAGCAATTGCGAGTGAAGGACTTGCCCAAGGTCCGTACGCAGCGGCTAGAGTGGGATTCGAACCTGCAACCCTCCGGTCACAAGGCGCCGAACTTACAGTACTGTCAATGACAGATAACAGTCTTGGCTCAAGACTGAATGAGTTTTTTAAAGAGACGGGTAATCAGTTTAGACCTGAGTGACTATTTCCATTCAGGTCTAAACTTAAGACTCTCATCTCTCTCAACTTCCTTACCCATCGTAGCCTGGCTTCTGGTTTCTCTGATCTTTTGGCTTTCGTCCGAGCGTCTCCGTTGGCTTATTATTTCTGATTGCGAATTCACTGGAAGCGACAATCGACTGAAGTCTTGGACATCTTGATTGTGGCGCCATAGAAGTCATTGGATTAGACTAGATTAGATTAAATACTGCAATGGAGAATTCGTTGGCAGATATCAATCGTCTGGAGACGGTCATAAACGACATAAACTAATTACATTTCCTTTATTAAAGCTGCTCCAAGTTTCTCACAGACTCCGCTGGCTCCAATGCAGATCAGGGTCACGACCTCGGGAATGAAAGGGATGATGAAGGGTTTGGTAGAAGACCAAAGAAAATGAGAGGGATGAGAGGGAAGAAACTGTGTATGCATGTTTGTATGTTATGTATGTATGTATGTATGTATGTATGTAAGTATGGAAGTTTGTATGTGTGTGTGTGCTTGTTTGTTGTTTATCTACCTATCTAACTTCATCTCTTGCAGCAATCTTTTCTTAATCTGCCATCTATCCATCCATCCATCCATTTTTCATCTTCCTTTCCGTGCTTCCTTTTCTCCTATCTTTCTCTCTTCCTTCGTTTCCGTTTACTTCCTAATGGCATCCGGTACACCGAGTCACCCAAGCATAAAAACTTGCATGTACTCAAAATGAGAGAGAGAGAGAGAGAGAGAGAGAGAGAGACAGACAGACAGACAGACAGACAGACAGACAGACAGACAGACAGACAGACAGACAGACAGACAGACAGACAGCCAGACAGACAGACAGCCAGACAGACAGACAGACAGACAGACAGACAGACAGACAGACAGACAGACAGACAGCCAGACAGACAGACAGCCAGACAGACAGACAGCCAGACAGACAGACAGACAGCCAGACAGACAGACAGACAGCCAGACAGACAGACAGACAGCCAGACAGACAGACAGACAGACTGACAGACAGACAGACAGACAGCCAGACAGACAGACAGCCAGACAGACAGACAGCCAGACAGACAGACAGACAGACAGACAGACAGACAGCCAGACAGACAGACAGACAGCCAGACAGACAGACAGACAGACTGACAGACAGACAGACAGACAGCCAGACAGACAGACAGCCAGACAGACAGACAGACAGACAGACAGACAGACAGACAGACAGACAGACAGACAGACAGACAGATATAAAATGATGGATCTGCCTCATTTGACAAATGATTCGTAGAAATAGACGAGATGAACGATAGCAAAGCATGTCTCCCTCGCTTCCTATTATCTCTGTCTCTATTTGTACGTCCGTTTGCATCTGTCTGTGAGTTTGTATTCTGTCTGTCTGACTATGTTTGTCAGTCTGTCTGGCTGTCTCTTTGACCTTGTGACTGACTGACTACATCAAACTATCATTCGTTCGTTTATTTGTTGATTTATTCATTCATTCATTCATTCATTCATTAGTCAGTCAGTCAGTCAGTCAGTCAGTCAGTCAGTCAGTCAGTCAGTCAGTCAGTCAGTCAGTCAGTCAGTCAGTCAGTCAGTCAGTCAGTCAGTCAGTCAGTCAGTCAGTCAGTCAGTTCCCCAATTAGTTTGTTTAAAAAATTTTTTTTTTATCTACGAAGGCCATTTGGTTTGTCTGTATCTTTATCAAATCAAATCAAATCAAATCAAAAGTCTTTATTGCAACCAAAAAAAACCAAAACGTAACAAGCTTTCCATATATCAACGTAAAAAACCACAAGAAAAATACATCTTTTCGATTGTAAATACAACATATAAATACTGGTTAAAGGTTGCAAAGGGTGGCCCCAAAGGGATATAATCCCGCTAGGCGGGGTCACCCATACAACGTATTATAATTTCTAAATTCATGGCTGGCTTTTCTTAATTAAGTTCAAACTCGCTTAACTAAATTCTTAACTAAATGGCTCAACAGCCGGGCCCCGGTGCACGTACACGCCTACCAATTGGAGATGTCTATTCTATTAATTAAGGCTTTATCATATAAAACTGGGGGGAGCTATACATTAATTAGATATTCTCTTAGTTGAAGTTTAAATTCGAAGCGATTTTTAGAGTGCCGAATTTCAAGAGGAGTCTCATTCCAAAGTTGTGGCCCTGATGCTTTCATACTAAATTCTCTTATATTTGTACGAGCCCGTATTGGGCGATATGTAGCTGCTGTTCTAGTGTTATGTGCATGGATTTGTGATCCCATGGTAAAATATCCCCTGAACGACTTTGGGAGTAAGTTCCGTTCATACTGATATACGAATTCTACTATTTGCATTCTTCTAATTTGATCGATTTTTAATATATTTAAATTCTTGAATATTGGGTCAGAGTGTTCTCTTCGAGGGGACCCATTTATTATTCTCACGGCTTTTTTTTGCAGTAACATTAGTTTATTAAGTCTGGACTCATAATTAGAAGCCCATATCATACTACAGTAGCTTAAATAGGGGTATATTAGTGAATAATATAGGTTCAGTCTGATGTCCTTGGGAAGCAAGTATGATACTCTAGATATTATCCCTATAATTTTGGCAATTTTCAATGTGATATAATTGATGTGATCCTTCCAATTTAAGTGTTGATCAACGTATATGCCAAGAAATTTAGAAGTTTTAACTTGGGTAATGGGTACTCCATCAATTATCCCTTTGTTTACGTCAGTATGTGACTTCATCAGAATCTGTCTGTCTGTCTGTCTGTCTGCCTGTCCGTTCGTCTGTCTGTGTGTGGCGAAGCGTGGCCATAATCCTAATGGAGACTGTAACATTAAGATAAAATCAATCTGCATTCGTTGACTTCAGAGAGCACTGCAACTGAGTTATTCCATCCATCCGTCCATCCATCCATCCATCCATCCACGCATCCATCCACGCATCCATCCATCCGTCCATCCGTCCATCCATCCATCCATCCATCCATCCATCCATCCATCCATCCATCCATCCATCCATCCATCCATCCATCCATCCATCCATCCATCCATCCATCCATCCATCCATCCATCCATCCATCCATCCATCCATCCATCCATCCATCCATCCATCCATCCATCCATCCATCCATCCATCCATCCATCCGTGTGTTCTTTCATCCATCTATCCGTTCATCGTCCTCTTCCTCCCATTCTCGTCCTCTTGCTTTTCCCGTTGCTCCTCCTTTCCCCTCTTCCTCCTACTCCTCTTCCTCTTATTCCTCTTCCTCTTACTCCTCTTCACAGCTACTCAATCACGCCATTATAAGTATTATTACAGATATTCTCCACGCGCGCCAGCAAACATAGAAGTGCGAATCTGAGGCGCGTAAATTGTAAATGTAATTGTAACCTGACATTTAGAAATTACCTCTTCAAGAAAAAACTCATAAATGATGCACGTAAATGCCTTCACGTAAAATCTGCCGTCTACGGTCCCACAGAAGTCCACCCAAATGTCAGCGCATTGTTGCCTCCGGCGGCGAAAATTGCACGCACCTGGCTGATTGCGACATATCCTCTGAAAATATCTAACCCACCGTTCAACACATCTGCGTAGATCCATACAAGACTATTATTATTATTGTTGTTGTTGTTGCTAAGAAATTTGCCACCATTTGCTATTTTCCGCTGCTTGCCTAGGCGATAATCGCAGCCCTTCGCCGATTCTTGCCGTCGTTTCCTCAATAATTGGACTTGTGATTTAGTGGAGATTGGCAAATATACTCAAGAAGAACAATTTACAGAGTGACAGTTACTGGTTGAGTGGCGTTTAAAGTGGCAATTTGAGGAAGTTTAAATTTTTGGACAATTGCAATTTGCAGTGTGGTAATTAGCGAAGTGTCGCAGCTAGTAGTGGCAATTAATGGAGTGACAATTAGTGGAGAACAACAGTGTGATTCTCCTTTAAAACAAGGGTAACGAAAATGTTCGTTAACGAAAATAAAATGATTTCGTTAACGATAACTATAACTGTAACTAAAAAATAATACTAACTGTAATTATGAATATAACTGAAATTAAAAACCATTAACTATATTCGTAACTGTAAGTAAAATAAAATCTGTAAGGAGAATCACACTAAAGAATGGCAATCACTAATCAGCGCAGAATGGCAATCAATAGAGAGTGGCTATCAGTAGGGAGTGGCAATCACTAAGGAGATGAGAATTGATATCGTTGAGCCGTGGCAATCAGTAGAGATCTGCAATCAATAGAGTGGCAATCAGTAGACAATGGCAATCTGCTGTGTAAAGTGATCAGTGCTTTGATATCTGTAATGTTGGTCCTTATACGCCACCGTACGATTTACTCTCCTTGCGCGCATAGAAACATCAAGAGCATGCAACGCCCAGCAGCGCATCCGTGGAGTTTATGGCTGCCTGGCCACGTGACCACGACGCCAGCGCCATCTAGACGGTGTGTCGATGTTCCTGGTCAGTTGATGTTTGTACGGCAGTCCATAGACTGTTCTCTGCTGTCGAAGGCAGTGTGTGGAGAGTGTCGCACGCGTTCAGATCGAGTCTCGCTGCTCGCACTCTCTCTCCGATAGCCATTCGTCAGATTTTGATGTCAGATCTGCAGAGCTGTGCTTACAATTCAGTTCCATACTCAAGGTCAGTCGGTGTATTATTCAAATGTCGCGCTCTCTCTGTCTCTCTCTCTGTCTCTCTGTCTGTCTGTCTGTCTCTTTCTCTCTCCTGTCTATCTGCCTGTCTGTCTTACTCTATCACTCTCTCTCTCTCTCTGTCACTGCTTGTCTGTTTGTCTGTCTCTCTATCAATTTCTCTCTTTCTATCCCTCACCTCTCTTTCTGCCTCTCTATGGCTCTGTCTCTCTCTGTCTCTCTCTTTCTCTGTCTGTATGTCTGTTTGTATATCTCTCTCTCTCTCTCTCTCTCTCTCTCTCTCTCTCTCTCTCTCTCTCTCTCTCTCTCTCTCTCTCTCCCTCTCTCCCCTACCTCTCTGTCTGTCTCTCTCTGTCTGTGTATCGCTCTCTCTATCTATCCCATTCTCTAATCTCCCTGTCCTCTTTCACTTACTTTCTCCCTCCCTCTCTCTACTCTCTCCCTTCTCTCCCTTGATCTCTCTCCCACTCTCTCACTCACTTTCTCCCCCTCCTCTGTCTCTCCAACCCCTCTCTGTATTTATGTCACTCTTTATGACCCCTTCTTTCTCACTCTCACCCTCTCTCCCTCCACCACTCTTCTCTTCTCTCTATCTTCCTCTCAGGGCCTACATATCTCGAAGCTGGACGTCATTTTTAAAGCGATAGTTATTTTTAAAGATTCATGTATACACTATCTGCCTATGCTGGATTTTTCACCTCATATGACATTGCGCGCATTAATGCAGCTCTGAAAAAGGTTCGCAGATGGCAAATATGTGAGAGGATCCATATTGCAGAAGAGCTGATTGCTCGAGCAGACAGGAAGCCCTTCTAGCAATCGCAGATCCTCGGTCACTGCATTCATCAGCTCTTGCCACCTCCTCGTGACGACAAGTAATCACTTTGGAAGAGAGGACATCCTTTCGTGTCCAGGACCTTGGGATTCGTCCATTGACGGCTCAAGGGGTGAAAGGATGGAAATGAGTGCCTCCCAGTACGTTCTACTTGAAATCATCAGCTCCAAACCAGACTCTCACTTCCTTAAGAATTCCAACCCTAATCCATCCAATCCTCGTCCTCCAAAATTTCTCGTCCTCAAAGCAACCAGCCGTAACAGTTCCTCTGAATTAGTTTGTCTTCAGGATCCGTTTTACCTGAAACTCCTCTAGCTATCACTTCCTCGGGCTTTCCATTCAAAATAAAAGTCCCACCTTTTCAAGTATTCCTACCCCTATCCATCCGCTCCTCTGCATGCCTCCCAATCTCGTTCCTCTTTTGAACAAGCAACCGAGAAAACTCAAATAAACCGAGTGCAGTAGTTGCTGATGGATGAGTACAGAACAGATGGTTAGTTCCTGTTTAACGACAATGTGTCTTAACAAAGATAATTAGCGTCGCCCTCCTCAATTCTCCAGGTTTGAGACTGACGCTGCTAGGGTACGAGCAGTGGCGGACTTTCACGGAACAGAAATTAGTCTGGTGATTTAAATTGTAGTACTCGATGAACCGCAAGACAGATTTCAAATTGGATTCTATGCTGAATGGACAGCGAGTGAAATGAATGAATGTGTTCTGACATGATATGAAGAGATTTATGGGTTTTTCTTTGGCTCCGACGATGGTATTCTGAACCATTTGTAGTTTGTGAAGATCTGCCATTGTCATTGAGATGAGATGAGAAGATACTGCAGTGGTTCCGTCTCTTATCATCTTCGTTAATTAACTTCCTTTTCCTTATCTCGTTCGCTTGGTCAGGAAATGAATGGATTGTAGAGAGAAGCAGGTGAGCCATCGGTTGATACCTAATGCAGTCTAAGACTGTAAGACATCTTAAGATTGGATCTGATTGCGCTTGAATGATGCATGTACAAACATACTTACATGCATCGGAAATACATGCATTCATCTATACGCATGTATAATTCTATTTGCGTACATACACACTTTACAAAATATGCATAAAAAACATATATACATACAATCATACATAATGCATACATATACACATGCAAGCATTTATGCACTGTTACGTACGTTCGTACACACATAAATATGCTGCACATATATACATACACACATACATACATTCAATCATAAATACATACAATGATACATATAATGATACATATATACACACATACATACAATGATACATACAATTTTACATACAATTATACATACATACATACGTACATACAATCATACATACAATCATACATGCAATCATATATACATACATACATGCATACATACACACGTACGTAAACACATGCATACATACATATATAGACACGTGCGTAAACTGTTTCTAATAAAACCATGGATTGCAAAACACGGTCTTAACCTAAAGCCAGCGTCGCCGCATTACTTCGTCTAAATGTGAAAATCGATTTATCTGTCGCCGTGTCAGCCTCGTTTTATGTCGTGCCTTCAAGCGTAGTAGACTCCTCCGTTTGCATACATCCTTATCAGATCTTACGGCTGAATCGTCTAAGTGGATAAAATCAATCGCTTGATGAGTGACTGGCATCTCCACAGTAGTTGCTAGACGTTTCCAGACATCTTATGGCTGCCTGGGCCGTTTACGATGCCCTCCCCGTTATTCAAGGTTGGACTGGCACCTCTCGAAAATGGCACTGGTGGAATGAGACATCTCCTCAGTGCTCATGGTTCAGACTTTGGTAGACGAGTAGAGGATTTGAATCCTAAAGCACACAGCAGAGTCTGACTCTATCACTAGGAAGTGGTGGATTAGAGAATTACTGAGAATTACGGAGTAATACAGATAATTACAGGGAATGACAGAGAATTGCGTAGAGAGAGCGAGAGAGCGAGACAGACAGACAGACAGACAGACAGACAGACAGACAGACAGACAGACAGACAGACAGACAGACAGACAGACAGACAGACAGACAGACAGACAGACAGACAGACAGACAGAAAGACAGACAGACAGACAGACAGACAGGCAGACAGACAGAGAAACAGAGAGCAGTTCATAAGAGGGTGACATGTTTTTTACAACTAAAATGTCATAATATTGTCATTGTTTGTAACAACTATGCTTTTGTAAAAGTTACATATTTAAAACTGTTTTGTAAGAAAAGCGGGCCGGTGAACATACCTTGAGTAGCATTCATAATCGTAATAGTAATCCCCAAACTTCTAAAGCAGCACTGGAAAGCCAATCGCTGGGCACCTTGTTATTCACGAGCGTTACGTATGCCAATCACGTCGCGTCCTTAGAAGACATTCTGTACGATTTCCATTAGTAACTGAATGATTTCGTTCTGTGTCTCAATTCTAATAATTTAATGTCGCCAAGATACAACTGACAATCGTAATTTTATCTACTTTCGTGGAGATGACAACAAGTCTCGGTGTTAATCGGTGGAACGCGGTGGCCGATTGGGTGAACGCTGTTTTTAGACACCTTTAAAAGATGTCAACCGATGTTATATAAGTATGAGACACGATAGTCCAATGGATAATGAGTTAATTGAGTAACCTAGAAAACATACCGCGCTCTCTTTAGAAACCTTTAAAATGGTTTCAACCTAACCTATATAAGGATGAAATAACGCAGCAAATCGATGTTCTGACTTCTGAAGTTTTTCGGGAATGTGGAATAAATAGTGAACTTTCCTTAGACACCTTAAAAATTTGTGACACAGTAATCGATTCTATGGTTTTTGGAATGCATAGAGCGCTTTCTTTAGACACCTTTAAAACGGGGTCATCTGATACTACATAAAGTTAGTACAGTAAGCGATATTGTAAACAGAGTCCGTAATATCTTAGACACATTTTAATACGTTCGGAAACGATGCTCGATAATCACAAGACATCAGACCAAACAGATACGGTGAAAACTCTGCAAAATAATTTCTCTCAAAGGCAGGTTTTAGCTTAGCATAGCTCGAATTTGAATCTAGGCATTCTTTGATTATGATCATGACTAGTTGTAGATTTAGCCATGATGTGGCTTCTTGTTGACATTTAACAACGATCTAATCCCTGCTTTCAGTTGAAGAAATTATCTTGCCTATCATGAGATTTTAAGCCATGATTTTCTCTCTTATTCAACCCCTCTTTCTTTCTTTCTTTACTTTGCTCGTTCATAAGTCCGATGATTTATAGAGCGCCACTCGAAGATTAGGTAACCAGAAGGTGGAGCTGCGTCGAAAACAGAGGAGTCTCCAAGTGTTGACAAAACAGAGCGAGTAGCTGTTCCTGGCTAAAAAAGACCCATCTACAACCAGAATATTCCAGGTGTTAACAATTTATGAAGCCAATGATTTACTGTATATTGACACAACCAGCTCCACTATCACTATTTACCTAAGCTAAGCCAACGTCTTCAGGTGAAGGACTCTTCATCTTGTGGGGATCTGCAGGTGCCTCGCTTTCCACAGCAACTGTGAAGGGTCTCTTCATCTGTCTGGCCATCAGCTTGGCACACCCTTAACCATATGTTAGCAACACAGTAGCCGATTGGTTAGAGAGTTCGCCTTGTAGAACGAAGAGTGGGATTCAAATTTTTTGCACTGAGATGGAATATTGTGAAAGGACATTGAGCAAGTCCTTCACTCACAATTGCTCAGCGCCATCGATTGATGCTTGGTCATTAGATAGTGGCGCTTAACAATTGCTTACTACTACTACTACTACTACTACTACTACTACTACTACTACTACTACTACTACTACTACTACTACTACTACTACTACTACTACTACTACTACTACTACTACTACTACTACTACTACTACTACTACTACTACTACTACTACTACTACTACTACTACTAGTAATAATAATAATAATAATAACCATAATAATAATAATAATAATAATAATAATAATAATAATAATAATAATAATAATCACGTTCTTAATCTCTAAAAGCCTGAGGGTCACACTTCGGGCGGCAAAAAAAAAAAAAAAAAAAAAAATAATAATAATAATAATAATAATAATAATGATAATAATAATAATAATAATAATAATAATAATAAATAATAAATACTAATAAACAGATTACATGTCTATTGAGTGGTTCAAAGAATATTTATTTTCAGTCAGCCTCGTTACAAATGTTGGTCGAAGAAGCGATTACAATGGAATTACATATACTGTTTCAATTACAAATACAATTTCAGCGATAATTACAATTGGAGTAATAATTCCAATTACACTTGTGAGTTATTTATTATGCGCTGAAGAAATTTCTCAAACGATCTAACTGACCGTTTGGGAAAACTACGGAAATATTACCGTCGAAGGCGTTAGACGGTAATTAGACGGTAATTACCGTCGATGGTGTGGCTCTTTTCTTTATTCAGTCGAGGAGTCCTTGTCTTGTGCCTAAATAGCATCGGTTGATCACGTTTTAAAGGTGTCTAATGACAGCACGCTATTTCTTCTTCGTTATCGGGGCCACATCCTTTCGCTTTATGTATCCCATTTTTATATAGCATGAGTTAATTACTTGTTTAAGGTGTCTGTTTACGTCAATGGAGCTTCATCCATTAGCCTCTGACTAGATAACCAGTATAGGCACTATATAAAAGTCTGTGATAGCCTTATGGAATTCCATGCTTATATACGATCAGTTAGAACATTTTAAAGGTGTCTAAAGAAAGAGAGTTCTATGTTTTCTAGGATACTTAGAAGCCGCTTGTATACCGTGTCGCATCCTTATATAGATTGGTTAGTTGTTGTTAAACTACACTGTGCCATAACAAAGATGACTAGCGTCCCCTCCTCTTTTCTCCAGGTGTTGGACTGGCACTCCCGTAGTACGAGCAGTGGATCCAGAGTTTAACTACACCTTTTGGTAGATAAGGTCGTTGACGTCGACATAAATTATTTAGAACCGTTCTCATCGTTCGTATGTCATAATTAGAATACAGAATATTCAATTTTAAAAATCTGGCTAGTTGCTGTTTAACGAAGCTGCGTAATAGCGAAGATGATCAAAATCACCCTCCACATTTTCTCCACGCTTGGGACTGGCACTGCCAGATTACTTGTGGTGGCAGTTTCTCTAAAAATGTGACCCAGGTTCTCTATATATATAGCGATAAATGTTGTCTAAATAAATCACTGCACTATCCTGTGCTTAACAACATCTTGTGGCCACAAAGGCCGTAATAATATTGATCGAAAGCAAAAGACATTTCATACAATCCTAACCGAGGCAAACTGACACGGTCACAAACCCAGCGGTTCTCACTCATATTTTCAAATATACATTTGGTCGCGTAAAGGTATAAAAAGGTGTCTAAGAACCTTTACAATTCACAAGAAAACTATGCCACCTGTATCTGATAATTATATTTTTATTATTGTAATTATTGTGATCTGTCAACCCAATCCTTCCGTTGACAATCCTTCTGATTAAATCCTTGTTCTCTTCGTACTTAACGCCTATTTAACGTTCACCTTTTGAACACTAATTCTACGTATAAGTATAACCTGAATTAATCAGCAACACAGTTTAATATCTTTTAGTTTAATAAGAAACAAACAGACAGAACTCAATTCGATTACAACTCAACTAGTCAGCCACACTACTACAGCGAACACCTCGAATTCAAACTTCTCTAGTCAGCATAATTCTTCGCGCCTCTTGACACACCTGTCTTCTGTGCGCCTAGGCGAACTCTAATAATATACATATAGCGCGCCGCTGCCGAGATTGGCCGGCCGCGCGTGTCACTAAGACAGTACGACTAAACGTGATGCATCTATCATATATACATATACACATGAAACTAAAGTAAGCGCACTTAATATATACGCTAAATATCTCGCACTGCAAGACTGTACACAAAACTCAGTTCACATTACCTCCTTCCTTTTTCTGGAATTGAGCAAATTAAATTTCAAAATTTGCGAAATTACCAAAATACATGAAACATATATATATATATCTAAATAATTAATAAACAGTCTTACGATTACTTATAACCTTGACAAACAATCAGCAATAATATTCAATCTGCCCTTCTTGTACTTCACCTCAACATCAAAAGTTTGTAAGGCTAACGCCCAACGCACAAGTTTAGCAGACTTAGACATTGACTCAGTCAAGTATGTAAGAGGATTGTGATCAGTAAAAATGAAAATTTTTGATCCAATTATAATTTCTTTTAACTTGTTTAGAGCCCAAACAATAGCATAGGCTTCCTTTTCCACAGTAGCCCATCTCTTCTGGGTATCAGTTAATTTCTGACTGATAAATGACACAGGGCGTTCTATTCCCTTGTCGTCCATCTGTGTTAAAACAGCACCGACTGCAAAGTCACTACTATCGCAGTACAAATTGAATGGTTTTCCCACTTCAAAAACATATAACACTACTTTGGATCGCACAGCCTCTTTAAGTAAATCAAATGCTTGCTGATGTTCAACAGTCCAATCAATCTTATCAGAAACACGTTTACTAGTTAAATCAGATAAAGGTTTCGCAATCTGTGCAAAGTCCTTAATAAACTGTCTGTAATAATTAAAAAATCCAAGCAGTTGCTTAACTTGCTTCTTAGTTTCTGGGATGTTCAAATTAGTCAAACTTTCAATTCTGTCTGGATTCATCTTTATCTTACCAGACCCAACCACATGACCGATAAACCTTACCTCACTCTTACCAAATATGCATTTTTTCAAATTCAAAGTAACGTTATGCAATCTCATTTGCATCAAAAATGCATCTAGATGCTGCAAGTGAACTTTCCAACTGTCAGAATGCACAGCAATGTCATCAACATACGGTTCTGCAAAGTCACTTATAGGCTGTAAAACTAAATTTATCGCCTTAACAAAAGTTCGGCCTGAATTTATCATTCCAAAAGGAACACGAGTAAATTCATACAGTCCATTATGTGTTACAAAAGCTGTCTTCCATTGATCAGATTGTTTTACAGGACAAGTCCAATAAGCACTTCGACAGTCCAAAATAGAAATCACATTAGATTTTCCAACTTTGTTTAAAACGTCTCTGACAATCGGCATCGGATATTTACAATCCACTGTGAATGAGTTAATGTATCTGTAGTCACAGGCAAGTCTCAAAGATCCGTCTTTCTTTTTAACAATAACCAAAGGGCTTGCCATTCTGCTCGATGACGGTTTGATAATGTTTGTTTTTAACATTTCTTTGATCTGACGTTCCACTTCTGCTCGATAAATCAAAGGAATTCGATATGCTGCAAATTCCTTTGTGCCTTGCTCTCTTGTTATACTGATTTGTGTATTGTAACTGCTTTTCTTGAGAGTAAAATTCTGCAAACAATAATGCTTTCTCCGTAGTTTCTTTGAGTTCTTTCAAATGCTTTTCGTGAAAAGGAATTATCTTGTGCCATTTCCTCGGGTTGTCTATTAGGTCCATTGTCATTCTCCTGAAGGCGACCTCTTCTCTTGAGACTGGAGTGATGGGCACTCTATCCATCACCAAACTCCTTGCCTTTAGTTGACACTTCTCGCAAGACTTACAAAATTTCACAATGTCTCTTCTCATCTTTGGCCATACAAAAGATAATTTTATTCGTTCTCTTGTTTTCTCTTCTCCTAGATGTCCTCCAAATACCGATTCATGCGCCAATTCCATCACTTTTATTCGTCTCTCTTTTGGTAACACTAGTTGATATATCGTCTGGTCTAATATCTGATATTTCTTATGCAATAAACCGTTGATCACACAGAATTCAGATTCTTTCTCTTGTGCTAACTTCCACCACGGCTTCAACGATTCATCATTTCTCTGTTGCTCTTCGAACTTCTTCGAATCGGCAATCTGCACCTTTTGTTCTTCATCCATCTCTTCATCTCTATACAAGTCTCCTATTCCCACATCACATTCATTGTCTTCTTCAATTTCATTTAATGTGCCATTCTCGCATGCAGCCATCTCTTGCTCGTTTATCTCTGATGTTACACCATCTCGCGATAAGCTTCGTTGCTCATTACTTTCGTTTTCCTCATCACTGGAACTTTCAGTTTCACTCTTCTCATCAACATCTACCATTTCCTGTTTCCGACTCTGCGCTCTCGTCATTACATTTGCTCGTACACTCACATCTCCTTGTATCGTTTTAACTTTCATCTGTGGTACGGCTTTTAATTCGGCAATTATCTCTGGATGCAACAAAAATCTTTCTGTACTGCCCATCTTTGCAATACTAGCACACATCAAGGTGACATAAGGTGTAAGTGAACACTGGATTTTACGCGGAAATCCCTCTTCTTTCACGTCACTACCACACAGTCTAACATTGACTTTCACTAACTTCGCAGGAATGGCATCTCCTGCCACACATTGTAAATTCACTTTTCCAATTTGTTCCACCTTCATGCCTTCCAGTAATTCTTCACTAATCACCGGAATCTCTGCACCCGAGTCGCTCAGTGCTTTGACTTTCACTGGCTCTTTACCGTCTACTGCACGAATTTCAACCTCGACATATTGCAAGAACGATTTCTTCAATATTCGACTGTCATCTTTTCCTATGACTTCTCTCTGAATTTCAGCATCCAATAGAATTTCTTTTTGAATACCACATTTCATTACTGACTTTACTTCTTGGTTTTTACTGACTTTACTCTTGGTTTTCTTACTGACTTTACTCTTGGTTTTCTTGACCCGTGGTTTGATTACCTGTATCACTAACCACTTGAATTAAATTCACCCTTGTGTGTTCTTGATTTCTGCTAGAACTAGCTGCTGCCACTGGAACTAGACAAAATTTAACCAAATGTTTGTCTGAACCACAGTTGTGACAACGCTTCACCACTGTATGGTATGGTTGTGAAATACCTCGTTGTTCATTTCCTTCATATCTCTTATACTGCGTAAACGATGTGTTGCCTTCCCTCTTGGCAAACGGCGCTGACGATTTGTTAAATCCCTGACGACCAAACGTCATTTCTCTGGTCTCATTGGGTACAGGGACACTAGCCTTGACTTCTTTACCTTTGAACTGATCCCCTGTTCCTGGATTACTTCTCCACTTTCCACTCTGGCTTTGGTTTACGGAACGTTGAGAAGGATAACTGTTTATATTTGGAAATGCAAACCCAATTCGATTGTTTACATGAATGTCTGCTAAGTCTGCCACTGCACTAGCTTGGAGACAGTCAGTTCCTTCCTTCGACAATACAAACTGTAGTGGACCTGGCGGTAAACATTCTTTTAGCTTATCCGCTACCAGCAAATCAAAGAGCGTATCATACTCTCTGTTCACGTTTCGACTTCTCACGTAATAGTTTAGCAAGTTCTTCAGTCTTGCCGTAAACATCGTATAAGTCTCTTCTGTCGTCTTCTTAGCATCCACAAATCTGGCTCTGTATTCTCTCGAAGTCAATTTAAATTCTTTTAATAAGTGCTGCTTGACTCTATCATAATTGTCTAGATCATCGTATGACAATCTATTTAGAACGGTTCGAGCTTTCGGCGTCATCAATGGTAGTAATAATTTCACCCAAAACGGCTTTTCCACAGCAAAACTACGAAACGCGTTCTCGACTGTTTCAAAATATAATGGCACCTCCATCATATCACTTGGCATTTGAGGCAATACATGCTTCATTGCATCACCTATTTTCTTAATTTTTGACACCAAAGTTTCACTTTCTTGCTGCTTCCTTCTTTCTGCTTCCCGTTCTTCTCTCATTTGCGTTTCTTTCAATGTCAATTTTGATTTCTCCAGTTTCAGACGTTCTTGTCTTTCTGCCTCTGCCTTTTCCAAACTTTCTTTCTGAAATTTGAGTTCTTCTTGTCTGATCTGTTCTGCGCGTTCTAACTCTAACGTTCGCGAGTTTTTCTTTTTCTTCTTCACGCATTCTCTTTGCTTCAATCTGTTGCTGACGAACCTCTTCATCACTTTTTCTAGCTCTTTCAAATTCAATCATCTGCTCCAGTCTTCTTCTTTCAGCATCTTCCCTATCTCTTTTCAACTGTTCTAATTGAATCTCAAACTGATGCTTTTGCAATTCCAGTTCTGCCTTACGCACTTGTTCTGCTTTATCTTCTCTCTCTCTCTGCAGGCGCAATTCCTCTTGCCTTACAAGTTCCGCTTTCTCTTCTTTCTCTCTTTGAAGACGTTCTGCCTTCTCTTCTTTCTCTCTCTGCAATCGCAATTCTTCTTGCCTTGCAAATTCTGCCTTCTCTTCTTTCTCTCTCTGCAAGCGCAATTCTTTCTCTTCTTTCTCTCTCTGAAGACGTAATTCTTCCTGTCTTAGCTCTTTCTCTTCTTGTCTCCGTTTATCTTCTCTTTCTTTCTCTTCCTGTCTACGTTTCTCCTCTCTATCTTTCTCTTCTTGTCTCGTCATCATCATCCACTGCATCAACATCTCCATAGACATAGACGCAGGAGGTTTTTCAATAGCGTTTTCTACGGCACCGCCAACGGCACCTTCTTCTTCGACTTCTTCTTTAACCCACACATCGGCGAGTTCCTGCATCATGTCACCACGTGACATACCTTCTAATTGTTCTTCTTTAAAACCGGCTTTCAACAAACGCTGTTTTAGCCTTTCCGTAGACATCTTCTTAATATCTGCTTGTCTTTCAACACTTAGTTTCTCCATCTTACTTGTTTACTTTGGTGATTTCTCTTTTCAAAGAAGTCACGGTTTTTCTTGTTGTGTGAATCGATAAACAAACGGGATTTCTTTTATATTTGTTCGTGGAAAACAACGAAATTTTTATACCGTTTTCTCGTGTTCCACCGTCGATGATATCGTAAATTCGTCACACAGTAACAACGCGTAGATTCTTCTAACACCGTCGTAGATTCTTCTAACACCGTTGTAAATTCTTTTATCACCGTCGTAGATTCTTTTATCCGCCGAAGGAGGTGATAACGTGAATTTTAATCCACCGTGAGTTTATATCCACCGTGAGTAATTATTCCACCGTGAGTATTTATTCCACCGTGAGTATTTATCCACACCGTCGCTATTCCACCGTGAGTTTTTATCCACACCGTAGCTGCCACCAATAATGTCAACCCAATCCTTCCGTTGACAATCCTTCTGATTAAATCCTTGTTCTCTTCGTACTTAACGCCTATTTAACGTTCACCTTTTGAACACTAATTCTACGTATAAGTATAACCTGAATTAATCAGCAACACAGTTTAATATCTTTTAGTTTAATAAGAAACAAACAGACAGAACTCAATTCGATTACAACTCAACTAGTCAGCCACACTACTACAGCGAACACCTCGAATTCAAACTTCTCTAGTCAGCATAATTCTTCGCGCCTCTTGACACACCTGTCTTCTGTGCGCCTAGGCGAACTCTAATAATATACATATAGCGCGCCGCTGCCGAGATTGGCCGGCCGCGCGTGTCACTAAGACAGTACGACTAAACGTGATGCATCTATCATATATACATATACACATGAAACTAAAGTAAGCGCACTTAATATATACGCTAAATATCTCGCACTGCAAGACTGTACACAAAACTCAGTTCACATGATCACTATTATAATTATAAGCATTATTACTGTTATTGTGTGTAACCTTATTTCTAAATAATGATTCTCGCGTGCCAAGTAGACGGGTTACAACGCTAGCAACAGAAAAGAAATCAAAAGAATGTTGCTAGGAAGTGCAGCATATTATTATTATACACTGTTTCACGAAGTGTATAGTTGGCTTTGGTCTGTGGCTTGTGAATTATAAACCTGCGCTATGGAAGTGCTTCTCTAGTAATGATAATCCCAATGCTGCCAGGGCCGTTGACATCGATCGTGCCTTGCCTTACAAAAACAGTGAGCAACCAAACAGCAGAAGAAATATATTACTAAAAAAATTTATAGAGTAAAATGCAAATGAAAGCATAGGCGTAGACTCTGGGGGGGCAGCCGGGGCACGTGCCCCCCCCAATAATCGAGGAGCCGGGGCAACGCCCCCCCAATAATCGAGACGAAAATTTAAAAAAATATGAAGGTATATTTAATTTCACGAAATTTGTTCGAGAGGAATCGGTAAAAAAAAGTTAATGACAGTGTACAGTGTGGTGTGAGGACAAACCGGTGAAAAGTTTATGATGGTGTTTAGTGTTTGCTATGAGGAGCTCCTGAAACAAAGAAAAGAGGCGAATGACTTAAAAAAAAAAAAAAAAAAAAAAAAGGTCATCAACTTTTTTTGAAGATGAAATTCCGAAAAAATCTTTTTCGGAATTTCATCTTCAAAAAAAGTTGATGACTTTTTTTTTTTTTTAAATTCTGAAATTTGTCGGGAAAATGCCCCCCCAATATTTTGTAGAAGTTTACGCCAGTGAATGAAAGGCAGCGATTTTAATTAATCAATAATAATAATAATAATAATAATAATAATAATAATAATAATAATAATAATAATAATAATAATTATAATAATAATAATAATAATAATAATAATAATAAATTTTCAATCACTGTTAATATCTTAGAGCCTGAGGGATCTTATTTACCTGGGGCGAAAAAAAAATAATAATAATAATTATAATAATAATAATAATATTATTATTATTTATTATTTCAAACCGACAGACGCAGTAAGATTACATCGAAGCATGAAAGTACAATCAATATCTTAATTAAACACACTGTTTGGCAGCCATGCAAGGCGCCGCCCTAGAGAGGGGTTACGGGAGTCGATCCGCGTACCTTATGCTCTCCTGGCCATAAGTGTTACCACTACTCTATCCCCCTCCCCCTTGTAGTTGGTACTGTAGTTTTCAGCGTTTAGCGACATCTTGCGAAGTCAGGGCCGTCTTCGTAAAACCACCTCTTCGTAGAAGGCGAATATGCTGAACCCCGACAAGACTCAGTTTATCTGGCTCGGTGGTCGCCTCCAACTCAGCAAGATTGATTTTGAATCTCTACATCTTAGGTTTCCCCTCATTCAATTCTCCTGCTCTGTTCGTGACTTGGGGATTGTCCTTGACCCTACCCTCTCCTTTACTGATCAAGTTAACCTTGTATCCAGATCTTGCTTTTATCATCTACGCCAGCTCCGTTCCATCCGCAAGTCTCTTTCATTTCATGCTGTTACTACGCTGGTCCATGCTCTGATCTGCACTAGGGTAGACTTTGGCAATGCTGTGTACATTGGCCTTTCCTCCTCCAATATGCACAAACTCCAGACTATCCTTAATGCTGCTGCTCGGCTTATAGGTGACATTCCTAAGTTTGCCCACATTTCTGCCTTTATCCGTGATTCCCTCCACTGGCTCCCTGCTCAACAGCGAATTCAGTTTAAAACCCTCACTCTCATGCGCAACTGCCTTACTGCCTCTGCTCCGTCTTACCTAATGAATTTTTGCATCCCAGTTTCTTCCTTGCCTGCGAGGGCTTCCTTGCGATCTTCGGCTCGCGGCCTTATGGTTGTCCCTCGCATGCGATCTTCCACGGCACAATCCAGAAGTTTCGCCTATGTTGGCCCCTCTGCTTGGAACTGTCTCCCCTTGTTTCTCCGCCAAGAGCTTCTTGCCCTCTCCCCTCTCCAGTTTCGTAGACGCCTGAAAACTTTCCTTTTTGCCGGTGCCGGCATTGATGCGGGTTGAAAGCGCCGCTGATGTGAGTGGCGCTATATAAGTTTTCGGTTACAATTACAATTACAATTACAATATCATACCAAACCAATCACATGTGAAATAGATCTCTTGGGTCGCATAATTTCACCTAGTTTTCTTTAATAAGGTGGCCCATGCGCAAAAGTCAGGTCGCGCATGCGTAGAAGCTCTCGCGTCGGACAAATCAGTCGAAGTAAATTCTGTTATCCGACAGGTAGCTAAGGCGTCGACGTCTCTTTGATCTTTTTAATTTCACTTCAGTTTCTTTCCATTTAAAAGTAAACTATATACAGTGATGGGCAATAGTTAACTAAAAAGTTGCTAACTTTTAGTTTAACTAAATTTTTTTAGTTAAGGAAGAAGTTTAACTAAAATAAAATAGTTTAGTTAAAACCATAGTTTAACTAACAAATTTTAGTTGCTAACTAAAAAGTTTAACTAAAAAAATCTGCAATACGCAACTTTTTTTCCCACTGACCATTGAACACTGTCAACAACTCAACGCGAAACGTTTTGATTAACACTGCATGTTTTTAGCATTAACAGCCTGTGTTTTCAAACTCCTACACTACTTACTGTAACTGTATGCTAGAACAGTACACATTGCACAGTTTGAAGGTGAAATTGTCATTGGCTCTCTGCATTATTAGGCCTACAGTTCACTAACCTCTGTTATTGTGAAATTGTTTGTCGTAAACAGTTGGAAAAAAGTTGGAAAAAGTTTAACTACTTTTTTTAGTTTAGTTAACTACTTTCCAAAATTAGTTGCCAACTTTAGTTAAACTATATTTTTTAGTTGGAAAATAGTTTTAGTTTAACTAAAAAAAAATAGTTTAGTGCCCATCACTGACTATATAATGTTCTTATATAATATTCAGCTGGATAAACAGAAGAATCGTCAGCAATTCTAAGCCTTTTGTCAAACCCCAGAGTAGGAATATTAAACGATGCTGAGATTTTTCTTCAAATATTGATCCATCTATATATAATTATGTGCGTTTAATGGTTAAATAAATGTATCAATTAACTCTAATGACAGAGATCTCATAAAACCGATTAATCTATCTGCTTATTAATCTGTTTTGCTAAGGACAAGTCTATTTCACTATGTTTTTCGAAGGAGCTGTTCGTTAGTAAGCTGAATATCGAAATCATGAAAAAATTGAAGAAAGCAAGTCTTCAGTTCTATCAAATATAGAATTTGGCTTGCTATTAGCATTATGATAATTATTAATTAATAGTTAGACCAGTGATGCTGTATTTTATAACGTATTCCAGTGCCACTGGCGACTACAAGAGGTTCATCATTATATAATAAAAGTTTGCAACGTGTTAAAGGTGTCTTAAAATCTTCAAAAATTCACGTTTTAAAAGTGTCTATGGATCTCACGATAATTGGCCCTGTATTTTGTATGTTACCACTATTATCCATTGCTTATCAACACCTTGTGATATCAAAGTCCGTTGACATCAACTCCTACCCTAATCCATCCGCTATCCCTCCTTCGAAGCTTTCTTGTCCTCAACGAAACCCGTCTGCTACTCTGCCTCTTCTCTCTGGTCTCTCTGGCAAGCGGACATCCACGAGACATTGATATCTGAACGGGTTGCTCTGACACGGCGCGGCTTTAGAGTAACGATTCATAAATTTGAAGTTTAGATTACTATTTCGATTGGATAACATTGTATACAGTTCTCACTGTGTTTATTTAAGACCAGAAAAATTTTCAGATGACCACCGTATACCAGGAATTTACTTTTATATAAAACGGTAAACTGCGTTTTAAAGGTGTCTAAAAACCTTTGCAATTCATGACAGATCTATGTTTATAATTACTTTCTTATTAATTATCGTTGTTGTTTTTATCATTATTATTTTATAAGTTTTGAAATACAGTACAATACAATTATTCATGAATAATGATTAGCGCATGAAAATAGACGGTTATCAATGCTAAGAAATGGACGAATAATGGCAGTAATAATAGCCCAGTATTGACTGTTTAACTATGTCTTTACATGATTTTGGTGCGCTATTGTTTCTCCCTGTGCAATAGACATCGACGCTATGGAAAAGCCAAAGTGGGTCTAGTAATGATAATCCTATGTCTGCCAGGGCCGTTGACAGTGTTCTTACCTTGCCTTACAAAAAGGTGAATAGATAGCACCATAGACAAATAAGACTAATTAAAAACTAAAAATTGTATGCAGCAAAATAAATAAAAATCAGTAGTAGTTTAAAGTGTTTCTTGTCGTTGCCAGGTCTAATATTGATGTCAGCTTCATCTGTAATTTGATAGTTGGTTATTTGCTGTTTAACGACACTGTGTTATGGTCGCCCCCTCCTTTCTCCAGCCTTGGGACTGGTACTGTGAGACTACAGTCATTGGCGGAGTTAATGATTGGATGGATGCAGAGTTGAAAGACCGAAATTGAGTTCTCACCGTCCGTCACGTATACCGTATCCGAGAGACCGAGTTAAATGTCAAAGGCGATTTCTCTATATATAGCCTTGTTTGAAAATATTTTACAGGTGTCTAAACACAGCCACGGATTTCCAGCGTTTAACGCCATCTTAAAGGTTCAAACATAGTTAAACAATGTAGTTAAAACAAAATGTAGTTAAACAACAGAAAACGCAATTCTACACGATGTTGATAATAAAACTTTTGTGATCAGTTTGTGATAATAAAATTTTTGTGATCAGTTTTCACGGTTCCTCGTATGTCTAGAATTAGAACCTGGCTTAAAGATTGATTATTCGTGTAATGAAGCGTTCGTACGAAAGCGGTGTCGGTTGCTGAAGAAAGATACAAAACATTTGACAAATCTAAAATGTGTAACCATTAATGTGTATAGAATGTTCAACGGTACAGCGTCCCTTGATCACAGTGCTCCTAGATTTCCGTGATATGTTCATTCGACATTGTACGTTGTCTTTGCTTCCAATTTCAAATTCCTTCTAACAACCGCTTCTTGTTGTTTGTAATCTTAACAAACTTTGAGTTTCCGTGATTTTTAATGTATGAATTGATTGATTAGTTACTGTTCAACGACGCTGCGTATTAAAATAGATAGTTAGCGTCGCCCTCCTGCTTTATTCCGATTTGTGACCGGCACCACCCTACTCGCCGTGACGGAGTTAAAGAATGATTTGCTAATAATAGATTAATGACATCCAATGGCAAAATTCATTGCAGTTCATTAAAAAATATGCTTTCAACTGTTCTTAACATTCAATTGCGCAGAACGGATTCAACGAGAGGAAACGACAAATGCATGAACGAATTACCTTTATAGTTTCCCTCCACACCGTTTAAAAGGTGTGTACAAAACATTAAATCATCCAATTCGTGTTCTTAACGACAACTCACGGCTGCCAGAGCTGTTCAGTTCGACATACAGTTACTCCTTATATTTTAAAAATGCGATTACAGGTTCACAGGTTCACCGTTTCGATTGCAACGACAGTTTAACGACATTTATGATAACATGCTGTTGACGTTGGTAAGAGACAAAAGCTTATGCAATGTTAAGCCATTGCTGATGCTTTTCTTCTTTCTGCTTCATGTCTGTCTGTATGGCTGTCTGTCTGTCTGTCTGTCTGTTTCTCTCTCTCCTATGATCTTATTACAATTTCAAATGTCATAATTTTGTCACTGTTTACTAAACTTTTCTAGCAGTTGCATATTTAAAGCTGTTTATTATGCATGAAAACTGCTCCGGGCCACTGAACACACCTTAAGTAGCACTCGTAATCGTAATCGTAATCTCCAAATTTCTAAAGCGCCACTCGAAAGCCAAGCGTTGGACACCATCTTAATCACGATCGTTTTGTAGGCCAATCACGTCGCTTCTTTAGAGGAATTTCTCAACGATTTCCATCAGTAACTGAATTAAATTTCTTCTTAATATTTAAACGATGTGAACCGATGATATACAAGAATTGGACACGGTATGCCAACGGATAGTGAATACATTAAAAACATATACTTACTTATACTTACTTACTTATATTGCGTTCTCTTTAGACACCTTTAAAATGGAGTCATTTTACTATATACAATGATGAAACTCCGTAGACGTTTGGATCGGTTGAAGTTATTGGTAATGCCGCTAATGCGGAATAGTGAGCCTTCTTTAGACACCTTTGGAATGAATAAAGAACTCTCCTTACACACCTTTAAAATGGAATCAACAGGTGCCATATATGAATGAAACATCATAAACGGTTGGATGGGTCAGGATCTACGATAACGATGAATAACTAGTAAGCTCTGCTTAGTTACCTTTAAAATGCTGTTTAGACAATAATCGATTTAATGAATGTTGGAATGGACAGAGATTTCTGTTTAGACACCTTTAAAATGGGTTCAAATGATGCTATATAAGAATGTTTGAAGTTTTGTATCAGCGATCACTTTCGACACAACGGATACCCTATAGCCTATATCATAACACGTATACGACACAACAAAAGAGTCGAGAAACTGTTCAAAATAATTTATGTCGACGTCAACGGCCTTTGTTGCCAAAAGATGTCGTTAAACTGCGTGCATCCATCACCGGATTGGTAAGAACTCCGCTACTCCTTGTACTCTGGCAATGCCTGTCCGAGGCCTGAAGAAAGGAGGATGGTTATGCTAATCATCTGTCTTATAAGTAAGTAAGTAAGTAAGTAAGTATATTCTTTATTAAGAAGCGCTAGCAAACGCATAGCGCCGTACAAGAAAGATAATACAGAATATTATTTCATATTACATATTACAATCAAACAATGTAACCAATTAATTCGTGACGATGTCTCTGAACTACACATTTAAGAAATTAAGAGAAAATTTATTACAAATGAATACATAAAAGATACAAAGGATACAAAAAGCTATTTGTATAGCATCCTGGCAAGGAAGCATTTCAGAGACAAGTTATCATACTTAGGTAGCTCTCGGTTTTGAGACCGTGGGCGTAAAGAGTAGCCAGTGTGCTTAATAGGCGGTAGCATTGGATGTACTAAAACATGGTTTGAATTGTACAAAATATTGGCAAAGAGACTAGCGTCAGCATTGTTACAGAGTGCCTCAAATGAGGATGATGAGGGTAAGTAGCCCTGGCGCACCAGCCTCCGGACTATATCCTCCAGGGCCTCCCGCTCCTGTCCACTTGAAAAACCCCACTACACGGGCGAGCATCGGCATCCTACCAACTGTAGTGGCACGTACCACATCAAACACACAGTCCCCTGAGAGCCCATGAGCTCTCAAAACCCGTAGTATTGTCGCTAGACACCAACTAAAACCAACCAACGATTGATTACTTTATCGCTCTTAACCTTAAGATTTTAGTTTGAAGGCTGAGACTCTGTAATGGTCAAGGAATAAAAACGCGTAGAAAAGAGCTGTAATATAATAATAATTAATAATAATAATAATAATAATAATAATAATAATAATAATAATAATTATTATTATATTCTTTATTATTTCAAACCGATAGACACAGTAAGATTACATTGAAACACGAAAGTACAATCAATATCTTAATTAAACACACGGTTTGGCAGCCATGCAAGGCGCCGCCCTAGAGAGGGGTTACGGGAGTCGATCCGCGTACCTTATGCTCTTCTGGCCATGAGTGTTACCACTATTCTATCCCCCCTCCGAAACAGTTTCTGCTGACGTCAAACGGTCTTTGTTGCCATATGATATCGTTAAACTGTTGGATTTCGGTCGGTTAGAGTGCTCACCGTGTAACATTGAGATTATGGATTCGATCCCCCTTCTCTGACCAAGTCCTTCACTCACAAATGCTCAGCGCCATCGATTGAGGCTTGGTCAGTAGACAGTGGTGTTTAATAAATGCGTAAAAATAATAATAACCGAGGTGAACATTAAAGGCAGATTTACATGTAGCTTAGCATAGCTTGAATTTGAATCTAAGCATTCTTTGCTTATGATCATGACTAGTTACAGATTTAGTTATGATGTGGCTTTTTAAAAATTTAACAAGAATCTAATCCCTGCTTTCAGTTGAGGCCATTATCTTGGCTATGATGAGATTTTAAGCCATGATTTTCTTTCTTATTCAATCCCTCCTTCTTTTTTTACTTTGCTCGTTCATAAGTCCGATGATTTATAGAGCGCCACTCGAAGATTAGGTAACCACAAGGCGGAGCTGCGTCGAAAACAGAGGAGTCTCCAAGTGTTGAGAAAACAGAGCGAGTAGCTGTTCCTGGCTAAAAATGACCAATCTACAACCAGAATATTCCAGGTGTTAACAATTTATGAAGCCAATGATTTACTGTATATTGACACAACTGTCACTATTTACCGAAGCCAACGTCTTCAGGTGAAGGACTCTTCATCCTGTGGAGATCTGCAGGTGACTCGCTTTCCACAGCAACTTTGAAGGGTCTCTTCATCTGTCTGGCCATCAGCTTGACACACCCTTAACAATACGTTAGCAACACGTGCAACACGTTAGTAGCCGATTGGTTTGAGCGCTGGACTTGTAGTGCGGAGAGCACGGGTTCGAATCTCGTCCTCGTCCTCGTCCTCGTCCTCGTCCTCGTCCTCGTCCTCCTCGTCGTCCTCGTCCTCGTCCTCGTCCTCCTCGTCCTCCTCGTCCTCGTCCTCGTCCTCCTCCTCCTCCTCCTCGTCCTCCTCCTCCTCCTCCTCCTCCTCCTCCTCCTCCTCCTCCTCCTCCTCCTCCTCCTCCTCCTCCTCCTCCTCCTCCTCCTCCTCCTCCTCCTCAGTGACATGGATTGATGTTTAGTCATTAGATAATGGAGCTTAACAGTTGCACGCTTCTACTACTGCTACTACTACTCCTACTACTGCTACTACTACTACTCAGTGATATTTTCGTTAACGTTAAGTAAAATTAGAACGGAAAATATTGATTTCCGTTAAGTATAACTGTAACGATAACTGAAATTATTTTAAGAACGAAAACTGAAATAGAACGGAAATTGAGGACATCTGAACTGAAATAGAAGTAAAACGAAAATTATTTTTCGAACGGAAATTAATGCAAAATTTTTTGAAATTTTCTGGCTACTTTTTGCGACCCAGTTGTTTTATGTTGAACGGCGCACGTGTACTTTGTGACTCATGAAGCTCTACTACCTTTGGCACGTGCTTCCGGATACAGTTTCTTTAGACCATTTTTCACTTAAGAACCTTGTTGTAATTTTAAAGTAGTCCATATTGCGACAAGGCTTGTTGTTATTGAAGATCACTTTCAAAAGCAAATTTATCTCGACCACGAATACTTTGTCCAGTTTTCTAGCTGGGCGGAAGAAAGCCCATTATGGGATTTCTTAGATATTCCAAAGAAACAGATAAACCTGCGTGTAAAGATTTGGACCATAAAACGGTGAAGGCATGCGGAACTGCGCTTTTGGGTGAAAATTCGAGCTATTTGATTTCGCATTTACAGCGACTTCATAAAGAAGCTTACACAGAATACCAAGATTGTTTCAAACATCGGCTCAAATATGGTGAAGGCAGTAAAATTACTGCAAAGTAAGTTTTAAACTGATCACATTGAAATTGATCAATATGTCATGGAGGTACGGTTTCATTGAGGACGAGACCGCTTGGAACTTCAGGCATTGATATGTTCGTTAACGTTAAGTAAAATTAGAACGGAAAATAATGATTTCCGTTAAGTATAACTGTAACGATAACTGAAATTATTTTAAGAACGAGAACTGAAGTAGAACGGAAATTGAGGACATCTGAACTGAAATAGAAGTAAAACGAAAATTATTATCTGAAGTAAAATATCACTGCTACTACTACTACTACTACTACTACTACTACTACTACTACTACTACTACTACTACTACTACTACTACTACTACTACTACTACTACTATTATTTTAACCACCACCACCACCACCACCACCACCACCACCACCACCACCACCACCACCACCACCACCACCACCACCACCACCACCACCACCACCACCACCACCACCACCACCACCACCACCACCACCACCACCACCACCACCACCACCACCACCACCACCACCACCACCACCACCACCACCACCACCACCACCACCACCACCACCACTACCTCTGATATTGATGATAATGATGATAATAATAATAATAATAATAATAATAATAATAATAATAATAATAATAATAATAATAATAATAATAATAATAATAATAATAATAATAATATACAGTGGCAATAGGGCCATTCCGGACTTTTTGTATGTCACATTAATTAATATTGAAGTCCCTGAGGGATCCTGCATACCTCGGGGCAAAAAAATAATAATAATAAATAATAATAAACAGGTTACATGTCTCTTGAGTGGTTCAAAGAATAGTTCTTTTCTGTCAGCCTTATTGCGAATGTAGGCTGAAGTAGAGACTACAACATAGTTACAATTACATTTACAACTATAGCGATAATTACAATTACACGGGTGAGTTAGTTACTGTGCGCTGGTGCAATATCTCGCATAAAGCAACCGACTTCTTTTCGGAAAACTGCGGAGAAATTTCCGTCGAAGGCGTTAGACGGTAATTACCGTCGAAGGAGTTCGACGATAATTACCGTCGTCTTTTACGTCGCAGAATCTCTATGATATTAATTCCGCCGAGTTGCAGCGGAGACGAGCGAATTGGACGAAGGCGGATTTTCCACGGTTCGCCTCACAACGAAAGCTAACAGCGACGGATGGAAGTATTTGCCAAGGAACTCAATTGAAGCATGAAGTGTCCAGTGGATAATCTCTCACTTGGAATAATAACTCCAAGAGCAAGAGAGAGAGAGAGAGAGAGAGAGAGAGAGAGAGAGAGAGAGAGAGAGAGAGAGAGAGAGAGAGAGAGACAGACAGACAGACAGACAGACAGACAGACAGACAGACAGACAGACAGACAGACAGACAGACAGACAGACACAGACACAGAGACACAGAGACATATACACGGATACAAATGGTTCACTGACAAATGGTTCACGATATTGCAGCTTACCGATATGACGCAGCGCTGGTGAATAAACTGATGCTTTTCGCTTAGCTTTAGAGTAGCGCTTTAGAAATTTGGAGTTTACGATTACGATTACGACATCTTTTGGCTGCCAGGGCTGTTGACGTTAACCTTAGCGCCATCTCAAAACTGACAATTTGGAGCGGAATAATTGCGATTGTGTGTATTTTTCTGTTAACAACGGAGATGATTAGCATCGCCCTCCTTTCTTCAGTCAAGTGCATGACTGGCACCGCCCGAAAGCGTCATTGGGGACACTGCCGCAGAAAACTGGAGGGTCGATATTGCAGCGGCGCTTTGGTGGATGAATTTTAACAGTTTAACGACGTTTTATGACATCAACGCCCACTGAGGCCAATATGGAAACAAATTCTGTACATTTCCGATTATTCTACCTTAGGACTATCACTGCACATTTAGGATTATAAACAGACAGGATCCAATAGTTTAATAACATCTTATTGCTTGTTTACATATTTATGAGGACATTTAATTTAGCGCATTTTGTACCCCACAAAAAGCGTGATAGCCGTTAACGTCAGTTGATAAAGTTATTTCATTTTCTGCATGGTACATAATTCATCCACACATGGTGTTTATCCCCGAAGCAACGAAGGAACTGCAATGAGGATCGATTTCAAATATACATAGTGAGAGTAGGAAATGTTTTAGAGGTGTCGAAGGAGAGCATTGCATTTTTATTTGTTTAACTACATTTTATGGCCGCCAGGACCGCTGAAGTCACCATTTCTATAACTTTTCACTAATCTTTAATGGAAGTTACTTTTAATGGATTTGCTGATTTTACTGTAAAGATGACCTGGTGTCATGTAATTGCTAGAGGTACCGCGGTGCATAGACGCTAAAACTAGTCAAACGACGTTTAGTAAGTAGGGCTGTAGCGGTAAAATTAGAGGTGAGTACACGCTACCAGTTAGTTTTCCGAAACAAATTAGAGGTGAATATACGCTACAGTATTTTGTGAGTATACGCTATAGTATTTTAATATAAATAAATATAAATATTTTGTGAGGTGAGTATACGGTCTCTAGAGGTGAGTACACGCTGTATACCCGCGTATACCCTCGAATACAGCCATGTTAGTAAGGACTTTCCACACCTGAATTGCATTGGTCCTTTGATGGTAGGTTAGCGTATGTGTAACGTTATCATATGGCATCAATGGCCGTTGACATCGATACTAAATATTTTTGGATAGTTTTCATCGTGTAGCTGTTGTAGCATACATGCCCGCCGTGGATATTAATGATGGTTGGTTATTTGCTGTTTAACGACACTATCATGAAGGGTTGCCCTCCTCCTTTCTCCAGGCTTGGGACTGGCAATGTGAGACTACAGTCAATGGCGGAGTTAACGACTGAATTGATTCAAAGTTGAAAAATCGAAATTATTTTGAACAGTTCTCACCGTCTGTAATATTATTGATAATGAGACGATTGAATTAAAGATAAAGGATTTCTGTATATATAGCTTTGTTTACAAATCTTTTACAGGTGTCTAAACAGAGCCATTGATATCCAGTGTTAAACGACATCTTATGGCATCATACTTAGTCAAACAATGTAGTTTTAAAAAATGTAGTTAAAGAACAGAAAATGCAATGCTTTCTTTGACACGTTGACGTCGATAATAAAACTTTTCTGAGCAGTTTTCACCGTTCCTCAAGGGTTGTTTACTTATTCAACGACGCGTTCGTAATGAAAGTGGTGTCGGTTGCTGAAAAAAGGTACAAAACATTTAATAAATCGAAAATGTATAACCATAAAAAATAACCATAATATTATGTCTATAGAATGGTCAACGGTACAGCGTACATGTACTTTGACTACAGTAGGCCTACTCCCAGATTTCCTTGATTTGTGCACGATATTATATGGGGGGGATTTGGTTATTAATTCTACACTTGTTGCATTGTATGTACAGTAAATCTCAATTATTGGGGTGGGGGGATACATGCCCCGGCTGCCCTCCAGAGTCTACGCCTATGGTTTGTACTCTTATCGTTGAGCTTCCGTGAATTTTAGATCATGAATTGATAGGTTAGTTACAGTTTAACGACGCTGTGTCTTAACAGAGATAATTAGCGTCGCCCTCCTGGTTTATTTAGGTTTGCGACTGGCACCACCATATGACATCCAGTGCCTTCAAAGGTCGTTGAAGTTCATCTGTAAAAATTCCTTTGAACTGTTCTTACGAGGCACAACAGATTCAACACTCGAGAAAGATATTCAATGTATTAACGAATTTACATTATAAATAGCATTGAATGAATGAATAGGCCTACTCGTTTATTGAAACACCATAGCTGACATAACGCAACGAGAACAAGCTACAGGGGTCATGTGATCTAACGATCAGCTAATTAGCGTCAGTAGGCATTCTTGTAGAGAATACGGGGTATAATATTATGATCGTCTTTTTCGGGTAGGGTAAATTTATGCGGTCTCGCTCTAAGGTTGTGTCCACTGCTGCGGAGGGGAGGAAGCAGGTCACGCAGCACATGATTGGGATTCCTCATAATTGCAAGAGAAAGTCGTTCGTCTGACTTATTGACCAATTGGTTGACGTCATCAGCATCGCCAGAGAGGAATCCGCCACGGGTTAGTCGCCTAAACAAACGGTCATCCTGTTTCTATCCCTCTTGTTAGTATACCCCCACCAGGCTGGGGAGTGGTATAAAATATGTGCCACCGTTGTTGCCATTGTGACATCGCGAAGGGCTGCTGATGGGAGACCATGCGAGCGGAGCACTTCAACGGTTTAAAGGTGTCGTCAGAAAACATTAAAATTATCGAGTACTTGTTTTAAACGACATCTCACTGCTGTCGGTATTGTTGACTTCGGCCTCGCCTTCCTGCTTCTTTAAAATACGAATACAGTCTCTCTCTCTCTCTCTCTCTCTCTCTCTCTCTCTCTCTCTCTCTCTCTCTCTCTCTCTCTCTCTCTCTCTCTCTCTCTCTCTCTCTCTCTCTCTCTCTCTCTCTCTCTCTCTCTCTCTCTCTCTCTCTCTCTCTCTCTCTCTCTCTCTCTCTCTCTCTCTCTCTCTCTCTCTCTCTCTCTCTCTCTCTCTCTCTCTCTCTCTCTCTCTCTCTCTCTCTCTCCGTCTCTCTGTATCCGTGTGTCTTGCCTTCCCTCTGTCTGTCTGATGTCTGGCGACTGGATTTTGTTCCTCACTTGGCATCTTTGCACAGCCCAACCGACTTGACGCAGCAATAACCTGTGAATAAACGTGAATAACCTGTGTTTTTCTGTAACCGTATGCTTTTAAGTAGGACTTTAGAAACTTTCTACTTTACGATTAACGAATTAGAAATTCAGGACAGTTATTAAATTCTGGTAGAGATCAATCGAGCTTCATAAAAAGATTTCTTTCGGCCTAATGAATTGTATCTAAGAAAAGCAAGATAGCGCCGGGATGATACTTGCAAAATATGCGCGGTTCGTGGTTATTATAGGATTCCTTGAGTATATTTTAAAGGTGTTTGTTGGTGACTGATATTAGCATAAATTTATAATTAAGTTAGCGTTTTAATTGTCACGTTTCTTGTTTCTGTGGTTATTGTTGTTGTTGTTTTTATTATTATTAATATTATAGTCATTATTGCGATTAGGATTACGATGCGAATCATCCAAGTATCATTATATCAGTCCCTTCCTTAAATCATGCCACTGGCTGGAAATCCCGAAGCGCATCCATTTCATAATCCTCTCGCTAACTATATTCTCAGCTCAAGTACCTCCGCGAACTCTTCACCATCCACCTGATCTACCCGATCCTCCTCCTACCTGGTTCCAGAGGCTTTTACCTCCGGACGTTTCACCTCCGGACGTTTCACCTCTAGCAGTTTTCATATAAAAAGTGCAATTCAGAACGGAATCTTAGCGACATTGAATCGTTAGCTTCAGTTTTGGATTTAGATCCATAATTCTGTAAATATACATATGTATATATATATGATATAAATAATTTTCAGTGATTTTAAATAATGCAATATTATTGTATTATTATGTCATTAAAGCTCTGTTTCATTTCATCACTTTAATTACCTGCCATACTGCAATTAACTTTAACAAATTGCACCTTTTAATAAAGCTGTTTGGGTCACTAGATCACTGGCTTACAATGCGAACTTGTGAAAGACCCTAGAGGTGAATCGTCCGGAGGTGAAAGTCCCTGATACCTCCTACCTCACCCTTTCCCGGCACCCCAGTCACTACTCATCTCAGTTGTCCAATGGAGTCATATACCATACTTCACCTCGACTCTGTAGCGATCTTCTTCCCGAATTCCTCAAACTTTTGGATCCTTTGTCATTACTTCCACTCACCCACTATCACCTGCCTCTAACTCCACTATCTATCACCCTCCGGGCTTTCCACTCAAAACTTTAGTCTCAACTCTTCAAGAATTCCTACCCTGACTCATCTGATCCTCCGCATTCCAATTATTCTCGACCTAAACGACACCGCCTTAGCAACTCTTTTGCATCCTCTCTCTGGACTCCCTGACAACGAAACTGTGATCTCCACTTTATATATCAGGAACCCCTCTGACACGACGTAGCGCTGGTACATTGCGCTTAGCTTTAAAGTGGCGCCTCAGAAATTTGAAGTTTACTATTACGATTACAATTCATGTCAATTTAAAGACCCTTGACCTTAAAAAGATAATCATCTCTGCCCCTCTGTACTCAGGCTTTGGCCTGGCACCTATCTTGTTTCCTGTAACTATCGGCTATGCTTGGCCATTAGTATTAAGAAGCAAAGACAGCGTAAACAAAATACGATTATTCAGCTCGAGAGTTTAATTTTATATTTTTAAACAAAGTATGTTCCTTTAGCTTGACATATAAGGGAAGCTGATCTAAATCATTTCATTCAAGGATTCTATATTTTGTTGAGTATCTGAGAAACATTATATTACGATAAACATCCACCGACAGGATATCTGTTAAATGCTCACGGTTGTTAATTAATATATCATAAGGAGGTTTTATTTTAAAGGTGTTCTCAGATGTTATTTGATAACCATAAATATGCTGTCACGTCAGATTTTCAATTTTTCGTTTTTTACTGATGCTGTTGTTATTATTAATTTGTAAATAAAATTGTTATTAATATTACTATAACAATATTAATTATTATTATTATTAATTTTGAATTTTTATTACTAATTATTGATGTCGACTTTGTTTTTTTCTTATCTGCTTTCCTTAAATAATGATTAGCGCGTTGTAAAGGATAGGTTAGAACAATTAAAATGCAAAGGTAATAAACGAAAGATTAATATGTCTTATTCGTTAGAAATCTGCGCTATAGAAGTTCCTAATTACTAATGAAATCCTATGCCTGCTATGGCTTTTGACGTCGATCTTCGTGCATTGAAAAAAATCAAATTGAAAAAAATAATGTTAATGTTAAGGTAAACTAAAATGAATATATGCATAATACAGTTTCTAACGTATAGCGACATCTTTTGGATGTCAGTGTTAACTTTGGCAACTGCTGATTAACTAGTTTCTCTCTTAGAGATGCTGTAGGCCTATGACAACGAAGATTATTAGCGTCACCCTCCTCCTTTATCCATTCTTCTGACTGGCAGCAAGACAACGAGCAGTTGTGCAGTTTAAGTAATAGTGATTCAAGAGCATATCGACATCTTACAGCGACAACAAAATGTTTTTGACCAGATCTCACCGTTCCTGTGACATAATACAGACAGTTTAATTTAAATATAAATGACAAGTAGAAGTTTCAAGTGTTCAAGGACATCTAATTGTTGACACTACCGTGGCGTTGACATTACCTTACCTCGCCCAAAAATATCAAGCATGTGATAATTGGATGGATCCAGAGTTTAATGACATCTTGTGGCAACAAAGGCCGATGACGTTGGCAGAAATTGGTTTGAATAGTCTTCACCGTTCAGTTGGAAGCATGCAGCTATTGGTAAATAGGAAGGATATAAAGCAATACAAAACTACGCGTCTGCTTTTGCTTATTAGGCTAATATCCTTTAAAAAGGATTGTAATTATTTTGAACAGTTCTCACCGTTCGTGTGGTAAGCTTATAGCCTAATACAGCACAATTTGATCCCTGCATTTGGTGTGACATCCTAATCAGTAAATGCAATTAACAAATATATAGCAGCAGTTAAAATTTTTTTAAAGGTGTCTTTAAATAACTTTTGCATTTATTATTAATTATTATTAATATTCTTTATTGAAAAACCAAAAGCTAAACCGCACATTGGTGAACAAGTATAGAAAAAATATAAAACATAGATGTAATAAGAAGACAATAATATTTGAAAAAAGGAGAGAAAATTTTAAAAATAATTTAAATATCAGTAGGCTATAAACACTACATCAAAAGCATCATAATAATAGATAAATTTAAAACTATAACTATTATCTAAAATGGCTAGCAGTTTTATTAATTAAACAACACCAAAAAGCATCCTAATAATAAAGCTTTTTCTAACCAGATTATCAGAATGGGGTAAAGTAAGATTATGGCCTCTGGGGCGCAACAGATATCCTGTTAACTTAATTTGCCAGTGGTTAATTACATCTTTTGGCCGTCAGAATCGCTGACATCGACATTACCGTTGCACGAAATTTTAATGGATATACCGTCGGAAAAGCTACACCTTTTGGTATGAAAGGACGTTGACATTCACAGGACAAAATCTCCTATGCAATTTTTACTGTTACGTCAATTATGAGCTAACCGCTCATGGATGAATAATCTTGGCAGTTTCTGTGTAACGACGCTGTGTGAAAACTAAGGTGATTAGCGTTGCCCTCCTCTTTTGGCCAAGTTTCGGACTGGCACCACCCGAGTTTAGTGCAATTACGGAGTTCCAGGATGCTTAGCTTAGAGATAGGCAGTTGGCATATTCAGCTCGAGAGTTTAATATTATAATTTTTACACAAAAAGTCATACATGGTTCACGTTCTCCAGCGCAGAAACTGTGGGAAGGTGTTCGACGAAGGTTTTGCTGAAGTGTCAATGCGCATTAATCGGATATAAACTTGAATGATGGAAGACGTCAAAGAGACAGACGGACAGATAGACAGACAGACAGACAGACAGAAAGAGAGAGAGAGAGAGACAGACAGACAGAAAGAGAGACAGACAGACAGACAGAAAGAGAGACAGAGAGAGAGACAGACAGACAGACAGACACAAAGAGAGACAGACAGACAGACAGACAGAAAGAGAGAGACAGACAGGCAGGCAGGCAGACAGACAGAAAGACAAATAATAATAATGATAATAATAATCTTCGATTAATATTTTCAAAATGACAATTACGCAGTATGATAACAAATCAGTATGAACGGATGATCACAAGTTATCACAGGAGTCGAATTTTAACTGTATAAGGCAGCCATGCAAGGCGCCCATCACGTCCTACATCTCATTTTCACAACGGGCCATCTTGCGAATGATAGGCTGGGTGGACCTTGAGAGGGTTACGGGAAGCGATCCCGCTACCTACTGCACTTCACGCCAGTGATGTTACCACTACTCTATGGACCCCCAGAAAGACAGACAGACAGACAGACAGACAGACAGACAGACAGACAGACAGACAGACAGACAGACAGACAGACAGACAGACAGACAGACAGACAGACAGACAGACAGACAGACAGACAGACAGGCAGGCAGGCAGGCATACAGACGGACAGACAGACAGAAAGACAGACAGACAGACAGACAGACTTAGACATCTTTAAAATGTTGTGAAATAGCATCAATTCTATGAATTTTGAACTGGATAGCGGCTGTCTTTAGACACCTTTAAAACTGAGGTCATTAGCGCTATATAAGGATGGAATAAAGTAGACGATATTGTTAAAGTCAGGGCATGTTAGGACGAATTCCAACCTCAACCACATCTGATCCATGCTTGAGTTTAAAACTTCTATCCCCATTTTCACTTGAAACTCCATTTCTGCCTTTCCCTCTCGGTCAATCCTGAATCCACCCAAGCATCACCATATAACTCCCGTCCTTATATCAATTCATTCGATGAAAATCACAGAGAGAATCCATTTAAAAGTCCTATAACTAACCTACCTTGCAATAGTCCCAGCCCAAGTACCTTCGAGAAAAATTCACCATCCAGCCACCCCTCTCGACCCGACAATCTTCCTATCTCAGTCTTTCTCGACCCCGGCTCATATAAAGTTCTCCGCCTGATCCAGATCCCACACTGCACCTCGACCCTGGAGCAATTTTCCTCTTTGACTTCCGCACTTTCTCAGCTCCAAGCCATGTCCGCCGCTAATCCACTATTACCTACCTTTGACTCCTCTACTTACCACCCCTCAGGGTTTCCACTCCAAATTAGACCCATCTCTTCAAAAATTCCAACTCTGACTCGTTTGATCCTCCGTCAACCACTATCCTCCTCTGCCTCTATCTCTCATTGGTCTTCTGGCAACCGGACTTTGCATTTTACTTCCTTTCTGTGGACAACCCATCTGACTCGACGCAGCTCCCATGAATGAACTGGTGCCCTGCTCCTAGCTCTGACTGGTGCATTAGACATTTCTGTTTTACGATTACGATTAGCAAATAATTTAACGTTTAGTGACATCTTTTGGCTTTGGTGTGACATCGATAGATAGTTTGTGCATTATATACCGTCGTCATGAAATTTCTTGTCAGTAATAATAATCTCATGATAGCCTTCGATTTCGGCAGGTCACGTTTTTGTATACTTGTCTCCATGTCCAGCTTTTGGCGGATATCCAATTCCGGTGTTATTATTATTATTCCAAAGTTAAACGTCGTCCTTTGGCAACAATGGCCGTTGACGACAATTCACAAATACAATTTCTAGAAAACGATAAACTTATAGTGTCCGTATAACACCATGTAAAGGTGTCAAACATAAGCTTACAATGTCAGTAATGTCACATAACCCAAAGCAACATATCTAATGTTATTTATAATACACATAGCTATAAAATGTTCCGACGCAAACCAAACAGTACTTCGCAACTATTGTCACTCGCTAGAAATATTTAAACAACTTCAGACATAAATGCACAGCACATATGATTATAATTATGACATTATATTCCCATTCTATTATTGAAATGTTTAATTGATCATTTCTTATTCCTCAGTTCAATGAGATCTTATAGCAATATGTACCACTACAATCATATCATGTATGAAATAGTACCAATCTCACATACATCATGCATATTAAATGAAACGTATGGTTATACCAAGTACCTTTCCTCAAAGAAACTGCTCAGGTACTAAACACACTCAAGTACAAATCTGATCAACCAACAAAGCATAAAATTATATGAGCATAATAATTACAATTGTTTCAAGTTTGATATTAATGCATTCAAGATTGCATTATAATAATGTAATAATTAATACAATAAAATAAAATGCACAAGGAAAAGACTAATTAAAATTACAGATAAAAAAATAAAAAAAAAATAAAAAAAAATAAAATAAATAAAAATAAAATAAAACTATTTACATTAGCAAATTTAGCATATCTCTTTACAGAATTTGACCTTTAGTAATTAGTTTAAGTACCCTATACACTTCATTTTGTAATATATTTACTGTTAAAAGGGTTGAAATAGAAATGTCCCTTTTATACAATTGACATTTATCTCCCAACAACTTCGATATATCTTCTTTTTTACACTCAAGTAGTAAGTGATGAATAGTCTCCTTGACCTGACAGGTATCACATAAACCACTTGAATGTCGTTTTATAATAAACAGCCTTTGATTAGTATTCGCGACTCCCAGACGTAACCTAGAAATTTGGACTTCCTTATGCCTATAGGGTTCTAAATATTTAATATCTGTACTTACAATTGGACAAATAGATTTATAAAAATGACCTCTATTATCGTTAGTATATTCTAATTGCCATTTATTTACTATATACAGTTTCATTAAAGTAAAAATTTCTGAAAGTTCAAGATAATTAGTAGAATTAATATGATCAATACTCAGGGCTTCTTTAGCCAAAGTATCTGCTCGATCATTACCTGTCAGGTCAATGTGACTTGGGATCCAAATAAATCTTATTTGATTGGAATTTAGTCTGTTAATCAGAGACAATAGTTCATTCAATAAATTAGGTCTAGACTGAGAATAAGACTCCTTAATTGACGTAAGAACACTCAATGAATCAGAAAACAATGCAAATTGACAATTCTTATAACATTCGGAGTTTAAAATCCATTTTACAGTTTCTATAATTGCAGTCAACTCTGCTGCATAAATACTGGAGCTATTACATAATCTAAATTTTTTATCTATATTTAAACTTGGTACTGTAAAGGCAGCAGAAACAAATTCATCTACCTTTGACCCATCAGTATAGATATGTATGTAAGAGTTGTACTTAGAAACTAATTCCAAAGCAGATTGCTTTAAATATTCTGGATGATCAGTTTTCTTATTTATTAATTTATTCAAAGTTAAGTCAACCTCTACTTGTTTGTTACACCAAGGAGGTTCAGATGGGAAAGAAGGGCCAATAATAGACGTATTAAGTGAAGAAAAGAATTCAGAAGTACGAGTATAAATGGAATGCTCCCTACTCTCAGGTGTCCTAAAAACATTTGTCCAGTGGTTCTCCATTGTTGCTGTATTTATGTGAAATTTATTACCCAAAATTTTAGTCCCACATTTTATTGAATTTTGGAGTCGTCTTAAATGAAGAGGCAACTCTCCACATTCATTTTGAAGTGCTGCAGCTGCAGTACCCTTAGGGGCTCCACAACATAATCTAAGTGCCTCAGTTTGGATACAAGAGAGTTTATCTAGGTGCGATTTACAAGCAGAAGAATAAGCAACGTCACCATAATCTAAAATAGACCTAATTAATGCCCTATATATGGTTAGGAGAGTTTTCTTACAAGCTCCCCAACCATAGCCACTGATGGCTCTTATGAGATTTAACCTCTTTTTGCATTTTTCAATGATATAATCAATATGTGGTTTCCAACTCAATTTACTGTCAAAAATTACTCCCAAGAATTTGACTTCATTTTCCATTTTAATTTGTTCTTTATCAATTTTAATAGTAATCCTTGACAAATTATTTCTTTTGGAGAAAAGGACTCCAGTGGTTTTATTAATAGATATTTTAAAACCATTTCTATTACACCAATTTTGTATTAAATTGATCGATAATTGAATTTTATTTTGTAATATTTTAACATTTCTATGTCCTAAGTAAATAGCACTATCATCAGCAAACAGTGACATCTCTACACCATCCACACCTGCAGCAATATCATTTATCATTAGCAAGAATAAAATAGGAGATATTACCGAACCCTGGGGTGTACCATTCTGTTGTATACATTTATCAGAAAGTTCTGCCCCAACTTTCACCTGAAAAGTTCTATTTGAAAGAAAGTTTTCAATCCAGTTAAATGTATTACCCACTATTCCCAAATTCTGAATTTTATTTAAAAGGGTAGGTACATGTAACATGTCATATGCTCTTTCAAAGTCAATGAAAATAGCCAAAACATGTTCTTTATTTTTAATTTTTTTAAGAATATTATCCTGAAGTTTAAGGATTTGATCATTTGTACTTCTATATTTTCGAAAGCCAGACTGATTTTTTGAAATAAGGTTATTTTTTTCCAAAAACCATTGGAGACGTTTTGTTACCATTGTTTCCATTACTTTACAAATCGTTGGAGTCAATGATATAGGTCGATAAGATTCTGGAACCGAGGCGTCTTTATTTGGTTTTAATAATGGTAGAATAATGGCATGATGCCAGTCAGTTGGCAATTTCCCTTCCTCCCAGATTTCATTATAAAATATTAATAGGGTTTTAAGAGCATTTTGATGAAGATGTTTTAACAACTCATAAGGTAATTTGTCATCACCCGGTGACTTATTATTTTTGCTGATCTTATAGCTTGTTTCAATTCATTAAGATAAAACCTCTCATTTAAGATTTCCATTTCATGAACAGGACTACTGTCAATTCTATTAGGGTTATTTTGTAAATTATTATCTTTGATATAATTTAAGAATTTTTTACTATAATTTTGGGTACTACTAGTACTTGCATAATTGTTAGCTAAAAGATTTGCTTTTTCAAGGTTTGTTTCAGCTATTAATTCATTACGATTCAGAGTAGGAATGGAACTATAGGTTGCAATACCATTCATTTTTCTTGCCCATGTCCATACAGAGCCCAATTTTGTCTGATCCGTAAGTTCAGAGCAATATGTTTGCCAACAAGTTTTTGCTTCTGTTTTAAGTGTCTGTTTAACTATAGCCTCTTGTTTCTTGTATTCCAAATAATCATTTAACTCCCTTGTTTTATTCATTTTATTCCTAAACTGATTTCTTTTATAAATGACTTCACTGCATTTATCACTCCAATATGGTAAAGGTCTAAATTTTTTATTTTTATTCTTTCTATTTTTTAGATTTTTACTAGGAATTGATTGATTCGCTATAGAAGTAATACAATCTACTAAATTATTGAAATTAGCGTCAAAATTTTTATCAACTAAAATATCTCTTGTTATTGAAAATTTACTTAGTTCTTCATAATTCTTCCAATCCGCTTTTTTTAATTTCCATAGATGCATACTTAAATTATACTCTATTGTGATTTCTTCATTAATAGTAGTTATAGTAGCATAATGATCCGAGCTCATGTTGCTATTGGTGACATTATGTCTAGCATTAAGAGCTACATCTTGTGAACATATGCTCAAATCTATAACAGAATTCAAATTTGATTGGTTTGATGTGATACGTGTAGCTTGACCTGTATTAAGCACAACTAAATTCTTTTCTGTTAATATTTCTTCTATAATTTCCCCTCTTTTATTTGTCTTAGAACAACCCCATAATTTATTATGAGCATTAAAATCACCAACAATAATTGATCTTTTATGTGGAAAAATACTCTGAATATCTTCTTTTTTAAATGTATATGAAGGTGTGAAATAAGAATTAAATATTTTTAAATGACCACTTAAAGTTTTAATTTCAATACCTTGAATTTCAATGTTTGTAACTTCGTCCACATCTAGTACATTAAAGTTTAGGCCCTCTTTTAAGTAAATAGCTAAACCCCCCTTTTCATTACTTGAGCAATCTTTTCGTATAATATTGTAGCCATCCAATTTTGGTGATTTAGTTGGATTTTTCAAAAAGGTCTCTTGCAGACATATCACATCCGGTGGAATGTACGACTTCAATATATAATTCTTAAGTTGGTCTTTATGACCTCGAAAACCACGTGCATTCCATTGAAGAATGGTCAACGCCATAGTGGACAAAAAATGAAACTACTGTTCTTTATATCTAAATTCTATATCATTATCAAAAAGTAATTTAGACGCTGCATGGCTGATTACAAACTGTGCCTGTTTTTTTTACTCAGCCTTTGCAATAGTTGCCAATACGCCAAGAACAAAGGACACTTTTATCTTCATAATTGGGTCATAATCTTCTACTGTGTTATTCGCTGGCTTGCTGTGATATACTGCCTTGTAATCTTTGTCATTGAATGACAAAAACCTTTTGACTACATCATCAGAAGAGGTTTGTACAGTAGAATTAATTTGCACATCAGTTGGTGTTTGTATATCTAATGAAGTATTTATTACTCTTGTTTGGGTTTCTAGTCCAGTTTTAACTTTTGAAGAATAGGTGGAATTGTTTGTTTTAAGAGCATTGACAGGAACATTCTGATGCTGGACCTCATCAACCTTGACAATAGCATCAGCAAGAGTAACGTTCTGCTCTGCTCTTATTTTCAGAGCAGATTGAATCTTTAAATACATTGGACAGCTTCTGTGGGCAGCACTATGATTCTGACCACAGTTACACATCAATTCCGGTGTAGGACAATGTCCAGTAATTATAGTGTGTGTACGCCACGTTATAGAGGTGTCGAAGGAGAGCTTTGCATTTTCCATAATTTTAAATAACCCACAATAGGCATGATAGCCGTTGATAGCAGTAGGTCAAGTTTTTATATTGTTTTCTCCGTTGTACATTTTCATCCACACAATATTTCCATTATGGTACCTTGAAACTTTATTGCTGTGGATGGTTGTCCAGAGTTTAACGACATCTTATGGCAACATAGGCCGTAGATGTTGGCAAATATTGTTTTGGCATAAACGCTTGTTTTGGGCAATTTCGAATATATGGCGTCATAAATAAGTGTTTTAGAGGTGTCGAAGGAAAGTTGCCAGGACCGTTGATGCCACCATTCTATGTTTACACGAAATTTTAATTGAGATAAGAACTATAAACAAGACGACGAGACGCCGGGGTGCGGAGAAGCTCAAACTAATTAAACGTTAGTAAGGACTTTTCAGAATTGAATGTTATTGTTCCTTTCCTGGTTGGTTAGCGAATGTGTAACGCTATCTTATAGTATCAAATGCAGTTGACATCGAGATTAAAATTCTTTTGGCAGAGTTTTCATCGTGTAGCTGTTGTAGCATACATGCCCGCCGTTATATTTTAATGATGGCTGGTTATTTGCTGTTTAACAGCACTGTGTGATGAAGAGATGACTATGATCGCCCTCCTCCTCCTTTCACCAGGTTTGGGACTCTCACTGTAAGACTGTCAGTTGTTAGTGGTTGCATGGATCCAGAGTTGAAAAACCGAAATTATTTTGAACAGTTTTCACCGTCCGTAAGGTACATTGAATCCAAAGTGTACAAGTCAATGATGAATGCAATTTCTCTTTATATATAGCCGTATTTGCCACTCTTTTACAGGTGTCTAAACAGAACCGTTGCTTTCCAGCGTTTAACGACATCTTAAAGTATCAAACCTAGTTAAACGATGTACTTACAAAAAATGTATTTAAACAACAGAAAATGCAATGCTGTCTTTCGACACGGTGACTTTTGTGATCAGTTTTCATCGTTCCTCGTAAGTCTAGAATGGAACCTGGCTCAAGGTTTGTTTAATCATGTAATGAAGCGTTCTTAACGAAAGTGGTGTCGGTTGCTAAACAATGATGCAAAACATTTCAAAAATCTAGAATGTATTAATCTATGAACTAATTAATGAAAGTAATTAATGAACTGATTGGTTAGTTAACGACACCTGAGTCTTATCAGAGACGATTAGCGTCATCCTCCTACTTTGTTCAGGCTTGTGACTGGCACCACCGTTAGAACGGCCTTGGCAGAGTTAATGAATGATTGGTTACTAACAGATTAATTGTCGTGATACCTGCCATCATAGGTCGTTGAAGTTCATTTATAAAAATTGTTTTGAACAGTTCTTAACATTCGTACGGGGCTCAACGTATTAACAACAGTAACTAAAATCATGTAAAGTTTAACCAATTTAACGTTATTATAGCGTCGTTCTTCAGCGTTTTAAAGGTGTCGACAGCAAACATTAAAATCAGTCAGTACTTGTTCTTAACGACATCTCACGGCTGCCAGAGCTGTTGACTTCGAACTCACCTTGCTTCAAATATTTCTTTATTGCAAATACCAACTTCACAATTTCGATTGCAACAGTTTAACGACATTTATGACAACAAAAGCCATAGACGTTGGTAAGAGATAAAAATTTCTGGAATGTTTAACCATTGCTGATGTTTTCCTTGTTTCTATTTGTGCTTCTTTCTTTCTCCCTCTCTCCCTCTTGTGCCACTCTCCGTCTCTTTCTCTATCTCTCTTCGACTCTCCGTCTCCGTCTCCCTGTATCTGTATGTATTTCTCTCAGATGGAAATTGATACAGACAGTTACTTAGAGACAGAATCTATCTGAGTTCTTCAGGCTATTCCTCACTAGGTACCTTTGCACATCCCAACTGCTTTGACGCAGCAATCGTGATTAACCCGGTGCCCTTTGGTATGCTTTAAAGTAGCACCTTAGAAACATACGAACTTACTGTTTACGACTAAGAAATTCAGGACAATTATTATGATCTGATAGAAATCAACCGAGCTTCAGAAAAAGGTTAATTCGGCTTAATCAATAGTATCTAAGAAAAATAAATTGACATAATGTAAATGCCACTCGCGAACTGATTATTATTTATTACTGCATGATTTAAAGTCTTTTTTGGCATCCAATGACCGTTGACAACAATTCTAAAGTGCATACAGTGCAATGAAAGCGAGAAATTTACAGCGTCCGCAAGACATCGTTAAAAGGTGTCAAAACAGAACTTTGCAATGCCACTAATACATTCGTTGTTTATATGTTTACCACGATGCAAGAGCTTCTAAGGTTGGAGATGTTCTGAGATCAGGTCAGAAACTCAGAACAGTTAATGATTCGACTACACAAGACTGAGAAGACTAGCCTAGACTAATGGTAACCTATATGACTGGCAAACTGAGAGCATTTCATGCTTATAATAGGCTATGGTTGAATCTTAAAAAAGGTGTTTAATGATGACTCCTATGACCATAAATTCATCGTCACCCTAGAGTTAAATTGTTAGGTTTCTTCTTGATGTTGGAATTGTTGTTAACTTATATTACTACTGCTGCTACTATTACTACTACTGCTACTGCTACTGCTACTGCTACTGCTACTGCTACTGCTACTGCTACTACTACTACTGCTACTACTACTATTATTATCATAGGCGTGGACTCTGGCGGGCAGCCGGGTCACGTGTCTCCCCAATAACTGAGGAGGAGGGGCAATATCCCCCCAATAATCGAGAGGAGAATTTTTTCAAATATTAAAATATCATGTTTCAATATAGACAAATTTCTTCAGAAACAGAAAAACAGAGACACAGAACTGAAATACTATCAGAAATTCATAATAAAAACAATTATTTTTTTTTATTTTCAATATCTTCAATATGAAACAAATTTACATGTAAACAAAACGCACCCATTTCATACGCATTACGTAACACGGGAAGCCTCTGAGACTTGCTGATTGTCCAGACCAGAGGTGAAAAAGTTTTTTTTTCGGTTTTTGGTTTAAAAAACACAAGAAAACGAAAACCACAAAAAATCTTTGTTCAAAAAAATAAATTTCTTATTCTTGTAGAAGTTATTTTAATAACATTGATTTAATGATTTTTAATTTTCGGAAATTGCAACTGAATTAAACTGAGTTGGAGCTCTTGTTAATGCCATTTTCATGATTTTTATGATCCAAAATCCGAAAATCTTAAAAACAATTAAGCAAAACAACAAAAGCCACAAAAACTAAAGAAAACAGAAAAAACGAAAAAAAACAACTTTCCATCTTGAAAAAACTTGTTTTTTTGCACCTCTGGGTCAGACCCCATGCCCCCAATATTTTGGACAAGTTGACGCCAGTGATTATTATTATTGTTGCTCTTTGGGATTAAGTTTACCATTCGAAACTTCCAAGCATAATCATATCAGTCAGATCCTTACTCGCCTTAATTTCTTCTACGGAGCCATGTAGCTTTAAAGTGACGCTTGAAAAATTTTGTGTTTACGATTACAATTACAATTCACGTCAGCTTAACCACCTTTGACCTTAGAAAGATAATCACCTCTGCCATTCAGTACTCAGGCTTTGGCCTGGCACCTCTTTGCTGCCTATACCATCGATATCTATGTCGTATATATATCGGCAATGCCTGGCCTTTCGTAATGAAGGTGTTACGAAGAAGAGAGGATAATCAAAATACGATTATTCAGCACCAGTATTTAATTTTTATTTTATAGCAAGTATAAACCTTTAATTAAACATACGATTATTGACATACAAGGAAAACTTATCTAAGTCATCTTCATTCAGGCATTACTACATTTTTATGTGTCTGAGAAGCACAATGTTACGATAAATATTGTTATTGATAAATAATCTGTCAAAGGCGCAAGGCTGTTAATTAAAATATCACAAGGAGAAAGCGTTTAAAAGGTGTCTAGTTATCCGTATATTGCTGTCACGCCAGATTTTCAATTCTTCATTTTCTTTACTGGTGTTGTTGTTATTATTAATTTATAAGTAAATTGTTATTAGCATTCTTATAATAATAATATTAAGTATTATTATTATAAATTTTGTATTGTTATTACTAATTATTGATGTTGATTTTGTTTTTTTTCTTATCTGTTGTCCTTAAATAATGATTCCCGCGTTGCAAAGGATAGGCCACAACAACTAGAAATGCAAAGGAATCAAACGAAAGAATAGTAAATAACAATTGATATTAATTAATTAATTATATATAATATATTATTAATAATTAATTTTTAATTGCGATATTCATCTGTGGTTGGCTACGGTGAGACATCGTTTTTATGTCTTATTCATTAGAAATCGGCGATATAGCAGTTCCTAATTACTAATGAAATCTTACGCCTGCTATGGGTTTTGACGTCTATCTTGTCATGCAATAAAAACAAATCAAATTTAAAACCAGAAAAATACTAATGTTAATGTTAAAGTAAATTAAAACAAATATAATTATACTTAATAAAGTTTCTAACGTTTAGCGACATCTTTTGCCTGTCAGGGTTAACTTTGGCAACAGCTGATTAAGTAGTTTCTCTCTAAGAGATGCTGTATCACAACGAAGATGATTAGCGTCACCCTCCTCCTTTGTCCATTCTTTGGACTGGCACCAGGAGAGAAAGAGCAGTGGCGCAGTTTAAATATAAGTGATGGGTGAATTCAAGAGTTTAACGACATCTTATGGGTACAACGTTCTTACGACATAATACAGACAGTTTAAGTTAAATATAAATGTCAAGTGGTAGTTTCAAGTCTTTAAGGACATCTAATTGTTTACAGTGTCATTGACGCTGACCTTACCTTACCTCGTCCAAAATTAGCAAGCGAGAGATAACTGGATGGATCCAGAGTTTAACGACATATTAGGCCCTATTGCAAAAAAAGCCGATGACGTAGGCAGAAATTGTTTCGAACAGTTGTCAACGCTCAGATAGCATAATACAGGATGTATGGATCCAGAGTTTAACGACACCTTATAGTAACAAAGGCTGTTCACGTCAACAGAATTTTTGTTAGCATACTACAGCATTATGAGGATTACTCTGCTGCTTAGTTTAGTAATAACGAACTGCAGCAGATTAATGGATTTTAGTGTAAAGAATACATGTAAGATCTATCAGTGGCTAAAATAGTCAATAAACGTTTTTTAGAGCATTCGGGAGATATTGTTTTCATCATTTTTAAGGTAATATATCGTATCGTATCGTGTCGTATCGCATCGTATCTAGAAATTTATAAAGCGCCTCTCGCAGAATAACTATTCAGAGGCGCTCTCAGCACAGAAGCCCCGGGGAAACAGAAATGCCTTTAGGGAACGCGAGACCGATGAGGAAAAGCCAGTCATTAGTTTGGCCCTGAGCACAGGATGAAGGTCATTCCAGATCGTGGGACCCACTACAGCAAACGCCCGATGCTGGGCCAAGGCAGTTTTACCCCTGGGAACAAAAAGATCAAGCCGATTTACAAAGCGCAATGAGCGAGCAGAAGATGCAGATAGCGCTTTCGCAGTTAGTTCGAGAAATATTTCGGGGCAGTAGGCTGCTGAGATTTAGAGACAAGGAAAAGGATCTTATATCGGATGCGCGCAGCAATAGGGAGCCAGTGAAGGACATCAAGCATGTACATGTAAGTAGAGATATGGGCAAACCGGGGGAATCGAGCGATGAGCCTAGAAGAAGCATTTAGAACAGATTGAAGGGGGGAAAGACGCTGCTTGGGGAGACCCATGAGGAGCGAGTTGCAGTAGTCCAAGCGTGAGCAGACAAATGCGTGAACTATGGTGGTAAAGACAGAAGGTGAGTCTGATGGCCCTGAGACGCCTAAGTTGAAAGAAGCAGGAGCAAGTCATGTTGGAGATATGCTCTTTGAATGTGAGGGAGGAGTCAAGTGTGACACCCAAGTCGCGGACGGTGGAGGAGTAGGTGTAAGCAGGAAATTTCTCAGACAGCAATGGAAAGTTGGGTTTAGCAAGCTGCTGTCTAGTTGCAAACCAGATTAATTGAGTCTTAGCAGTGTTTAGGCAGAGACGGTTAGTTGACATCCAGTAGTGAAGGTCAGAGACAAGATGGTCAAAGGAGCGAACAAGGGAGAGTTGATCAGTTGACGGACAATGTACAAAAGCCTGAGCATCATCTGCATAAAGATGGCCATTTGCCTCATGTTTAGTAAATAGAGACGGGATATCAGCAGTGAAGAGGATGTATAGGATGGGATCGAGCACCGAGCCCTGGGGAACACCAAATTCAACCTCTGTTCACTGACTCCTGGTTTCACCGAGGACAACCAACTGTGAGCGGTCAGAGAGGTAGGATTTAAACCAAAGAAGAGGAATACCAGAGAGGCCATAGGACAGTTCCAGTCGCTGAAACAGGATCTCATGATCAACCGTGTCAAACGCAGATGAGACATCAAAAAGTGCCATAAGAGAGAGGTGAGAGTGATCAATAGCTGTATAAATATCAGACAGTAGGGATAAGAGAGCAGTTTTTGTGGAATGGTAGCCCCTGAAGCCAGATTGGGCGGCCGGCAGAAGCCCAGCTTGGTCAAAGTAATGGAGTAGCTGAAGTGAAACTAGTCTTTCAAGGGACTTTGAGAGGAAAGAAAGATGGGAAATGGGCCGGTGATAATATTTTGACAGGCATTTTGGTCAACGTTTTGCTTTTAAAGGTTGGGAAAACAATAGCTCGTTTTTGGGAGGCAGGTAGATAACCCTCAGAAAGCGACTTGTTAAATATGTAAACTAGAAATGGAGCTAAATCATCTAATATGTTCACCAAAATAAATGGGGGAGAGGTCCAGTTGGCATGATTTTTTGTTTGATGATCCAATTATTTGACAAAGTTTCGTTTCAAGGATTGGACGAAATCCTTCGAAGGTACAGCGATGCTATTACAGAATAGCGCGTCTGCTTTTACTTATTGAGGTATATTATCCTTAAAAGAGGTGTGCAATTATTATGACAAGTTCGCATTACGTATAGAAGAATTCAACATAATTTACTCCCAGCAGTTTGTGACATCCTTATCATTAAATGCAATTATTAACCAACATATTGCAACAGTTAGAAACGCTTTAAAGGTGTCTATAAATAACTTTGCATTTCAAGTTGTTAACGACATCTTTTGGTCGTCAGGATCGCTGATGTCGCCCTTTACCCTGCACCAAATTTTAATGGCTATACAATCGGAAAAAGCGACACGTTTTGGTATGAAAGGCCGTTGACATCCACTGGACAAAATCTCTCATGCAATTTTTACTGTTACGCCAATTACAGGTTAGCTCATGAATGAATCGTTTTGGAAGTTTCTGTTTAACGCCGCAGTGTCAAAGCGAAGGTAAATAGTTCGCCCTCTTCTTTTATCCAGGCCCAGACTAGCACCACCCAAGTTTAAGGCAGTGGTGGAGTTCCAAGATTTTTAGCTTTGAGACAATTGTAGGATCAGTCCAGCTAGTTGGGCTGTCTCTGTTTAACCATCTTTGTCCTCCACTGTTCTGAACCCTGCCTTTGGAGATTGGACTGGCACCACTAACGTCCATGCCTGGTTTCTGGCTGTGCAAGTGTCATAAAGCAAACGCATCATTAACAAACTATGCATATTCAGTTCGAGTAATTAATATTATAATTTTTATGGAAACATCAAATATATATAATTTTGTACAAAAATGATGATATTAAACACTCGAACTGAATATGCCTATTTTGTTATGACACAGCGTCGTTAAACAGAAACTAACTAAAGAGTTAGCTTTCCTTAGACACCTTTAAAATGTTGTACCACGGTAGGTGAATAGATGAGATTCAACGAATTCTGGTTTTAATAGTCTTTAGACACCTTCATAAGTACTATACGCGGACGACAAAGGAAATGGATCGGGCACATCCTAAGGAGTGAGACACTGTTAAGAGACATCATGGAGGGAAGGATGGAGGGGGAAAAGACGCGAGGAAGACCGAGGGCAATGCTGCTAGACTGGATGATGACAAAAGAAGAAGGATACAGTGGACTGAAGAGAAGAGCACAAGACAGAGAACGATGGCGTCATTGGTCATACGAACCTGCTGGTGAGCAGAGAACATAAAGAAGAAGACACCTTCAAAACGGTGTCATATGTTGTTATATAAAGATGAAAACAGTAAACGATTAGTTTGCAAATTGTGGCAGTCTGTAAGATTACGATTAGTTCCAAGGCTAAACCAGTATAACGGTCAAAGAATAAAAATTAAAAAGCGTAAAAGATAGCTGTATTCAGCGAAAAAAATTTCTTTCGACGACAACGGCGTATGTTGCCATAAGATGTCGTTAAATTTTGCATCCGATTGATTACTATTGAGTTGTATTACGCCATGCGAACGGTGATGACTGTTCAAAATAGTTTTTTTCTCACGTCAACGGTCTTTGTTGCCATAAGATGTTGTTAAACTGTTGGAATCTGCGCGCTCGATTGAGGCTTGGTCATCAGATAGTGGCGCTTCATTTACATTATGTGTAAATCTAATAATAACTGAGGTGAAGACAGAAACCAGATTACTGCTAAGCATAGCTAGAATTTAAATATAGGCATTCCTTGCTTAGGACCGTGACATTTTGCAGGGTTAGGTATGATAATGGTTTCTTTTTGACATTTAACAACGAACTAATCCCTATATTCATTTAAAGCAATTATCTTGGCTTTCTTCAGACAAAGAGCCATGCTCGTTTCTTTCTTATTCAATCCCTCTCTCTCTGTCTTTACTTCGCCAATTCATAAGTCCGATGATTTATAGAGCGCCACTCGAAGATTAGGTAACCAGAAGGCGAAGCTGCGTCGAAACAGAGGAGTTGCCAAGACTGTTGACAAAACAGAGCGAGCAGCTGTTTCTGGTTAAAAAAGACCCATCTACAGCGAGAACATTCTAGGTGTTAACAATTTATGAAGCCAATGATTAACTGTATATTGACACAACCAGCTCCATCACTATTTACCTAAGCCAACGTCTTCAGGTGAAGGACTCTTCATCCTGTGGGGATCTGCAGGTGCCTCACTTTCCACAGCAACTGTGAGGGGTCTCTTCACCTGACTGGCCATCAGCTTGGCACAATATGTTAGCAACACGTGTAACACTGTAGCCGATTGGTTAGAGTGCTCGCTTTGTAGTGCGGAGAGCACTGGTTCAAATCTGGTCCTTTCCTGAGACGGATATAGATGCCTCTTCATTAGATAGTGGCGCTTAACAGTTGCATACTGCTGCTGCTAATACTACTACTACTACTACTACTACTACTACTACTACTAC
>OY744606.1:80547181-80567230 GCA_963556255.1 Allolobophora icterica | reverse complement strand
AGTTCCGTCTTTCTCTGTCTCCCTATCGTTCCGCCTTCTCTGTCTGTCTGTCTGTGTTTATCTCTCTCTCCCACCTCTCTCTCTCTCTCTCTCTCTCTCTCTCTCTCTCTCTCTCTCTCTCTCTCTCTCTCTCTCTCTCTCTCTCTCTCTCTCTCTCTCTCTCTCTCTCTCTCTCTCTCTCTTCTCTCTCTCTCTCTCCTCTCTCTCTCTTCTCTCTCTCTCTCTCTCTCTCTCTCTCTCTCATGAAAACGGACTCGGACCTCCAAAGGACATCGATCTCTGGACATCCCCTCTGATATGACGCAGCGCTCGTGAATAAGCTGGTGCTTGCGCTTAACTTTAGAGTAGCGCTTTAGAAATTTGGAGATTACAATTGCGATTGCGACATCTTTTGGCTGTTGATGTTGACCTTAGTGTCACCTCAAAATGACAATTCGGAGCGTAATAATTGCGATTGTGTGTATTTTTCTGTTTAACAATGGAGATGATTAGCATCGCCCTCCTTTCTTCAGTGTAGGGACTGGCACCGCCTGAAAGCGTCAGTGGGGACACTGCCGCGGCGTTTGAATGAGTGGATTGCAGGTTTAACGACATTCTATGGCTTCAAAGGCCGTTGACGTCAACAGAAATTATGTTGACTTAATACAGTTTTTGCTTTGTTTTTTTTATTCTTTGACCGTTCAGCTATAGCTTAGCCTTCGAACAAAAATTTGAAGGTAAGGGAGCTGAAGTAGAATAGCTGGTGATTAAATGTATTTGAAAAGTAGGCTACACATGGCATAGTTTAAAATTTATTTGAAGTCCATTTTTAAAAAGCGTTAAAGAGAACTGTAGAAAGCATTGCAACCTAAAGATTTTAAAGAAATCTTGTGACTATCAGAGGAGTTGCTCTTTTTTTTATTATAATGCCTGGCTATATGAATCCTGAGTTTAACGACATCAAACGTTGGCCGTTGACACCTTCTATTTAATCAGTCGACCCTACTCCCGGCTTTTATAGCATCGGTTGACCGCGTTTTAAAGGTATCTAATTAGAGCGCACTACTTTTTATACCTTGCTGAAAGTTCAATCATTCTTAAATTATTATTCCAAAGTTTAACGTCGTCTTATTACATCAATGGCCGCTGATGACAATTCAGAATTACAATTCAAAGAAAACGAGAGACACAATTTAAAGTTGGCGAAACCGATCCGTACGATGTCACTAATGTCACATCGTTTAAACTTTAAAGCAATACATCTAACAATGTCTATGACACACAAGTATCATTTGCTATCTCATTCATATGACGCCTGCGTTCCAAACTTATATAGCGTCATTGAAAAGCCTTTTAAAGGTGTCTAAAGAGCGCTCTCTATGTTTTCTAAGATACATAGAATTCATTTGCATAACGTGTCCCGTCCTTATTATAAGTTGGTTAGTGGGTTGTTTTACGAAACTGTGTCATAACAAAGACGATTAACGTCGCCCTCCTCCTTTCTCCAGGCTTGTGGCTGGCACCGGCACAGTACGACCAGTGGACCCAGAGTTAAACGAAATCTTATGGCAACAATACAGCCCATTCAAATTAAAAAGTCGGTTAGTTGTTGTTTGACAATGCTAGATAGTAATGAGGACGATTAGCGTCGCCCTTCTGTCTCGATGTCTCTGGACTGACACTTACAGATGGGAGAGGATGATCTATTGAAAAGTGACGTAGGTTCTTCATATATAACGTCAGAGAGATTCATTTAAAGGTGTCCAAAGAAACCATTGAATTACCCAGTGCTTAGCGATATCTTGTGGCACAAAGGCCGTTAACGTCGATAGACAGTTAATGATAGACAGTGATGTAGCCATTAAGGCTCTTTCGGTGGCGATATAGGCTCTTTCCAATGGCCATAATGCTCTTTCCAAGGCATAGGCGTAGACTCAGGAGGGGGGGGAGCCGGGGCACGTGCTCCCACCCAATATTTGAGATTGACTGTATATCCTATGCAACAAGTGAAGAATGAATCACCAAAGCCCCCTCCAATATTTTGGACTCGTTTACGCCATTGTTCTCTTTTCGGTGGATATAGGCTCTTTTCAGTCATAAAATCTCTTATCGGTGGCCTGGTAGTCATGGGATTATTATTACTGGAGAACTATGTCACATGTTTTTACGGCTTTACAGGCCCCAGCACCATCAACAGCTCGTTTTTTTCATTTTTGTAGCTGTAGATGCTCACTTTGTTGCATTTTAAGATTAAACAGAAATTTATTTACAGAAATTTTCAAGAACTGTAACACAATAATTATACATTTACACCAAATTCATTTATGTAAAATGATCAGTTGTTATTTAATACCTAAAGCATTGCAAATTAATTACACACTAATTACAAGTTATTTCAGGTTATTTTTTTACATTTTCATATCATAGAGATATGAGTTTATGCAACCAATTTATTAGGCGTATTTGTTCATATTTAATCCAGTTCTAGATTCACACATGTTACATTTTAACAAGTAACAATAGTTGTTATATAATTTAAAAATTCTTGTTAATATTAAAAAATAAAATTAACTTTATTTAATGATACAGAAACATAATTTCCAGCTGCATTTTCTCTATTGAAAAGCTCAATTTATACATAAAATTCAAATTTGATAAGATGCATTTATATAGTGCTTGTTATGGTTCAAAGAAAGAGATTATGTATATACAGGTAATATTTTCATGAAATATTTTAACAATGTTTACATTTTTATACATCTATATATATGTGCCTTTAGTCGCTTAATATATTAATTAACTCTAATGACAAAGTTCTCATTACACCGATGAATCTATCTTTTTTTTGTTAAGGGCAAATCCACTTTAATACGTTCATCTTTCCAAGGAGCTGTTTGTGAGTAAGCTGGAGATTGAAATGATGCAGGAATTGTAGAAAATAAATCTTCATTTCTCTTAATATAGAAATTGCTTTTAATCAGCGTTATGATAATTGTTCGACCAGTGATGCTGCATGGTGTCCAAATGGCATTCAAAGTAGCGGACGCAAGCAGTTTATACTTATATAGAATCGGTTCAAGCGTTTAAAAGGTGTCGTAGTAGCTTTTCAACGTAAAATATAAAATAGCGTTTTAAAGGTATCTGAGGACCCCACGATAATATATGTTACCATTATTATCCATTGCTTAGCAATATCTTATGGCATTAAAGGTCGTTGACATCAATTCCCACCCTAATCCATCCGCTCTTCCACCTTCGAACCTTTCTTGTCCTCAGCGAAACCCGTCTGCTACTCTGCTTCTTAACCGTTAAAAGAAACCTCGGGTTTTCCATTCCAAGTTATACCGATCTCTATAAAAGTTCCTACTCTGACTCATATGATCCTCCACCAACCAATCTTTGTCGACTTAAAAGAAACCCTCCTTAGCATATCCTCTGCCTCCATCTCTTCTTGGTCTTCTGGCAACAGGACTTTGCTTTTTACTTCCTTTCTATGGACAACCTATCTGACTCGACGCAGCGTACGCAATTGAGATGGTGCCATGCGCTCAGCTTTTGAAAGGCGCTTTAGAAGTTTCACATTACAATTACGATTGCACTGTAATTTACCGTTTAGCGACATCTGTTGGCTTTTGGTGCGACATCAATAGATAGTTTGTGCATAATACAACGACGTATTGAAAGATCTTGTCAATAATAATAATCTCATGATAGCCTTTGATGTCAGTAGGTCAAACGTTTGTACCGTTTTCTCTGTGGTAGATTTGCATCCATATCATCCATATCCAGTTTAATGCAGTGTTCACTAGAGCTGAAATTACGGTCAGGGACAATTTCGAATATCCATAGCGTGACTAGGAAACGTTTTACAGGTGTCGAAGGAGAGCATTGCATTTTTCATAGTTTAACTTACATGGGGTGCTCGATAGTGTAGTGGTTAGCGCGCTGGACTATCAATCAGGTTTGGGGTGTAAAAATCCCCACCAAGGGCAAAACATTTGATTCGAGGTTCTGCTTCACCTGCACCCATAGCCAACTCAGCTATAACACGGACAATTTATAGAGCGCCGTAACGCGACCATGCCGCTACAAGGGCGCTGTGATGAGAACATTCAACACTGACCGTACACTGTCAGTGGGAAGATGAGACGGCGAGGGAGAGGAGTGGCCATCCGTCATCATATACCGAGGCTAAGAAAATTAAGTCGTTAACACTTCATGGCTATGGCAGCCTCAGGGCTAGCTTAAGGGACTGCTCTTTTCTTCTTCTTCTAACTTACATCCAAAGTGACCCACAAAAGGCATGATAACCGTTGACGTTACTAAGTAAAGTTTTTGTATCGTTTTCTACGTTGTACATTTTCATCCACACACAATTTCCATTGTGGTACTTAGAAAGGGGCAAGAGCACAAGGGAGACCGAGGATGTGATGGATCACCAACATCAGAACTTGGATGGATTTATCGTTCAATCAAGTGTTGTCGGAGACGGAGGACAGGAGGAGATGGAGGAAACTTGTCCATGAAGCGACCAACCCTCGGATTGAGGAAAGTTCTACGTGATACGTGATATTTAGAAACTTACTTGCGTTTGTTTGGGGCATTTCTAATATATAGCATCATTAACAAGCATTTCAGAGGTGTCGAAGAAAATATTGCATATTTCCATTCTTTGCATTCTATTGACGCCAGTACCGTGGAAGTCAACATTTCTATAAACTTACACGAAATTTTGATGGATTTAAGAAACGAAAATTGCCGATCGGACTGTAAAATCTATCACATACTATCTGATACTATAACGCCGCTAGAGGCGCCATTGTGCATAGACGTTTGAACTAGTTAAAAACGTTTAGTAAGGATTTTCCAGACCCGAATGTCTTGGAAAAATCTAAAGCTATCAAGGGCACAAGCTGGTTGGTGTTAAGCATAAGGGTGAGGTTGTGTGTAAGGGCTATCAGAGCAGCCGAGGTAGAACCCGTGGGTCTGAAAGCAAACTGGTGTGAGTACATGTGATTAAGTTGATGGTTAGTTAAGATCGGGTAGAAAAATCTGCAGACAATTTGTTTTTCTAATATTCAACATAAAATACGAGTAATTGAGATGGGTCTGAAATCTGATTCTGAGGTAGGCTTTGCGCTTTTAGCAACCGATGTTATCCTACTTATCTTCCATTGAGGAGGGATGTATGCTTGTATTGTATTGTATATTCGTTTAGTCAATCAAACAGCTGTCAAAATGCAGCTGTTAACAATAAATTGAGATTTACACTGAATTAGCAATAGAGACTAATTATAATGACCTTGTTCTATATGATATCGGCAAAATTGAACGAGGGAGATGTTAAAAATATTTGCGACGGGAATATCCAGCTCAGCTTAGAAACCAAGGGATCAAGGGATGATTTGGTTAGTGATGTTTATCAATCAATCGAAATTTGTATAGCGCACTTTCAAGATCCCTACTCAGAAGCGCACGACGTTGTGTCATAAAAAGATGATTTGCGTCGCCCTCCTCCTTACGCCAGGCTTGAGGCCGGCACTGCCAGAGTACAGAGAGTGGCGGAGTTAATGAACAGATGGATCCAACGTTTAACGACATCTTATGCCGCTGACGTAGGCAGAAATGAGTTTTGAATAGTTCTCACTGTTCGTATGGCATAACACAGTCATAGAATTCGAGGTAATGATGTTTTTTATTCCAAAGTTTGACATAGTCATAAGACAGCAAAACAGTGGCGGCGCCGCCTATGTTTGTTGTACGGTTTTTGCCGTACCAGTTTTTAAGGGTTTACGGCAAAAATATAATTTTGCCGTACACTTTTATCCAGACCCTCTAATTTGCCGTACTACTTTTCAAATCGTGGTGCCGCAACTGCATCAAAAGCCGTTAACAGCAATTCAAGAATATGTACAATGCGGTGAAAACAAAATATTTATAGTGTGTAAAAGGTATCATTTAAAGGTGTCAAAACAGTAATTTATAATCAATGCATACAAGCAATATTAACATAATATATAGAAATGGTAAAAACCTACAACACATTTTACTATGTACATATTACAGCTCAACAACTGAAAGACTTGACAAGTGTAAAATCACCCACCAAAGTTCATAGAGAACATTAAAAACTCCTACAACCTGTAAAACCTTTCCTTTACTGATAAGGCTGCTCAGCTTGAAAACTTCACTTTGTTTGCAGCCCACACTAAACAAGTAAATGTTAATGTTAAATTCTAACTTGAATAATTTCCACTTATATCTGAATATATTGGAAATATCTATCTGTTACAATAATTATGACAACAAATGGTAAGGAATGGCGTGTGAGTAATGGATGAATGGGATTTCTCCATATATAGCGTTACTTTTAACTGTTTTACAGGTGTCTAAAGAGAGTTTTGGTTTCCAACGTTTAACGACATCTTACGAGATCAAATGTAGTTAAATAATGTATTTAAAACAACTTGTAACCTAGCAACAGAAAATGCAATGGATCTCCTTCGACACGTTGACGTCGATAATTAAACTTGTGTGAGATGTTTTAACCGTTGCTCGTATGTCTAGAATTAGAACCTGTCTCAAGGGTTGATTATTCATTGATTATTCGTACGAAAGTTATGTCAGTTGCTGAAGAAAGATAGAAAACATTTCATAAATCCAGAATACATAACAGTTTCTAATTAGTAGTTTCCGTGCTTTTTAATTAATGAATTGATTGGTTAGTTACTCTTTAACGACGCTGCGTGTTAAGAGAGATGTTAGCGTCGCCCTCCTGCTTTATCCAGGCTAGTGACTGGCACTACCAAAAGAATAAAAGAACGGCCTTTGCAGAATTAATGAATGACTGTTACTAACAGGTTAATTACATCCAATGGCATCAAAGGTCGTTAAAGTTCATTTAGAGAAATTCCTTTCAAGAGTTCTTGACGTTCGCAAGAAATGCAATGAGCAAATTTAATGTATTAGCAATTAACTTAATATATAGCACTATGTGTCAACGTTTTAAAGGTGTCGTCAGAAAATATTAAAATTATCCAGTACTTGTTCTTAGCGACATCTCACGGCTGCCACGGTTGTTGATTTCAACCTCTTATTCATTCAAATATTTTTTAAATGCTAAAATAGCTTCCAGTTTAACGACATTTATGATAACGAAGGCCGTTGATATTGATAAGAGATAAACATTTCTGCAATGTCTAACCATTCTGATATTTTCCTTGCCCCCCTCTCTCTGTCTCTGTCTCTATCTCTCTGTCTCTCTCCCTCCCTCTCCCTCACCCCCTCTCCCTGTTCGCTGTCCCTCTGTGTCTTCTTCTCTGTGTCACTCTGCGTGTGTCTCTCCGTCTCTGTCTCTCTGTATCTGTCTGTCTCTCTTTAACTTTGTCTGTCTGAGGCCTTCAGGCAACCTAATTGGTTAATAACCTGTGTTTGTCGTTATTTTTTTAAGTAGCACTTTTGAAACTTACGAACTTACGAATAACGAATCAGAAATTCAGGTTAATTAATTATAAGGTCTTTTACAGTTCAAGCGAGCTTCGTAAAGAGTTTTGATTCGGCCAAATCAGTTGCAACTAAGGAGGACGAAATGAATCACTGGCTAAATGTGCGCGGTTCATGAGTATTATAAGATTCTTTTAAAGTATTTTAAAGGTGTCTAGTGATGACTGATAGTGTTAAATTTATAATTACGTTTGCGTTTTAATTGTTAGGTTTATTATTTTTGTGGTTATTGTTGTTGTTGTTGCAATTATCATTATTAGTAAATCATCCAGTTAAGGTAGGCCTACTTTAATTATTTCTCATTGAATGGTCAATATTTTCATCGCGAATCCAGCTTTTAGTTTGAGCTGTTGTTCATCGCGAATCCAGCTTCCCGAATTCCTTAAATTTGTTCCTTTTTCATTACTGCCAGTCACTCTTCCACCATTATCTGACATTTGACCTAAGAAAGGTTATCATCTCTGCCCTTCAGTACCCAGGCTTTGGCCTGGCATCTCTTTGACTGTCTACATTGGCAATGCCCATGGTCTTTAGTAATGCAGGTGTTGAGAAGCAAAGACAGCATAAACAAACTACGATTATTCAGCTCGTGTTTAATTTTATATTTTTCAAACAACGTATATTCCTTTAACTTGACATACAAGGGAAGCTAATAGAAATCATTTTCATTCAAGCATTCTAAAATCGTTGAGTTTCTGAGAAACCTGAAATTATTATTCTTATACGTATACCCACAACATCACCTGGAAAATGTTTGCGGTTGTTAACTAATATATATTAAGGAGAGAACGTTTTAAAGGTGTCTCTAGATAAACTATATATAGCGTCATTTTTAAAAACTGATTTTGCTGTTATAATTTATTATTATTATTATTATTTTTATTTTTTTCCCCGAGGTACATATAATCCCTCAGGAGTCAGATGCTAAGTATGTGAAAATTAATCACTGGAGTGACCATCTTATTTTTATTATTATGATTATTATATTTATATTTATTATTATTATTATTATTATTATTATTATTATTATTATTATTATTATTATTATTATTATTATTATTATTATTATTATTATTATTATTATTATTATTATTATTATTATTATAATTAATTTTGTTATTATATGTTTTACTGATTGGTGATGGTACAGATGTTAATAATAGCATATTATTCGTTGCATATAATCTGTTTAAACAAGCTTTAATGTTGTACACCAGAACGCGGTTTGCTATTAGTTTTAATAAAGAATATTCTGTTCTATTCTATGTTGATTTTATTGTTGGTGTTTTACTAACCGATTTCTTAAATAGGGCGTTGAAAATGACCGGTTACAAAAATAAAAATACAAAGAAAACAAAAGAAAGATTAATAGATAATAAATGATATTAATTAAAATTAAATGTAGACGAATTATCGTTATATTCACTGCATAGCGACATCTGTGGTTAGGTATGGTGTATCATCGGTTTATATTTTGTTCATTAGAAATCGGCGCAACAGAAGTTCCTAATTAGCAGTGGAATACCAAGCCTGCTATGGCTACTGACGTCGATCTTGGTGTGCTTTGTAAAAAATTCAAATTAAAAACAAAATATGCTAATTTTGAATGTGTAAGGCAGACTCTGCCACAGTTCAGAAACTTGGGTGTACTTGTGTATAATACCAGATGTGTGTAAAGTGCAGAGTCCATTTCTGTAAGGCAGAGTTCAAAAACGTGTGTGTGGGTGTGTGTGTATTTGGTTTGATGTGTGTGTGTGTGTATTTGGTTTGATGTGTGTGTGTATGTATGTGTGTGTGTGTGTGTGTGTGTGTGTGTGTGTGTGTGTGTGTGTGTGTGTGTGTGTGTGTGTGTGTGTGTGTGTGTGTGTGTGTGTGTGTGTGTGTGTGTGTGTGTGTGTGTGTGTGTGTGTGTGTGTGTGTGTGTGTGTGTGTGTGTGTGTGTTTGCAATGATGTTTGTGTGTGTGTGTGTTTAAATGATATGTGTTGAAGTCTTCCGCTGTATACATGTATTCATAAATCATAATCATAATCATAATTCATAAGGCTGCTCGTCATACGACTATGGTTTTTTCGAGAGTGGGCTGTCAGCTGCCTATGGTTTTTCGGGAGTGGGCTGTCAGCTGCCTATGCTTTTTCAGGGGCTGCCTATGCTTTTTCAGGGGCTGCCTATGCTTTTTCAGGGGCTGCCTATGCTTTTTCAGGGGCTGCCTATGCTTTTTCAGGGGTGGGCTGTCAGCTGCCTATGCTTTTTCAGGGGTGGGCTGTCAGCTGCCTATGCTTTTTCAGGGGTGGGCTGTCAGCTGCCTATGCTTTTTCTGGGGTGGGCTGTCAGCTGCCTATGCTTTTTCTGGGGTGGGCTGTCAGCTGCCTATGCTTTTTCAGGGGTGGGCTGTCAGCTGCCTATGCTTTTTCTGGGGTGGGCTGTCAGCTGCCTATGCTTTTTATGGGGTGGGCTGTCAGCTGCCTAATACTAACTACTTCTGTTGCATATTCGTGTTTCTGTAACATGTTACGTTATCCGTTATATTATGTCCATGTACATGTAACATATTCATTCATCTCTGAGATAGTAACCAGTAAAAGAATAGGTATGTTCCATACATTTTCTGGACCCCTCGGTTTACTCGACCACTCCCGTACTCTGACAATGCCAGTCCCAATCCTGGATAAAGGAGGAGGGACGAAGCCGATCATCTTTGTTATGAAACAGCATCGTTAATTAGAAAGTCACTAAACCAGACGTTCTGCTCCCTTCATCAACAAAACGTTCCTTCTGATTGTACCATATCACCATCTCCCTCCACCTCTATCTGCCTCTGTCCTTGTCTTTGTTCCTTACTCTCCCCACCTATTCCATCCCTTCATTCACCCCCTTCTACTTTCGATCCATTTTCTCCGACCTATTCCTGATTCAACCAGTTAAAAAGTTCCCTTTGATTGCGTATGCCAATGTCATAAGCCGACATGAATCGCAAAAGGCCAACTGTGAGCAACTTCAGAGACCATCGGCTTCGATAGAAGTTAATTTGTCCAATACACAAATGGAACGCAATATCGAATTCATAACTCCAGTCATTTTCATATCTATAGTTTTACGATAATATATTCGTGAGAATATCATCGTAAAACTATAAACACTGTTCTAAATCTACAATTTAGATGCTATTGGAAACCTTCTCTCCCATTGGGGCCCACCGGGTCGTTTTCATTACTCTGGGTCATATCCGTCACTACGTGGCATAGTCGTAAATCTGTCAGATTTTTTAATCTCAGACGATTCAACAGTTCTGTACTTTATACATCAATCTTTGACGTTTTCATAGATCCAGGCATTTCCAAATGGAGTGTTAATGTCCACCTTTCTATTTGTGAAGGTTTTCCATCATTTTTAGGCGGACAGCGGCTTAACTGATTACATCTCCAATTTAATCGTAACCGTAAACTCTAAATTTCTAAAGCGCTATTCTAAAGAGCTTAGCTTTAGAATAGCGTTTTCGAGTTGTGCCAGTCCCAGCAATGATAAAGAAGGAGGGTGACGCTAATCGTCTTTGTTATGATACAGCATTGTCAAACAGACACTTTATTGCAAGTTTTGGCTCTCTGATTTAATTAACCCTAACTGTGGTTGTGGCAGTGCCAAGTCTGGATAAAAGCAGTGTGGGAATTGTAGAAAGCAGACTGGGGGGGGGGGTTGAACATTTTATTCCGTATTTTACAAACTGATTTCAACGGAATTTAAAAGCAGCTGATTTCAACGCTGGCAGTTTTGCAAGTTAGACTCGAATCAAAATCAATTCCTTTGTTGAGAAAATTTAAAAATGCGAACATGATACATCATGGAAATTTTTTCTCTTTATCAGAGACTCCGAGTCAAATAATGCTAAATCACACTAGCACAACTGAGGGGGTTGGAAATAACCCCCTTAACTGGGGTCCTAAGAAAAACTAGGGGGTTGAACCCCCGATAATTCCCACCCTGGATAAAGGAGGAGGTGACGCTAATTATCTTTGCTCTGACACAGCGTCGTCAAACAGTAACCAACCAACCGCCTGATTAAGGGATCTGCACTAAATCTTCGCTGATGTCAGACACGTTTATTGAACGGTCGATCGTAACATTTACTCGGGATTACAACGCTAATGCGTCGGTCAGAAATTGAGTGTTATTACCCGGTGTTAAAGTCTGCAGCACGGCAGAGGGACAGCCCTTACGAGGACTTTTGCACGGCTTAGCAAATACTATGAAGGACATAGGTAGGGGGCCTACCAGGATCAAGTTGAGGCCGACATGTAATAAAAACATGCAAGGCTTCACTCTGAGCATATTGCAGTTGGAACATACTTTCCAGCAACACTCGTTGATGATGATGATGATGATGATGATGATGATGATGATGATGATGATGATGATGACGACGATGATGATGATGATGATGATGATGATGATGATGATGATGATGATAACGACAATTTACATGTATATGGCGCCGTAACAAGGGTAGCCAGACGATATCTAATAATCGTAATCGCAAGCTCGAGGTTCTACAGCGCCCAAACATCTTATTTATAAGCGCTCAGTCAAAACAAATCAATGGGAACGTAAGGTCAAAAATTTTTCCAGGTCAAGATCCAAGGGTCAGACTTATATGGAGGATGGTGTTTAGAATTGGAACTGCGAGAATGGTAAGGCAGTGATATTTTACTTCTGAAAATAATTCCTAATTCAGTTCTAATTCAGTTCTGAGCTCTTGAATTTTACTTCTAATTCTAATTTTACTTCACAAATAATTTTACTTCTAATTCCTATTTTAGTTCTCAAATAATTTTACTTCTTATTTTAGTTTTCCAAATAATTATTAATTTCCGTGCTGTAAAAGTACATAGGGCCTATGCAACGCTTGCTGCAGAGAGAAGCACACCAAACCTGTCCCGATAAAGAAAAAACTGTTTGAACTAAAACAAGGGGTGAAGCTTTAGTCTAACAATGCTGGTAATTTGAATTTTGAGTCGTGTGGTTATATATACGAAACAAAGAATTATCTAGTAGCAGCGAAACCGGGTAGGCCCTACTGTGTGGACAACCATATCCAAAACGCTGTACAGTCGCTGGTGGAATTCATTTGAGTCAGTCGTCAAGATCTAATGCTCTTAGGCTATGCCAGCATGTTACCATTCATCTATCCCCCTTCCAAGACTTATGTTGCTTGTATTTTTCCAGCTAGTGCTGTTCCACAAATTCCATCATTTTCCTCGTTTAGTACTTGGCATGTAGATCTGCCTGCACATGTAGTTTCGTCGAAATTATAAACCCACTCTAGCTCGCTTCCTTCCGGTCAACATTCTCGATAAACTCGTAATTTTACAATTTAACGATCAAACCCGAAATAAAATGGCGTATGAAACTGAGGTCGTTGGTCGTTGGTACGCAATTAAGTGGGGACAATAGACAACGAAGACCAAAGATAATAGAAATGGTATGCACAGCGTCGATCTTCATCTCAACCGAAGTTTTCCAATGGATTTTGTTTGGAACGCGTGTCATTTTACCGGTACTCGCCTTTGTCTCAACTTAAGCGCCACAAGAAGTAAAATGATTTTACTTCTGAAAATAATTCATAATTTCGTTCTTAATTTTAGTTCGGCAAATAATTCCTAATTCAATTCTTAATTTCGTTCTTTCTGCTGAAATAATTCCTACTTTTACTTCTAGTTTTCGTTAACGAAATCAATTATTTTTACTTCTAATTTTAGTTTTCGTTAACGAAAATATCACTGTGGTAAGGGGAAGAGGAGGAGTCGGGAGAGAAGTGTGAAAGAGCAGTGGTTTCAGTTTTGAGTGAACGAAATAGCAGAAGACGCAGTTTCAGACGCTGAATAATTTCGTTGCACGGTTGTAATGCATAAAAAAGTAAGGCAGAGCTTCGTGGACATAAATGAACGAGGTTTTATTACATAAAAATCCGTTAATACTGCGACGTTCGCAGTCGGGACATAGCTTCGAGAAGAGAGGGTGACTTCAACCCAATTTAACGGTTAGAGTCACTCTCACCATTACCCCTTCTAGTTTCGCCGTAAAACGGTCATCTGGTGCTACATCGGTCCGTTTTATCGACGGAAGGGTCGCGCTTGGGGGCTTACTTAATTAAAAGAGACAGCGAGTGTAAAGCTCTATATCGGGATCCAACTTAACCTCTTATGCGGTCGCCCGGTGGGCAACGTCCTGGGAATGGACTTTTCTCGGAAGAGAGTTAGTTCCGAGTCGTTCCGTTTTTCGTGGGTGTCTTCGTTACTAGGGGTGGTTCTTTTCGTCTCGTAAATCTGGAATTAAGGGTTGAGCTTTTAAACTGAAATCCCATTCGTCCCATTACAGCTCCTGGGACATGGGAAGTCTCGTGACGGGCCTCTGGTACAAGCATGTTGACCCTTGCATCTTCCCAATACACATTTCGTTCCTTTTCAATGTGCAGGTCTTTCAGCCTCACATACATTTGTCGTGCGTACAATAGGGTAACCGATTAGAGCGCTCGCCTTGTAACTTGGAGAGTACGGGATCGAACCTCTCTACCCTGAGATGGTTACTGCGTAGGGACTTTGAGAAAGTCCTCGTTCACAATTGCTCATTGCCATCGATTGATGGTTGGTCATTAAATAGTGGAGCTTAGTAGTAGCAGTAGTAGTAGTAGTAATAGTAGCAGTAGTAGTAGTAAGCCTAATAGAAGTAGTAATAGTAGCAGGAGCTGTAGCTGTACCAGTAGCAGTAGCAGTAGTAATGCAACACATCTTGCACAGTTTAGAAATTCGGATTCCTCAGACGGTGGACTTTAGATCTTCAGGATCGTTAACTTCCAAGAGATCGAGTCTTCGTTTATTTAAAGATTAAATTTTATACTTAAATGAGGTGTGCTAGGGACAGTGCATATTTAAAGAAATTTTGACTACTGGGACAATGTCGGGCGTCTGGTTGATCAGTGTTTAACCTCTTACGGAACAAGGGCGACCTCTTTGGAAATTTCTTCAGAGTTCGGAAACCAAACGACTTTTGGGGGGAAATTTGTACACGAAAAGTAGATTTTCATCTTTAAAAAAGTTGATGACCTTTTTTTTACTCATAACTCCCAAAAACCGTTCAACTTTCCTCCGCAAAAGTTGATGACCTTTCGTTCCTCACAAAATCTGATGACCTTTTTTTAGGAATTCGTCTCCCAAAAACAGATTTCTTCGCAACCGACAAGTTATAGTTTAAGCATACATTACCTTGGACAAATCAGCCTCACTACTGGGACAAATCCTAACACTACTGGGACATCTGTCCCACTGTTATACAGTTAAAATATGCCCTGCTAGGGACTGCGCTTCTTGTACGTAGAGATGAATGCAATCCTTAAAAGCGATGTGAAAGGAACTGCACTACTTCTTCTTGCGCCGTGGCGTGCCTCGTTGGTATGTTTTAGAAGTGTATTTGACACAACGTGGCCACAAGACACTTTGTAGAATCCTCCGTTCCAGAATCGCCGCAAACATTCAAGCAAATGAGACCCAAACAGGCGATACGAAAATCGAGTTCATCGTTACGGATTTCACCATAATTGTTCATCATTCTAAGAAAATCTTGTCTGACATACGAATGTTCACAGGGCGGCATGAATACCCATCTCCCCTCCAAATAACTCTCCAGAATCCCTTGAATAGAGAGCGTCTCTTGCCACAGACGGTGTGGACGTCGCACTAGAGATGGCGCTGTTTTTATTCCGGTTTTCATTCAGGATCGCGTTTTCAGCAAAACGGAAGCGTCGTTGAAATCGACGGTGATATAAAAACACGTCTAGATGTCAGGATTGTTACTCCGTGTTGCAAATCTAAATTTGTGTCGGTCACCCCGAATAAAAGAAGCATTAACTGAGTTGGACAACTGGAAGACTTTTATTCGTACCATGAAGATACTATAAGTTTTTACGGATGCTGTGCAGGGATGGGACACTGGAAGCCGAATGGATGGGGTTCCGTGAATATTGTAATAAATAAAGCGCTTTCTTTAGACATCTTTAAAGTCAAGCGATATATAGGTATTGTCATCAACGGTCTTTGTTGCCATAAGGTGTCGTTAAACTCTGGTTCCCATCCCGATGAAAAGATTCAGCTTCGTTTGGGTGACGGTCGCCGTTTTAGACGCCGGTGAAACCAAGTCAACCAATGCTATATAAGATTGGAGCGGGAAGCCCGGTAGTTAAACACCCTTAAAATGTAATTAACCAACACTATATAACATTGGGACGGAAAGTCTGAAACTTGTGTGAATAAAGCCCAATTGCTTGACAACTTTTAAGTAAATCGACATAATTTATAGATATTTTCATCAATGGCTTTTGTTGCCATAGGGTGTCGTTAAGCTGGTTTCCATCCCACTGAGAGGACTCAGCTTTGAGTGGAACACCGTAACCGTTTTAAACACCGGTAAAACGTTGTTAACCAATGCTATATAAATTTGGAGCAGGGACGTTGGATAGTTTAACCTGATCAGGGCCTCTTTAATGCTGTTCACCCATGCTATGTAAGTACGGGACATAGAACTCAAGCGATTAACTTGCGAACGAAAGGAAACTAATGATTGACACTTTATAAGAACAGCAAACAATAATTATTACGAATAGCAATGCTAAACTAATTGCTGCCGAAGTTACCGGCATTTGTTGCCCCAAGATGTCGTTAAACTCGGGATCCAACCGAATTGTTTGAGCGCTGTCGATAGACACCTTTAATTGAATAAAATGTTATCGGTGGATATATATAGGTGGGCCCTTCCAGCTGGAACCGCCTCCCTCAGGCCCTTAGGCTTGACTCTCCTCTCTCTCTCCTGTACAGTTCCGCAAGCGCTTGAAAACATTTCTCTTTGTCAGTGAAGACACTGGCCCGGGTCGGGAGCGCCTCTGATTATGATTGGCGCTATATAAATTCTCGATTACAATAATACAATAAATATATATGTCTATGTGCGTGTATGTATACATATATACATGGTACTAGGAAGCAGATTGGCTAGTACAACAGCAATTACCTTCAATGATGAGAATAACAAAACAATTTTATTCTTAATATGGCGTTGCTATTGAATCGCCTGAGAACTAAAGAATGCGTATATATATATAATCTAATCTAAGAACTTCTATAGCGCCAATGTCACAGTCGATGGTCGCTATTAAGCGAAATCGTTGTTCAGACCAAATTCCAGGGTGAGTCCAGTCGAAAGCCAAGAAGGGAATCCGAGAAAACACGGAAACAGCCGAGAAGATACGGAAACAGCCGAGAAGATACGGAAACAGCCGAGAAGACACGGAAACAGCCTAGAAGATACGGAAACAGCCGAGAAGATACGGAAACAGCCGAGAAGACACGGAAACAGCCTAGAAGATACGGAAACAGCCGAGAAGATACGGAAACAGCCGAGAAGACACGGAAACAGCCTAGAAGATACGGAAACAGCCTAGAAGACACGGAAACAGCCTAGAAGATACGGAAACAGCGGAGAAGACACGGAAACAGCCGAGAAGACACGGAAACAGCCGAGAAGATACGGAAACAGCCGAGAAGATACGGACACAGCCGAGAAGATACGGAAACAGCCGAGAAGACACGGAAACAGCCTAGAAGATACGGAAACAGCCGAGAAGATACGGAAACAGCCGAGAAGACAAGGAAACAGCCGAGAAGACACGGAAACAGCCGAGAAGATACGGAAACAGCCGAGAAGATACGGAAACAGCCGAGAAGACACGGAAACAGCCGAGAAGACACGGAAACAGCCGAGAAGATACGGAAACAGCCGAGAAGACACGGAAACAGCCGAGAAGACACGGAAACAGCCGAGAAGACACGGAAACCGCCGAGAAGACACGGAAACAGCCGAGAAGACACGGAAACAGCCGAGAAGATACGGAAACAGCCGAGAAGACACGGAAACAGCCTAGAAGATACGGAAACAGCCGAGAAGATACGGAAACAGCCGAGAAGACACGGAAACAGCCTAGAAGATACGGAAACAGCCGAGAAGACACGGAAACAGCCGAGAAGATACGGAAACAGCCGAGAAGACACGGAAACAGCCGAGAAGATACGGAAACAGCCGAGAAGATACGGAAACAGCCGAGAAGACACGGAAACCGCCGAGAAGACACGGAAACAGCCGAGAAGACACGGAAACAGCCGAGAAGATACGGAAACAGCCGAGAAGACACGGAAACAGCCGAGAAGATACGGAAACAGCCGAGAAGACACGGAAACAGCCGAGAAGATACGGAAACAGCCGAGAAGATACGGAAACAGCCGAGAAGATACGGAAACAGCCGAGAAGATACGGAAACAGCCGAGAAGACACGGAAACAGCCTAGAAGATACGGAAACAGCCGAGAAGATACGGAAACAGCCGAGAAGACACGGAAACAGCCGAGAAGACACGGAAACAGCCGAGAAGATACGGAAACAGCCGAGAAGATACGGAAACAGCCGAGAAGATACGGAAACAGCCGAGAAGACACGGAAACAGCCTAGAAGACTCGGAAACAGCCGAGAAGACACGGAAACAGCCGAGAAGATACGGAAACAGCCGAGAAGACACGGAAACAGCCGAGAAGACACGGAAACAGCCGAGAAGATACGGAAACAGCCGAGAAGATACGGAAACAGCCGAGAAGATACGGAAACAGCCGAGAAGATACGGAAACAGCCGAGAAAATACGGAAACAGCCGAGAAGATACGGAAACAGCCTAGAAGATACGGAAACAGCCGAGAAGATACGGAAACAGCCGAGAAGATACGGAAACAGCCGAGAAGACACGGAAACAGCCGAGAAGACACGGAAACCGCCGAGAAGACACGGAAACAGCCTAGAAGATACGGAAACAGCCGAGAAGATACGGAAACAGCCGAGAAGATACGGAAAGAATATACGTGGGAATTGGGTCCAGGAAAAGATAAGTTTTTAGTTTTGGTATGAAATCCATAAAAGACTTTTGCCGGAAGATAGTTCCAGAGTCTAGGGACAGTAACAAGGAAAGGCGCGCCAACAGAGAACTGTCCTTGTTCATGGAAGAGTCACACTGTGAAGTCCGATGCTCTGGTATAGGATATAACGTCACGTCCTTAAATTGAATAATTAAATGGCGCTGAGCCATTTTGCAGTCTGTCTTTGTGAAACTCGTAGCAACAAGCTTTATTATTAATACGCATTTATTAAGGGCCCCAATCTAATGACCAAGCATCAATCGATGGCGCTGAGCAGTTGTCAGCGAGGGACTTGTTCAAGTTTCTATGCAGAGGAGAAGACTCGAACCCGTATTGTTCACGTTACCAGTCGAGCGCTCAATCAAACAATTGTATAGATTCAAAGAGTTTAGTGAAATCGTGTAGCAACAAATGCTGTTCACATCAACAGAAAGGATTTGCCAGCGGACCAATTCCCGAACTGGCTAAATCTTAAGCTTATATAGCGCTGTCGCCAACTTACTAAAGGTGTCTAAAAAGTATCCGCTAACAATCGCTTATTCGCGAGACGTCTACCTTACCTTAGCTTTGAATATGCGACGCGTTACTAATAGAGCTGTAAGAAGTTGTTATCCATTGTTTAACGACATCCTATAGCCACAGAGACTGCTGACGTCTTTAAAGTTCACTGATATAGTTCAGTTCATTTTCATTTATCTTTCGTCCATCAGTCTCGTTTGCCCCTCTCGTTGTTGTTTTTGTGTATGTTGAGATGGTGATGTTAGGCAGATGGTTAGCGTCGAGCTTTGCGAATATGTAGATTAATATTTAATACATTATATATAATTCATTTAGCCAATTGGATTTCTCATTTTTCTCTTTAGCCCAAAGCCTCTTTGACTGAGGCTTGTTACTCATTTTTTGGTCCCCTTTAGTCTCTTTCTAAAATGTTTTCGCACTGAAAGTAACTTTTTAATGGTAAATCTACTTTCTTTTCATTACATTTTTCTTAGAAATCGTGAAATTTGTTCTCTGTCTCTCTCTCTGTCTCTGTCTGTCTGTCTGTCTGTCTGTCTGTCTGTCTGTCTGTCTGTCTGTCTGTCTGTCTGTCTGTCTGTCTGTCTGTCTGTCTGTTCTGTCTCTCTCTCTCTCTCTCTCTCTCTCTCTCTCTCTCTCTCTCTCTCTCTCTCTCTCTCTCTCTCTCTCTCTCTCTCTCTGTCACTCTCTCTCCTTATGTCTCTCTCTGTGTCTCTCTGTGTCTCTCTCTGTCTGTCACTGTGCCTGTCTGTCTGTCTCTGTCTCTGTCTCTGTCTGTTTGTTTGTCTGTCTGTCTCTCTCTCTCAGGTGTGCACCGACAATGTGGCCTCAACATGACGTCTCCACATCGTTCTGTCCCTGGTTTTATCACTGGCATCCCTGATGTCCAAGCGTTGTGCCCTTAAATCCTCTATTTGCATTGTTCATCCATGTCTTTGTTAGCCTTCCTCGGCTTCGTGTTTCCTCTACATGGCCTTGTAGAGCTGCAGCTGGGAGCCTTTTGTCGTCCATTCTTGTTACGTGACTTACGGTGGCTCTATGCTTATGCAGAATT
>OY744606.1:80510540-80546981 GCA_963556255.1 Allolobophora icterica | reverse complement strand
CTCAGTAAAAAAAACTTCGAATTGTAGGCAAGGTCATCAGAACTTATTAATTATTTCCAGCATTTCTCACCGTAAACCGTAAGCTCGGACGTTTCTAAAGCGTTGTTTAAAGCTTATCAAAAGCACCAGACTATTCACGAGCGCTGCGTCAAGTAGGATGGGCTTGTTGGCTTGTACCAAGTGAAGAACAAAATCCGGTTGCCAGAAAATGAGAGAGAGAGAGAGAGAGAGAGAGGAGAGAGAGAGAGAGAGAGATGAGAGAGAGATGAGAGGAGAGAGAGAGGAGAGAGAGTGAGAGAGAGAGAGAGAGAGAGAGAGAGTGAGAGAGAGAGAGAGAGAGAGAGAGAAGAGCGCAACAGAAACACCAATATTCCAATATTTCTTCAATGCCCGACAATTAAAGAATTCTTTCTCTTATCAGCGTCAACGGACTTTGATGTCATAGATGTCGTTTGAACTCTTGCAACCCATCCATTCCTAACTGGAAAGCTGATATTCGCATTTTAAAACCATTCTAGTGCGGCAAGGTCGAAGTCAGTGGTCGTGGCAGCCAAAAGATGCCGTTTAGGTAGTATCACCGGATGATTTTAATGCATTCCTGCAATACCTTTAAAACGCTTAAATTCAGCTATATATAAGTGTATGTTACGCGTAAAAGTCAATATTTGCTATATAAGGTGTTGTTAGGTAAGGACCATTGAGGTTTATTAATATTATATCTCCATGGAAGGGACCTAGTATCACTGAATGATTTAATGCCCTCCTACGACACCTTTAAATGTTGAAATCCAAATCTATATGTAAGTATATTGAGTGAGAAACGTAAATTACTATTGCTGGTCATCAAAGTCATTTTCCTATCGATGTCAACGACGTTAGATGCCTTAGGATGCTGTCAAAACTGTTAGTTTAAACCATTCATTCAATAACATCGCATCTACCACTCTCATGTGGTGCAGTCCGAAGCCTGAAGAAGGAGGAGGAGGGCTTCGCTAATTATCTTTGTTAGACAGTAATTAACCAACGACTAATATTTTTAAAATCACAACAAGAACAATTGTTAGAAGCGCTTGAAAATTGGAAGGTCGGTAAACGTACTGTTCCCAAATGAAATTAAACGAAGCTATTATATTAATTAGTAACTTCTATTGCGCCGGTGTCTAATGCAGAAGGCATCAACTGATGACACACCAGCACCAAGCCGTAATCAAGTCGATATCCAAAAGATCAATCCGTAGACAGAGAGGCAGTCTATAGTGGATAAGCAATTTGAAAGAAGGAAAGTTTTAAGTTGAGAACGAAATGACACAAGCGAATGAGCAGAACGGCCAGATACAGGGAGGGAGTTCCTAAATCTAGATCTAACAAAACAGTACAACACAGTGGCGTGATGGATGGCTTCCACAGTTTAACGACATCTTATGGCAACAAAGGGTGTTTACGTCAGCTGAAATTTTTAGCAGTTTCAATTATGTCTTTTATCAAACATTTAATGTTATCTAGCTATGAACGTACGTCCCTCTGCATCCGACTTAATCGACGAAATTTTTTTATTATAGGACCGAAAGTCACCATTTTGAAGGTGTCTAAAGACAGCACTCTAACCACTCGCCAAGGTTTACAGTGATGATATAGTATTGCTTTACTTCCTTTTAAAGGTGTCCTAGCAATCGCTGTTGATGATGTTTTTCTTTTATTGTTTATGAAATAAACACACATTGACAAGCCACAGCATGGAACACACAGACATATGCAGACAAAAAAGAACGCAAGAGCCTTTTATAGCCACCAAAAGAACCTTAGGTAAACAAAAGAGCCTTTGAGCCAAAGAGAAAGAGGAAAAGAGTCACATGACCAATTCAATAATATATAAATAATATTAAATATTAATCTATGTGCTAACAAAGCTCGAAACCGACCACCTGCCTAACATCACCATCTCAACAACCTGTCAGACACAAAAACAACGACGAGAGAGGCAAAAGAAACTGATGGATACAGATATATGAAAATGAACTAAACTATATCATTGAACTTTATTACTCGCAACAGCTTTCTTATGATGTTAATTTTGTTATAATATGTTCTCCTGAACCAATAACATAAATTGATTGTTTTATTGATTGATTGATGAAGACGTCAACGGCCTTTGTAGCTAAAAGATATCGCTAAACAAATGGATTACTACACTACTACGAGAAAGACAGACACCGACAGACATAGACAGACAGACAGACAGACAGAGAAAGAAAAACTACCAAAATGTCGACAATGCTTGAACATTACAGACTTTTCTCTTATCAGCGTCATCGGACTTTGATGTCATAAAATGTCGTTGAACTCTTGCAACACATCCACTCTTAATTAGAGAGCTGATATTCGCACTTTAAAAACTACCTCGAGAGCGGCAAGGTCGACGTTAACGGCTCTTGCAGGAAAAAGATGTCGTTTAGTAGTAGCACTGGATGATTTAATTAATGCTCCTTCAACACCTTTAAAACGGGTACATTCAAATCTATATATAGATATATTACGGGCGAAAACGTTAATGCAATCTTAGTTGTACTGCGGCCAATAGATGTCGCTAAGTTGTATCACTTGATGATTTTAATGCGCCCCAAAGACACCTTTAAAATGTGTTAATCCATTTCTATATAGTTATCAACTTACATAATAACCGTTGTACGTCTGTCTGTCTGTCTGTCTGTCTGTCTGTCCGTAAACAAACACTATTGTGACGTCACTATACTGCCGCCTTGGCGACGGTTGTCTTGACGGTTGTCTTGACGACGGCTATAGGCCTATAATATGACGTTATTAATAATTGTTTTTTATATACCGTGATTTTTCACGGGTTTACAGCTAGTATTTAGTTAAAAAACGTTGTCTGCGATGAATTTCCTGTTGATGTTAACGATCTTAGATGCCTTAGGATGTCTGCAAAACTGTAAGTAACCATTCACTCGATAATACATTTCTGGTGGTGCCAGTCCTAAGCCTGGAGGACGGAGGAGGGCGACGCTAGTCATCTTTGCTAGTACGCATGCAGCGTCATTAAACAGTAATTAAGTAACGATTTCACAGACATCCAGACACAGAATCACAGATAGAAAGACGCAGATACAGACGTACGGATACGCAGGCACACAAACAGACGCAGAGACATTCAGACAGACACAGAGACAGATAAACAGACAACAGACACAGACAGACACGAATATACAGACAGACACACAGACATACAGACAGGCAGCGAGACATACACACAGACATACATATAGACTGAAAGGCCGACACATACAGACAGACATACAGACAGGCAGAAAGACAGTATGGAAAAGGAACTAATCACTCCTGGGAATTTCGAATCAATCGAAACTGCTAATGAATATTCATTAAGGGCGAAGGTCAAACGGAAGAAGAGAGGAAATGGCGCTAACAGTCAGACCCGCACCGGAAATTAGATGTATTAACAAGCTTTTGTTCCGATCGGAAAAGAACTCGAAACAAGATTGATTTCATGACGTCATAGAGCACTAATCGAACGCGCGGGAAAAGATCATGCATAGTGATTTGGACGTCATTTGCAAACAAAATCCTTCTCTACCGAAAAGGGTCAAATGGATCCTCTTAGGACTCGGCTTGCTCATTTACCAGGTTAATACATGAAGTTAATGGATGCATTTTTATTTTTGACATTAGGCCTAAAGAAATTTAGAGTGAAACACTTAGTTGATAATATAGACTTACACAATAGAAAGCGATAATGATAATAATAACAATAGTAATGCTGGATTAAGCAGAGAGAGAGAGAGAGAGAGAGAGAGAGAGAGAGAGAGAGAGAGAGAGAGAGAGAGAGAGAGAGAGAGAGAGAGAGAGAGAGAGAGAGAGAGAGAGAGAGAGAGAGAGAGAGAGAGAGAGAGAGAGAGAGAGACACACACACACACACACACGTCGAGTCGTCGTCCTAAGTGAAAGACTGAGTCTCAAGTGTCGTCCTCTTGTATACCTGAGTGCTTACGTCGGTCCTTTCTCTGTGCCCCTGTCTCTGTTCTTGTGTCTCTGTGTCTCTCTTGATATGTATGTCTGCGCCTATTTTTCATTATATGTCTATGTCTCTCTCTGTATCTGTATCTACTTTTCTCTACCTCTGCCTCTGTCTGTCTCTCTGTGCCTCTGTCTGTCTCTTTGTCTGTCTCTGTCTCTATTTCTGTCTCTGTCTGTCTGTCTGTCTCTGTTTTATATGTCTAGCTTTGTCTAAGTCTCTCTCTCTCTCTCTCTCTCTTTCTCTTTTCTCTCTGTCTCTGTCTTTGTCTGTGTCTGTCTTTCTGACTCCCTCTGTCTGTCTCTCTGTCTGTCTATCTCTCTATATCTGTATGTGTCTGTCTGTCTGTCTCTCTGACGCACACATAACCGTTATCGTCTACCTGACTAAAAAGAAATCACAGAAGTAACTTCTTGTATATACAATGAGCCTCTCTTGTAGTTGCTCTATAAAAATTTGCAATTATAAGGTACAAATTGAAGGCCTTGCAGCAATAACCAGGTATGTCTGATTTTTTGAGTTTTGGGAAAATGGCTTCAAAGAGTTGACACTTCAAACTTGTGTATCTAAACCATTTTACGAGATATCGACAAGCTGTTTGAAGCACCATGTGAGTTATTATTGTCTTTCACGAAATTGTTACATACTGCAATGCAAAAGATAACATTAATGTTTTTTCACGACATTTTGCTTCATACCTGGTTATTGACACTCAATAACCCAGTATGAAGCAAAAATCGTCTGCTGTTAGTCGACATACCTTATTCTTGCACCAAATGGTGACTAGCACACAGTACAAATTAATCGTGCAATAAGAAGGTAAGTCATCATAGCTACATTACAGTAAGAAAAAAATAACGCAAAATCAGTGAATTGTAGAGTAAGTAAGAGACAATAACCGGGTATGTCAAATAACCTGATTATTGCACCGGTTTTAATACAAAGATTACTAGAAAAAACGACAATTTTTGTTATCATACCGGGTTATTGCACTGGAGTAATGCTGCCGGCTGCTAAATACCATATGTCGACAAACTTTTTTTATCCAAAAGCCAATTCAAAAATAATCAGATTTGCACCAAATTTGCAGGATATATAGAATACAATATTCCAAGCACGCTGGCATGCTTTTTCACATAAACCAGGTATGTCGACATACCTGGTTATTGAGGCAAGCCCTGCAATTGTAAATGGCAGGTTCTCAAAGCACATTTTATATGACAGCCACACGCAAACTCACGCGCCCATGTATCCACACACACGCACACCACAGGCCCATAACATACAAACCGTGCATGTATAACATAAATGACATAGTTAGAAATGTAGGTACAAGCCATGGTGTTTGTGATTAGAACGTTAAATATTTATATACTGAGTGGTAGACAGATTTGGCTAATGCTTTTCGGTTCTGTTTTTCTCTTTGTATTTGTCGAAATCCTTTCTCTGTGCCTGTGCCTCTGTTCGTATCTCTGTGTATGTACCTCTGTAAACATATTTATGTTTATGTTATTACTATGCATCATGTACGGCGCTGCTGAGCACCGGTTGAGTGGCGCCATAGAAAGTACGGTGCAATAATAATAATAATAATAATAATAATAATAATAATAATAATAATAATAATAATAATAATAATAATAATAATAATAATAATAATAATAATAATAATAATAATAATAATAATAATAATAATAATAATAATAATAATAATAATAATAATATGTGCATTATTTTTATTTATATACATGAATATCATAAAATATCAATTATTACATGATAATAAGTTGGTGATTCTTTATCAGTGCCATTGCTCAATTCATCTCTCTCAATCTTAACAGAGTTCTGTTAATCTTCTGTTAATCTCCAGTCAATCGCTTCTAAATCTCATGCTAACCTTCTATTAACTCCTGCTAATCTCCTGCTAATCTCGTCTAAATCTCCTCTTAAGTTTCTCTCAAAACATTCAGTTCCTACGTAGTCGATTCCTGACTTGGAATTCGGACAAGATGATATTATATCAGACTTGTCGTTCTCATTCCTCTGCCGACAGATGTCGTGACAATCCTACCTGACAAACCACATGTAGTCGTCAGTGATTCCTATCGTGTCATTCTCTGTCCCTGTCAGTATGTTTCTCGTGTCATTTGATATCCGTGTCAATTAAGTCTCTCCATGTACGTGTGAATTATGCCTCTTGTATTGGTCTATGTCCGTATCGTTCTCAGTCGGTGTAAGTTATGCCGTATGTATCAATTCTAGTTCGTGTCCGTATGCCTATGTTAGATGTCCAATAGTCGTTCAGTTATAGACTCAGTTCTTCGAGTTAGAATGACGAATGGCGTCGACGCATTCGACAAGAGAGAGGTTGGTTCTCGCCCGTTCGAAGACAAAGGAACAGAAAGAGAAGGGGATTGATGTAGAGAATGAGACAAACAGCCAGACAAGGAGACATAGAGAAATAGACAGAGACGTCGACAGAGATACAGAGATAGAGAGGGACAGACACAGAAGAGATAAAGAGATAGGAAGAGAGATATAGCGAGATATAGAGAAAGAGGGAGTTAGTAGTAGTAATAATAAGACGATTTGTATAGCGCCATGGCACAGCCGAGGTCGAAGGAAAGGGCGCGGCACATGAGGTTCAAAAATTCAAAGACAGTTACTATGATACTTTAAGATAGGTCTTCAGCTGTGATTTGAATGTCTACCTGTGATTTCGATTTCTCGACAGACTGGGAAGACAGATAGACAGACAGACAGACAGACAGACAGACAGACAGACAGACGGACGGACGGACGGACGGACGGACGGACGGACGGACAGACAGACAGACAGACAGACTTAGAAAAATAAGAAGACGAGGAATTGAAGGAAGCAGGGTATTCCTCTTTCTTCTTCTCCAATTCCTATTGGAGGAGAAGGCAGAATAATTGGAGGAGGAGAAGGATATGGAGACGAAGTAGGAGGAGTAGGAGGAGGAAGAGGAGAAATTTAAGGAAGAGGAGGTATTAGAAAAGGAAGAGAAAGAGAAGGAAGAGGAGGAGGCGGAGATGGTGGAGGTGGAGGAGGAGGAGGAGGAGGAGGAGGACGAGAGAGAAGAGGCAGCAGACGAAGGTGACCAGTGGAACTTGGGAATAGGGCATTAATTCTACTGGAGAAGCTTGTTTTCAAAGTCTCTTGTTACCCGACAGCTTCCTGTCGACTCCAACCCTTCAGAAAGAGACATGTCACGGCATATATCTAGCGATACGCAGATCTATAGGCGTTACATAAATGTCAACAATTGCACCTCGACATATATATATATATATATATATATATATATATATATATATATATATATATATATATATATATATATATATATATATATATATATATACACATAATGTGTATGTATGCTTGTGCTTGTATGTATTATATACTTGTATGTGTCTACAAATATACTATATCTATATAATGCTTCTTTGTATATGTATATATAATATATGTATACAGTATGCATGTATATTATATATACACAATATGAATAATATAATATATATAACATATATAATGTGTGTATAGGCCCTATATGTAATATACACACATCCTCTCAACAGATCTCCCTTGTTGGATCCATTGATTCCCTGTCACATGATCTCCACTCTTGGATGTCATCAAATCGACTTAACCTTAACTCTTCTAAGACCCAACTGATCTGGTTTGGCACTAAACAGCAACTTTCTAAACTTGATATCCCACTTCTGTCGTCAATATACCCTGCTTTTTCATTTTCATCCAGTGTTCGGGATTTGGGTGTCACCCTTGATAGTACCCTCTCGTTTTCTGAACACCTCTCCCATCTGACACGTTCCTGTTTCTATCATCTGAGGCGTTTGAGGGCTGTAAGAAGATCAGTTTCTCCTTCAGTGTTTACTACTATGGTCCATGCCTTCATTTGCTGCCGCATTGACTATTGCAATTCATTGTTTGCTGGGCTCCCTAAAGCGCGCCTTTCATCTCTGCAGTCTGTTCTGAATGCGGCTGCCAGGCTCATTGCCCGTTTTCCTCGCTTCTCTCACATAACTACCTTTATGACTGATGTACTTCACTGGCTTCCTGTTGCTTCCCGCATCCAATACAAGGTTCTTCTCCTGGTCTCTAGGACTCAACTGGGAAAAGCTCCTAAATACCTCTGTGACCTAATGCGCAAACCTCTATCTGCTCTGTCTTCCCGCCCTCTTCGGTCTGCTGACCGCCTTGATCTGCTTGTCCCTCGTGCAAGGACTTCGATGGCTCAGCATCGTGCGTTTGCCATCCTTGGCCCTTCCCTTTGGAATGACCTGCCCCCCTCTCTCCGTAGCAAGATTTTGCTTGGGATCTCGCCTTCTTCTCTCCGCTGCTTAAAGACCTTTCTTTTCCCTCGAGGCTGACACGCTGGGAGCGCCTCTGAATAGTCTATGCTGTGAGAGGCGCTTTATAAATAATTATATAAGATAAGATAAGATACAGACTTATACACTGACATAGGCATATTATGATTATATATATACTGTATATATATATATATTTGTACCTATCTCTGTTATATAAGGCACATATATATAAATGGTTATATATATATATATATATATATATGTGTGTGTGTGTGTGTGTGTGTGTGTGTGTGTGTGTGTGTGTGCGCGCGCGTTTGTGTGTGTTTACCAGCATAAACATTTTTGCTTTGAATAGACGATAGATGTCTCTGGTTTCTCGAGAAGGACATCATTGCTTCCTATGTCATCATTTACAACGACGTTGTTTAGCATCGCTTTTCATTTCTGTCGTCGCAGGTTCTAACTTGTCAAAGTATCGACGCAAGAGAAGAATAGGAGCATAATTATGTATATAAGCGGATCAAAAGAGAAGGACAGAGGGAGAGAGTAGCAGACAGACAGACAGACAGACAGACAGACAGACAGACAGACAGACAGACAGACAGACAGACAGACAGACAGACAGACAGACAGACAGACAGACAGACAGACAGACAGACAGACAGACAGACAGATAGATAGACACAGAGACACAGACAGAAAGATAAGCGCGATGATGATGATGATGATGATGATGATGATGATGATGATGATAATGATGATGATGATGATGATGATGATGATGATGATGATGAAAGTTGTTGCGTCGATACCGATGATCATGATAACGACGACATTGACGACAACAACAGTAACTTTGCTTTGAAACACTTGACTACGATCTTAACGACAATAATGATAATCCACAACAACGACTACGTGCGAAATATCAATCGTCATTTGAAACCTACAAGAAACAAATGGGGACATAATGCGGTTTACACCGTTAGAGCAACGCGTCACATTCGGTGCTGTTTACCGTTTGTTACGGTGGCCTTGACTTCGCGTTATCGATCGACGTCACGCCTGTAGGTCGCACTCTTGGGTCAGCGCGATCGTTAGTCACTGTCAATCGTTGCGATGGCATGTGCTCTATGTCCCGCTAAACAGTCGTCAGGTTCGCTACTTGCTAAGCTCAGTTTCTGTCGTTGGATCAGGACGTTTTATGAGCACCTGAGCGAAACAGGCTGGAATACTACTGTGTATGTATACTTATCTGCTAATATACGTACATACAGATAGTTATATATCTCTAGATTATACATAGATAAGTAAGAGCATACGGTATAAAAACTGTTTAAAAACAATATAAGTAAGTAAGTAATCTGTTAATAAAGCAAGTCAAACGTTCACATTTTACAAAATAGAGAGTTGATGTAAAATGTTACTGTCGCTGGATCAGGTAAAACCCAAACTATTGCTAATAGGAGCTATCAGCAGCTACTATGAGCGATTATGACTCTCGCTTCAAGATGGTAAACTTGTCGAAGAATGGCGAGTTCATTGGTAGCCAATGATGCAAACTCTAGCCTACCATACGGTCGCTATAACTACATTGGAAAGACCGTAGGCTGCGCTGCAATTGCTGCGTACTTCTATGTGTAAGAGATCATGCTTCCCGATGGTGGTTTATTTCCGAGATTTAAATCTCGGGCTAGCACGGTTCGTACACGGGGACATTAACTGGTGTGGCGCATATATTCAAACGGGCAGCGGTGGTGAAGGATCTCACTCGATCAATTCAGCGCAAAATAGGTAGGATCAAGACCACACGGTCGCTATAGAAAATCGCGTATATGTACATTTTTACATTTTGTATGAAAATGTGTAAGCCTACATTTACATTTACATCTACATATTCGAAGTAGACCCTACAGTATCCGATAAGACTGCATCCGCGATATTCTGGGCAACAGATGTTTTGTTGCTGGAATCGTTATAATCCGGTTCTGAAGGCTCACAGGAGAATCTCGTGTAAATTTCTGACTGTCTGTTTTTAGTTGTTGCAAATCACTAAGTGGCTGCCATGGGGTGATGATTGTAGATGTCATTAAAATCATCCAAACAAGAAAATTCCTCGCGGTTGACTTGACAAGCATCACAGTATCGGACTCGGACGTAATTATACCCACGAATAGGCTGGTGCCCTGCGCTTGGCCTTCGAGTGGCGCTTTAGAAGTTTTGAGATTACGATTACGACGAAATACATGTGCACGAGACATTAAGAAAACGTCTTAAAATCCAATAAAACTACAAATTCTTTCCGAAAGAAGTTTGGCGGCGATCGGATGTTTCGCCAGCAAGATCCCTGTTTCCTATCGATTTCAACGGCCTATGCACTTCGTTTTGAAATATATCTATTGTTTATAGTTTTTAATGGAAATTTCAGTTTTATGTTACTGACATTTAGACCTATTTCTTAATATCCCAGAAATATCTGCTTTTTTACTCTCAAATAGGGATGGCGAGTAGTCTCCTTGACCTGACAGGCCTGGTATCACATAAACCGTTAAAATGCCTTTTTTAAAATAATAAATAGGCCTAGCCTTTGATTAGCATTTGCCACTCCCAGACGTAATCTAGAATTTCGGATTTTCTTATGCCTGTACTGTAGGGTTGTAAATTTTTAATGTCTGTATGATTCACAAAAATGACCTCTATTATCGTTATTATATTCTACTTGCCATTTATTTACTACATAGTCTTCTTGAGGTAAAAATTTCATGAAATTCAAGATAATGAGTAGAATTTATGTGATAAATACCCAGGGCTTCTTTAGCCAAAGTATCTGCTTTATCATTGCTTGTCAGGTAAATGCGACTTGGGGTCCAAATGAACCTCATCTGATTAGAATTTAGTTACGACACCGTGATGTTAGACAGTAATTCTCTGCCATTTAAACTCCGTCAATGTCTTATAGTTGGGTGGTGCCAGTCCAAAGCCTGATTAAACGAGGAGGGTAATGCTGATCATCTTTGTTACGACGCACCATTCGTTAAGCATAATTTTCGTTACATTGATAATCTTCTACATGGGTTTTCGAAAACATCTTCCTCTTAAAATCAGCGACCTTAGTGACCTTAAAGTCTCTAGGATACTGGACGGATTGATGCAGAGTTTAACAACATCTTATCGCAACAGAGGCCGCTGACGTCGGTAGAAATTAGTTTTGAACAGTTTTCACGGTTCCTATGGCATAATCCAGCACAAGATGCCACTTACCTCCTGAAGAAAATTTCTTCGAAATTAATGTTGAAGCTGCTTAAACGATGTTTATTATAGCCTCCGTTCTTACGTTTTAAAGGTGCCTAAAGTTGACCGCTTATGACTATGAATTTAGAATCATATTAGCTGTTTAGTTATAACGTTTGTTGTTGTTTAAAATTTTACTACTTTACTACTACTACTACTACTACTACTACTACTACTACTACTACTACTACTACTACTACTACTACTACTACTACTACTACTACTACTACTACTACTACTACTACTACTACTACTACTACTACTACTACTACTACTACTACTACTACTACTACTACTACTACTACTACTACTACTACTACTACTACTACTACTACTACTACTACTACTACTACTACTACTACTACTAGAAGAACTCCACTGGCTCCCGCTTTCTGCCCGCATCCAATTTAAGGTCCTCATCCTTGTGTGTAAGGCTCAACTTGGTTTCGCTCCAAAATATTTATGTGACTTAATTCATCGCCCTCACTCTGCTGCTTCTCTTCGTCCTCTTCGTTCATCTGACCGCTTGGACCTCCTCGTTCCCCGTGTCAGGACTTCTCTGGCTCAATCTAGGTCTTTTGCCTCCATTGGCCCTGCTGTTTGGAATGAGCTTCCTCCGTACGTTCGTTCTTCTATTCTCTCAGGTAACATCTCTTCCTCTTTTAAGTTCCTTAAAACTTGCTTTTTCTCTCGGGTCTCTCGCACTGGGAGCGCTTCTGAATGGCCCTCCCGCTAGAAGCGCTTTATAAATATCCAAATACAATACTACTACTACTACTACTACTACTACTACTACTACTACTACTACTACTACTACTACTACTACTACTACTACTACTACTACTACTACTACTACTACTACTACTACTACTACTACTACTACTACTACTACTACTACTACTACTACTACTACTACTACTACAACTACTACTACTACTACTACTACTACAACTACTACTACAACTACTACTACTACTACTACTACTACTACTACTACTACTACTACTACTACTACTACTACTACTACTACTACTACTACTGCTACTTCAACTACCACAACCACCACTGCTATTACAATTGCTACGACTGCTAATGGAACTGGTGCTAGAGCTACGGTTGCTGTTACTGTATTGTGGGTATTTAGCGCATGTCAGTTGACGAGTCGGTTGCTCGTTTGGCTTCTGAATCATTTTGGTGTATTTTTTTGTCCAAATGTACATGGCACTCTTTAGACACCTTTATAACGTCTATTATCGATGCTATAATAATGACAAACGGATGGGTTAGTATTATGATCAACGACTGTTGATAGGTACAATTATACGCATGCAGCATAGCTCGAGAGTTTATGACATTTTCAAGTTTGCTGTTGTTGAGTCTGCGTGCCTGAATTAATTAGAATTAATTTTTGCTGAAGGTTTCTTTCGTTTTGATGGAGCTGTAGTTTCAATCTTTAACGACATGCTATCGCTTCCAAGCTGTTGACCTTACCATATAATTGGAAAACCCCTCTGACTTGACGCAGCACTCGTGAGTAAGCTGGTGCCTGTGCCTGGCTTTCGGGTGGCGCTTTAAAAGTGTAGAGTTTAGGATAACGATTGCAATTATCATTTAATACACAAGAAATGTTTTGACGTTCGTTAGTTTGTTTCTGTTTAAGGACGACGTATCGTAAAAAGGACGATTAGCAGCGCCCTCTCCTTTTTCCAGGATTCGGACTGGCAACACTCGGAGAGGTCAGTGGCAGACTCAGACATTAAGGCTTGTTTTTGCTTTGTAAGTAAATACACGCTATTGGCTAAATTTTATTATAACGTTGGTTTGAACCACAATAAAGGTGTCTTTGGAGAAAAAATGTCCATTTGAGTACGACGAAGTCTAAAACTAGTAGTAAGTGTCATACAGTCGCTCATATGAGAATATGATTATTTAGACGTTTGTAAGAGGTATAAAGATTCACCACTACAATTGCAATTGTAATAAAAAGTTTATATATCGCCACATGTAGAGGAAGGTCGGACGAATGGGTGCAGATACTTCGCCGTAAAGAAAAAAACGATAGAAATACACTATCCAGTGGACACCTACCGGGCTATCAGCCCATGGATCATTGGAAGGAAGGAAGGAAGGAAGGAAGGAAGGAAGGAAGGAAGGAAGGAAGGAAGGAAGGAAGGAAGGAAGGAAGGAAGGAAGGAAGGAAGGAAGGAAGGAAGGAAGGAAGGAAGGAAGGAAGGAAGGAAGGAAGGAAGGAAGAACGAACAAATTAATCGGAGGCGATCACTTCGCTAGTGTAAATGAGCAAATCATCTTTGAATACGTGACATCATCGGTGAATTTTGGTTTAGAATACTTTGGTTGGCCTCGACTTTGTTACGTGTGTCCGCCAATGTCAACTCTTAGTTTTCTGTGAATTGTTTTACTTACTAATAAATTTCTATTCTGAATTACATTGAACACCATTTAATCTTTCGTATAGTGAACGCCTTTGAGTAGTTTCCCACAAGTAGCGAATGGTGGCGCTATACAAATTTCTAATTATAATTACACTTGTAATTCATATAGCTCCCCCAAAAAAACTATTTGTCAGAGTCCCTCACGGTTACCGTGTATCACTTACGAAACGTGGAAAGGTTTGTTGCATCAAATGCGCACGGCTTTCTTTAGACACCTTTATAACGTTTATTATCGATCCCATAATAACGACAAAATTGATACACCAACACGTTTCTTGGTAAGATAGATTGTAGAAGATACAACTGTTAAGTGAGAGCGACGCCAACGGCCTGACAGCCATTAGGTTTTAACTGTAATCACAGTGCCCTTATATAGCGACTCTCCCCGAAAACTGATCAGAGGCAATTTCGATGTAACGATGGAAACCCAGGATAGAAGAAATGGTTTTCAAGCGCTTACAGAATACAGGAAAAGAAAGACCGAGAAGCTCACGTCGTAAGATGCTTGGTAACCTATTCCAGAATGTTGGACCGAACACAGCGAAGCTTTTCTGTTGTACTGTGGATGTTCTGGTTGAGGGAACAACCAGGTCACCCTGAGCAGCATAGCGAAGAGCTCTTCGGCCAGTAATACCTAAGATAAGAAAATGAAGATTGTTTTCTTTAAATGCCAGTCTTGTTGTCAAGACCTTAAACCTCAAGACCGAGACTAGAGAGTGACACGGTAATGGGGAAAGCGGTATTACCGCGGTTACCGCGGTAATAACCGCGGTAATCAAGTCAGAACCAGCGGTAATACCGTGGGGATGGTATAAAGGCTTACGGTAATACCGTGGGGATGGAAATAATATCACGGTAATTACCGCGGTAACGGTTTTGACATTGTCCACTGCATGAAATAATTAGTATTTACTCTAAACGGGTCCGCTTTTTCAATCTCTTTGCATTGCTCTATATCACTGAAACTTTGAATATCCAATTTCTTTCCACCTTCCAGGCCGTCTTGACTGTTTAAGAGTGAGCACATATATCATAATTTGAATTTGAAGTATGCTCTGTTTTAAAAGCTGTTACTGTTTCAGTTGTGAGCATTATCTGTTTTCGAATGGGGCCAAACTAGATGGGGATGGGGTGGGGATGGGGACAGACCGGATGGGGATGGGGTGGGAATGGGGACAGACCTGATGGGGATGGGGTGGGGATGGGGACAGACCTGATGGGAATGGGGTGGGGATGGGGACAGAACCACGGGAATGGGGTGGGGATGGAGAGAAATTCTGTCCCCGTGTCACTCTCTAACCGAGACCAAGGCCTAGACTTTGAACATCAAGACCAAGGCCTAGACTTTGAACCTCAAGAACAAGACCACGATCCAGACTTTGAACCCCTAGACCAAGACCGAGACCAAGACTCAAAAATAATATCATATCCAGACGTCTATTCCTTACTAAAAATTGTAAAGTCGGACTACTCGCTATTTTACGTGTTCACGTCAACTGATTAGGCCGAACTGCTACTAGCGCATATTCGGTGTATTTAGATATATAACTTGCGAGTTCTAAATCTTTATATAATAATAATTATAATTAACGTAACATCAACAGCAAAAACAATAGTAATAATGATAGTTATTAATAATTTTAATGATTAATGTGGGGCGTGGTGGCTCAGTGGTAACTTCGGCGCCTTTTGACCGGAGGGTTGCAGGTTCGAATCCCACTCTAGCCGCTGCGTACGGACCTTGGGCAAGTCCTTCACTCGCAATTGCCCGTGGAGCTTCGGCGTGAAAATTCCGGCACAGTATCAAATGCTGTAGTCGGGAGCGCCTCTGAGTAGTAGTTGACTTCCAGAGGCGCTATAGAAATATCCGAATAAATAAATAAATAGATTAACAGTGATAATTAAAAATGATAGTCAATAAATAATTATAATGTCTTCAATTGTACGCGTTTCTTCTTATATACCTTTATAAAGCTTTAAGCAAGCGTTTTAACTGTAGGCAATGACGCGAAGTATTAATTTCGCAGCATTAACGGAACATTCTCCAAGAAAAAGAGAATTCTATAATACCAAATATGTTTTCGGATTGTCGTCAACGGCCTTATTGGTCGTTAAACCTTGGAACTAGCTAATTATCGTAGGTATTCAGATTAGACAAGACAAGACAAACTTTATTGACAATTGACGACTTTACAGTAAGTTTTACAGTTGACAACTGTTCGATAATTAACAACAGTCTATTTAGATAACAAAACAGTTGACAACATCCTCACCGAGGAACTAAACCAATTCACCACGTCAAGGTTTACCTTGTCGGGACACTGGATCATCCAACGAGCTCCTGGTCAAGGACAGAGAGCTATTAATACCTAAATCTCCTATAGTCTGAAATTAATGACGATGTGTCTAAACATACATGAAAGTGTCGCCCTCCTTATTTATTCAGCGTTTGAACTGGCACCTCCTGAGTACAAAATGACCATTACCCTCAAATAGGTTAGCTAAGTTCGAAGTCAACGGCCCTGGCTGCCACAGCATTTTGTTTAACACTGGAAACTACTAATTTAACTCAGCCACTTTTGTACTCAGGAGGTGCCAGTTCAAACGCTGAATAAATAAGGAGGGCGACACTTTCATGTATGTTTAGACACATCGTCGTTAAATAGACCCATGTTAAGCCATATTTTCGTTTAGCTGCTAAATTTCTAAGGTTTCGAAACAATTTTCAGATTGACGTAGGCTGCCTTTGATGCCGTAAAATGTCGCTAAATTTTAGTGACTTATTTCATGTAGTATCCGTGAAAATTAATGGTAGTTTTTAGTTTCTAACACTGTCTATCTGGGAGGCTTTAACATATGCCAAATCTGCGCAGCTAAAGAATGTTATAGCCACTGGTAAAACCGTTTTAAAGGTGTCTATTGATAACTCAAAACAACATTCGATTTCTCATCATATTAGCTATTTAATCGCTGGTCTTAATGCTTGTGTTATTTTAATTTAATTATTATTGTTAAATTATTTTAAAATTGATATACTACTACTACTACTGCTACTACTACTACTACTACTACTACTACTACTACTACTACTACTACTACTACTACTACTACTACTACTACTACTACTACTACTACTACTACTACTACTACTACTACAACTACTACTGCTACTTCTACTACTGCTACTACTACTACTGCTACTGCGTTCCGGCGCGTTCCGGCTGTAAAAAACACTGACCACTACTACTACTACTACTACTACTACTACTACTACTACTACTACTACTACTACTACTACTACTACTACTACTACTACTACTACTACTACTACTACTACTACTACTACTACTACTACTACTACTACTACTATTACTACTACTACTACTACTACTACTACCACCGCCATCACCACTACCCTACCGCAACCAACAGTGCTATTACAACTACTACGATTACTACTGCATCTTGTGCTAGAGCTGTTGTTGCTGCTACTGTATTGTGATGTACTTCGGGCGCATGTCAGTTGATAAGTCGGTTGTTGTTCACCTTCTCAATGATCTCGACCGAGTATATTGGTCCAAATGCCATTGCAGTCTTTAGACACCTTTATAATGCTTTTATCAATGATATAAATACCAGTGCAGCAATGATTCGATATGATGATGACGTGGCAAGATGGCGTCTCATCGTTGTTTAGATGTCGTGAGTTTGTAAATATAGCCAAAGGACAAGATATTTGACGACTTTTGACGACTTTTGTTCAAACTTATGGATAATCGAACAACAGCGAGTCATACTAAATAACATACTGCACTGGATTATAAGTAAAATTCAGCCGAAGTTATAAAAGATTGTCGTTAATCACCGACGAAGGTGACGTGGCAAGATGGCGTCCCATCGTTGTTTTGGCGTCGTATTGGTATAAATATATAAATACGAACTCTCGCACGAACTGTCCAAAAGGTACCGCCTTGTTTATAAAACTGAAGAACTTAATACTTTTGCTGAAATGGGAAAATCCAAAAGAAAGAGGCCTCTCGACACATCATCAAGCTCTTCAAATTCGGGTGATGTGTCAATGAACATGAACAGCCTTGAGACACCGAAATCAGAAATACAACAGAAGTCAAACGCGCTACCTGAAAACCAAGAAATCCTTTCATATTCAGATTGTGAAACTGCTTCATGTCAAGGTGGTTTCACTGAAATTTCTAAAAACACGAAAGAGACTGACGATGCAGTTGCAGGTGCAGGAGAAGTCAAACATCATAAAGACGCTGAGGTCGGACGGCTGATGAGATCTGTGGAAGTTCAAAGGTCCCACTCCGTCGACAGCAGACAGTCCAGAGTTGCAAAGGAGATATTAACAAAAGACGATTTCTTACAGAAATATTTGCTGAATCAACAAATGCAACAGATACATAAAGTTCAAGAAAGCAAGAAAGAAGCTGGTAAGGAAAGTCACCAACATTCTAAGAAGAAAATGAAATTAAGAATTGAAGTTAATTCTAAGATTGATCCTAAAAATGATAATGAGAATGTTGTTGATGTTGAGGTAACAAATAGGGTTGATCAAAACATTGTCACGTATGAGAATGTTGTTGATGTTGTTGATGTTGAGGTTACAAATAGAAATGATCAAAAGCATGCTTTTGAGAATGATCTTTTGAATGATCATGGGAATGTTGTTGATGTTGGTGTTGATGTTGACAAAACTAATTGTATCAATGAGGTTAATGAAAATGTGTTTACATCTGGTGAGAAAATTCTGGATGAAAACGATTTGGAAAATCAGAGGTCAGGAACTAGGGACAGATTGTCTGTCCATGGTTTGCCTGAAATAACTCTTGAATCAAATACATTGATAAAGCATAGTGGTAAAGTAAATACACTGGAACCTTTGGATGATTCTTCTATACCTGTGATTGGTAAAATAGATTATGGACAGGAACAGTCCAGAAACATGCATTTAGTGAGGGGTCAAACCCGCCCTCCCTTGACGGAGGAACAAAGAATAAGATATAGAAACAACTTATCTAGGACAGTCTTTGTGACTAGTGAAGCAAATATATTACACAAGCTTTTCAGGACTAAACCTGTGCAGATGTTTAAAGAAATTACAGCACAGGCAGGAGGTGAAGTAATTCAAACAGTTCGTACAGACAAAGGCTTACGAATACTAGCACAAAACGAGGCACAGAGAAATAAACTTTTAAAGTTAACAAATCTCTGTGGCAGTAGTATTACAGTCAGTCTACCCTATTCCTTGTCAAAACTACATCCTTCTATACCAATTCATAAGGTAGGAACTTCCACAACGGAAGCTGCATTTCTGGTAAAAGGGGTAGTTTATGGAATAGAGGAGGATGACGAAAACCTGTCTGAGCTGGCCCAGGTCATTGGAGCTGTTCGGCTCAAAAGGATTGGAAATCCTGAAACTAGTAAAACAACCCTAATCACTTTCTCAAAAGGAACGGACTTACCGCCTTTTATTGAGGCTTTTGGCAGAAAATTTAAAGTACATGAATATATTCCTAAGCCAATGAGATGTGACCGCTGTCAACAATTTGGGCATATCAAACTTGAGTGTACAAATCCTGTCATTTGCAGCCGTTGTAGTGAGAACCATTTGTATAGCACTTGTCCTAATAAAGACATTAAGAAGTGCATCAATTGCCATGAAAGTCATAGCGCGGCTCACAGAGGATGCCCTATGTATATTAAGACACAGGAAATTTTAAGAATCAGGGCTGTACAAAAGGTATCTTATGCAGAGGCTGCCAAAAGATATCTTGGTCAAAACAACACCATACTTCTTGACATAAACAAACAACCTACATCAAACAACACCATTCTTCTTGACACAAACAAACAACCTACATCAAACAACACCATGCTTCTTGACACAAACAAACAACCTACATCAGTTGAAAACACATCAAATAACCATGACAACGTCAACAACAGAAATAATTCTTCCGATCAGTTAACCGAAAACACTAAATCAGTACCTTCACCTGGTCAAAGTACAAAAGAATTCCTAAATTTCAATTACGATAATTATAAAGCAATAAATGTGATCCAGCCCAATAAAACCAATATTGATGAATATGATCCTCTAAAATGTAAACTAATGACATTTGTTTTGGGTGTTCTGGCAGCTATCGATAAGTCAAAAACCAGATTGGAAGCCAAAAATCTTATTTGTGGCGGAGCCTCAGATTTCCTGTTCGAGGGGGAAATCCAGTTTCGATGGAGAATACCAGGACAATAAACACATATAAAATTAAATAGTTCCCCATCATGGCTATTGTTATCGCCCACTGGAATGTACGTGGTCTTAAAGCACATTACTATCAGCTTAGAAACTATTTGGATCAGACAAGAATTTCACCAGACATTATATGTCTGCAAGAAACATTTCTAAAAGAAAAACATAAAACACCTAAATTTAATAATTATAATGTTATTAGAAAAGATTTTACTAAACACAGCAGAGGAGGAATAGCCACCCTAATTAAAAATGGCATTAGTTTCACAGTGCTAAACTTAGATGAAATTGAAAATGTCGAAATATTAGGCATAAAAATTAAAACTGAAAATGGTCACTTGGAAATTGTAAATACATATATTGCTCCAGAAAATAAATTAACTAAAATTCAAATTGAAAAACTCTTCCCACCTAAAAGAGCCATAGTTCTAGGAGACCTTAATACCCATAGCAAAAGCTGGGGGTGCACAAATGCCAATGAAAGAGGACAGATCTTAGAAGAAATTCTAAATGATAAGCAGTTGACTGTCTTAAATACTGGTCAGCCCACACGGATACCTCCTATAAATTCAAAAAATCGTTCAGTCATAGACCTATCGATTGTGACAAGTGAACTGGCTTTAAATTGTAAACACTATGTTACTAATAATAGCATGGGTTCCGATCACTACTTATGTAACATTATTATTAATGAAGAGGTTCAGATAGAACCTAACATGAGCATGCACCTTTGGAAGTTGAAGAAGGCTGACTGGAAAGATTTTAAGAATAATAGCCAATATTTTATTACTGATGGTCTTATCGATGATAATAATAATGATACTTTCAAAAACATTGTAGAATCATTAACATCGTTAGCTAATGAAACATTACCTTGTAAAAAGATGAACTACAATAATATTAATCTGAATAGTAAACGTAAGCGTATTCCCTTCTGGAATAATAAATGCACTGAAGCTATTTATAACAGAAACAAAGCTAGAAATAAGGCCATAAAATCCAAAGAGTTAAAAAATTATGTAGAATATAAACACCAGGAGGCAATAGTGCGGATGACCTTAAAAACAGAAGCAAAAGCCAGTTGGGAAACTTACTGCTCTGAATTGACTGATCAAACAAAGTTGGGAGTAGTGTGGGATATGGCTAGACGAATGAATGGCATAACATCTTACAATTTCATCCCTACTCTAAATACTAATGGTTTGATTGCTGAGAATAATTTGGAAAAATCTAATCTATTAGCACAAATGTATGCTAAAACTAGTAGTTATGCAAATTATAGTCCAAAATTTGTAGACTACTTAAAATATGCCCAAACTGAATACAAACCTACTCCTTCAGATATTTTACCAGATCTAGATATTGAGGCTCTTAATGAAAATTTCTCAATAAAAGAATTAAAAGATGCCATTTGCAAATCTAAAAGTAGTAAATCGCCAGGTGATGATAAAATCCCATATGAATTTCTTAAACATTTGCACAAACATGCACTTAGGATATTGTTAGCTTTTTATAATAAGATCTGGACAGAAAGTAAATTGCCAGATGATTGGCATCATGCCATCATCTTGCCCCTTCTCAAACCGAATAAAAGTGCAGATAGCCCTGATTCATACAGACCTATATCATTAACCTCAACCATTTGTAAAGTCATGGAGAGACTTGTCACAAATAGATTACAGTGGTTTGTAGAAAGAAATAAACTGCTTTCAAAGAATCAGTCGGGATTCAGAAAAAACAAAAGTACCATTGACCAAATTCTTAAATTGCAGGATAACATTTTGAAAAAATTAAAAAATAAAGAAGACGTATTGGCTATCTTTATTGATTTTGAGCGTGCATATGACATGCTCCATGTTCCTACACTGCTGAAAAAACTGTTAAATATGGGAATAAAAGGTAAAACTTATCATTGGATAGTAAACTTTTTATCTAAAAGGACATATCAAGTCAAAGTTGGAGCTTCTTTTTCAGACAAATACACTTTGGAAAATGGTACACCTCAAGGGTCTATTATATCACCCTTACTATTTCTCATTATGATTAATGATATACCTAATGGGTTGGATGGGACTGAGATGACTTTGTTTGCTGATGACAGCTCCATCTATGCAGGCCATCGGAACCATAAGAAATTAGAAAACAGAATCCAGTTGTCTCTAAATGCAGTTAATGAATGGTGTAATAAGAATGGATTTAAGATATCTATCAATAAAACCATAGGAGTTTTATTTACTAAGAAACGTAGGTTACCAAGAGTTAACATAAAAATTGGCAGAGAGTCCATTAAAATTGAAAAAACAGCTAAATTCCTTGGAGTCATTTTTGATCATAAATTGTCGTGGAAGCCACATATAGAATATGTGATAACCAAGTGTAAAAACCGCATGAATCTTATGAGAGCTGTATCTGGTAACTATTGGGGAGCTTCAAAAAAAGCGCTACTTAATATTTATAGAGCCCTAATTAGATCAGTTATTGATTACGGTGATGTAGCTTATTCTTCAGCTCCTAAGTCATATTTAGATAAAATATCCTCTATACAGACTGAGGCGTTAAGGCTGTGCTGTGGAGCTGCCAAAGGTACTGCCGCCTCAGCACTTCAAAATGAGTGCGGTGAACTGCCCTTACCACTGAGACAATTACAAAATTCCTTAAAAATGGGTACAAAAATCTTGGGTAACCCAGATCATCCAACAAGAGCCGTTTATCAACCTCATTGGACAAATGAGTTCAGAACATTTGCCCATAAGGACCATTCCACTTACACACGAACACACAGCTTTTTCCGTTCTCTTAACATCCCTTTTCAGGCACCATCGTTTCCTACAACTCCTCCTTGGCAGAATAATGACATTGAAGTCGATATCAGTCTCCATAAATCGCTGAGCAAGAGGAATGACAACCCTGAACTTCTCCGCCTTATCTCTTTAGAACACATGCACAAATATCACACATACACACATATATACACTGATGGTTCTAAAGCTGAAAACTTAGTCGCTGCTGCTTACACAATTCCTAAACTAAATTTTGATAAGCAAATCCGCCTTTGCAATAACTCTAGCATATATGCTGCAGAATTAACTGCTATTAAGGAGGTATTTTCTTGGATATCGGAAAATGAAAATCAAGACCTTAGATGTTTTGCTGTTTTTTCTGACTCTTTAAGTGTTCTTACTTCTATTAAGAATTCTTTTTCAAAGTCCCGACCAACACTATTACAAGAAACAATACAATCTCTTAATAAAATTAAGTTAAGCAAAGTACATTTGATTTGGATCCCAAGTCATGTAAACATATTAGGCAATGAAAGAGCTGATTCTTTAGCAAAACAATCACTCAATATGCCTGTTATTAATTCAACAAATTATCTAGAATTACAAGAAGTCTTTTCAATTATAAAATCTCATGTTATTAATGAATGGCAGAGGAATTATGATGGTGACCCAAAGGGTCATCATTATAAGTATATATGTCCTGTGGTGGACACAAGCATCAAGTTTCTTGAACTTAATAGAAAGAAGGAGGTTCAAATTTCAAGATTAAGATTAGGGAAAGTAAATCTTAATGAAAGACTTTTCCTTATGAAGAAACATAAAAGTGGTCTTTGTAATTCGTGTAAAGTTACAGAAAATATAAATCATTTATTACTGAATTGTAAAAAAGAAAATATATCTAACATATTAAGAGATAAATGTAATTCATATAAATTAGATTTTACCATAAAGACTTTGCTTGGTGTAGGATGTATGCAAAGTGAAGTTTTTAGGCTTATAAACCTTATCACTAAAGGAAAAATTATGTAAATACTGTTGTATATAAAAGTTTATGTAAACAGATATTCCTTTATGTGTGGTATAGGTTAGGCCTGCCTTGTCTTTTCCCAAATGCTTCAACTATTTCTATAATATGGTTTTATTATATCATTTGATTGCTGTGTCAAATTGAAGAGTAGAATAAGAATTTCATGTTATGGTTGTGGACATTGTGGGTTGTCCACAGTTGCGTGATTGTATTCAATAATTACTATGTAAACATTCGCCAGTGAATGAGAGTCTGGTGTAATGGTTGCATGTGTGATAAATATGTGTGATAAATATAAAAAGACTTCTTGTTGCATGTGTGATAAATATAAATAATAATTTGAAGATTGAAGTGGTAGCTTGAGAATCTGTATTGAAATGGTAGTTCTCTTATTATCAAGTCTGTATCACATGTTAAAGAAATAATGTAATTTAGTTGTTGCAAATTTACTTCTTTATTACTGTTTGGTTGTATTTTACTCTTGAAAATACATAAGTAGAATGGGAGTCTCATGAATACGAAAATTACTTGTCTTATAAACTTGTAATAAAACTTTTTTTACTGCTCAAATAAATAGATTAAGAATACCATGTACACTGAGAATGTTCATCAAGAATTTTTTTTGTACATCTAAAATTTCATGTTTTATGATAATTGATGCAAAATATTGTTTAAAATGTCTTATTACAGTTCATGTGTAATTGACATTAGTAGCTGTATTATCTTATGCTGTTAAGCAATGAACACTAATGACATTATAAATTCAGTTCTGAAATTCTGACACCTTTAAATGGTGTCTTACAGATGTTATAACTTCATTTTACTGTACTGTGTATGATCTGAATTGTCGTCGACGGCCTTTGATGTCATAGGACGACGTTAAACTGTGGAATAATAATAATAATTCGATAATAATAAAGATCCTATGGCTCCTGAATCTTATAGACCAATTTCTCTTACACCAACCCTGTGTAAAATAATGGAAAAGATGATAACAAATAGATTACAGTGGTTTTTGGAAACCAATAAACTTCTATCTCCATATCAAACAGGATTTAGAAAACATAAAAGCACTATAGACCAAATTCTTAGGCTTCAAGATTATATTCATAAAAAAATAAGCAATAAACAACATGTCTTGGCAATCTTTATTGATTTTGAAAGAGCATATGATATGCTTCATGTCCCAACTCTTACAATATTACAAAATATTGGAATAGTAGGAAATGTTTTCAACTGGATTTCTAAATTCTTAACTAATCGAACCTTTAAAGTTAAAGTAGGAGTAGAATTATCTGAAAAATTCTCACAAGAGAACGGAACTCCACAGGGCTCCATTATTTCCCCATTATTATTCTTAATAATGATAAATAATCTGGATCCTGGTTTGGAGAATGTCGAACTGTCATTATTTGCTGATGATAGTGCCATTTTCTGTGCTGGTCGGAACATAAAATCACTACAAGGTAAAATCCAAAAAGCTATTAATAAAATTAATGACTGGTGTGATGAAAATGGTTTTAAAATCTCTTTAAATAAAACCACTGGAGTATTATTTACAAAAACAAGAAAAATACACAAATTACAGATTTTCCTTAATAAAAAAGAAATTAAAATAGAAAAAACTGCCAAATTTCTGGGAGTTATTTTTGACTCTAAATTAAATTGGAAGCACCATATAGAATACATTGTTACCAAATGTAAAAAACGAATGAATATAATGAGAGCTGTATCTGGGTATAGATGGGGGGCATCCAAACGAGCCCTCCTATGCATTTATAAAGCTATAATTAGATCAGTTCTTGATTATGGGGATGTAGCATATACCACAGCTAGTTCCAGCCAGTTAAAAAAGTTGCAAAATATCCAATCTGAGGCTTTGAGATTAGCTTGTGGCTCAGCTAAAGGCACCCCAATCATGGCTCTTCAAAATGAATGTGGTGAAATTCCACTCCACCTACGTCGTTTGAACAATTCGCTTAAAATAGGATCTAAAATTCTCAGTTCAAAAGATCATCCTGCGGCGGAAGCTATGCGAGACCACTGGACAAATTATTATTATGCATCTTCTGTTAAACAAAATTCCATTTTTAAAAGAACTGAACATTTTTTCTCCTTGATCTCTCAGCCATTTAAATCACCATCTTACCAGTCAACAGCCCCCTGGCTTAATAAAACCATTAAAGTTGACCTGTCCTTGAAAAAATATATCAACAAAAAGACAGACTCCCCTAATTTTATGTCATCCTTGTCATTAGAATTAATTAATAGATATCTTGATTACACACCCATTTATACGGATGGATCTAAACTTGAAAGTATAGTTTCAGCAGCCTTCTATATACCTTCTATACAGTTTCATAATATCTATAGAATTGTAAATGATTCATCGATTTATTCAGCTGAATTAACAGCCATAATTGAAGCAATTAAATGGATTATTATAAATGAAAATGAAAATACAAATAAATATATCATATTTACTGACTCATTAAGTGTAGCCACTTCTATAAAAGAGAATGGGTCTAGTTCAAGGCCTAATCTTTTTCTTGAATTTTTAGATAATTTTAATAAGATAAAACATAGCAATATCATAGTAGCATGGATACCAAGCCATATTGGTTTATCTGGAAATGAAATGGCAGATATGCTGGCAAAGAAGGGACTGGAAATATCTGAGATTAATTCAACAAATTATTTAGAGTTTAAGGAAATCTATTCTTTAATAAGGAATTATGTAATTAATAAATGGCAAATTGAATACAACCTTAAAACAAATGGAAGATTCTATAAAAATATTCAACCCCAGGTATCTACAGATATAAAATTTACAGACTATCTTAGAAAACGAGAAGTTCAAATTACCAGACTTAGAATGGGACATATTCTAACTAATACCTGGCTGAAATCTATAGGTAAAAGCCCAACGGACTTATGTTTTGAATGCCAGGTACCTGAAACAATTCATCATATACTAACTGCTTGTAAAAAACATGAAATATCACAAATGCTAGTTCAGAAATGTGCAAAGAAAAAAGTGGAATACACTGTTAAAAATATATTGACAGTTCGAGATATTTATCTTGAAGTATATAGTTTACTTATGACTATAACTAGTGGAAAGATTATGTAAATATCAGAAATAAATAGTGTAAATTATATCTGAAAATACTGTCAACATGTATATTGGAGTTCTGCCATTTGAGTTGGATGTTATCCGATAAAATAATGTAAATAGTTATAAATTTTGTTACCATAATGTTTATATAAAAAGAAATTAATTGACAGATTCTTATGTGCTTATCACTAATCATCTGTTAATTTCTAAGTAATTCACTAATTTGAAATAATCGAAGAAACTATTTTCTTCGTTGTGTTATCTAACCATATAACATTTTTTTTTCTGGACACTGATAATTGCTTGTTACATATAAATGGGTGATTTGTAATGTTTTAAAATGTATGGAATTCATAACCTAATGTGTGTGTGCTTTTTTTTAATTGGATATAATCGATGACTAGTAATGTTTATAATATTATTGGTCCTTGGACAATACTGCTAAATTGGTGTGCTTGCGTGCCTGTGTGTGTAAATCAATGTATGGGATCAAACATTTCAACTGATTTTGAAATTTAGAAATGACATTGAATAATATTGATATTATTATTGAAGCCTCTAAATAAGAACTAAGTACTTTCTATGTCAAGTTAATATTGAATATTGAAGCAATCTGTATAAATATTAACTATTAATGTTTATATTGAACATTGTTTGTAAATTTGTTATGCGGTTCTTATGATAATGTAAATAAATGTGAAATTCTTTAAAATAAAGAGCCAAACAAGGAAACAAACGATGAGACAATCAAAAGAAAGAAAGAAAGAAAGAAAGAAAGAAAGAAAACAGAAAGAAAGAAACTGATAAATGAAAGTTATACGAACATGAACTGAAATATATAAAAAAAACTGTAAAGACGTCAACGGCCTATGTAGCCATAAGATGTCGTTAAACTTTTGGAATAATAATAATAATAATTCGATAATGTCTCTCATATGTAGAATTTAATGCTGATGATTGTGCGTGTCTGAATTACATGTAGTGTTTCTTTTCTGCCGGGTGTTTTGTTCGTTTTTGATGGCTTATAACGACCTACTCTGGCTTCCATGCTGTTAACATCGACCTTACAGCAATGTTTTATAACGCTTTATTTCCAACTCATTCCGTTATTCGTGAATACCAACTCACAACACACTCACAACACACTCACCGAAAAACTGTCCCATCTCAGCCTTCAACACAGCATCTACACCTTGCTGGTAGATTTCTTAGACAAAGGATCACACTTCACACGATTTGCTGGTATTCTCTCCTCTATATGGTTTCGATCAATACTATCGTTATCTAAGGTTCCGGGTTCGGAAACGTCACCTTTGCCATCAACGCATCCGACCTTCATCCGGCTAACACGATCAGAATTATGCTAGTATATGCAGATGACACTTACCTTGTCATCACAGCTTCAATGGGTCACACCACCCAGCAAAAACTTGATCATGTCGCTCAGTGGGCTGTTCTCCGTAATCTCCCGTTCAACCGTGAAAGATCGAAGGAAATGATTTTTACCCGTCGCTCGGGCTCGGGTGACCATTATCCACCATTACCTGATGTCACTCAAGTCTGCTCCATGATCATACTTGGCGTCAACGTAACAAGCGACCTCAAAGCCTCTTCGTATTATAGCAGGACTTATTCGGACATGCTCAAGCTTTATAGAAGCGCTTACAATCTTGATGTTCCACAATCATCTCTACGTGAGGTCGCAAGAGCACTTTGATTGTCAAACTCCTCTATGCCGCTCTGCATGGTGGGATTTGCCTCTGCAAATGATCGAGATAAAATAGAGAGATTCCTTCTAAGTCTAAAGAGGTTCGGTTACATCGATAGCGATTTGCCCCAATTCATTGAATTCAGCGACCAACTGAGGAAGATTCAGATTAAACTTTTTCAAGCCATTACTACGAATTCAGTCCATGCGCTACATCAACTCCTTCCTCCGCTTTATGCAAACCTTATAATTTACGATCTAGACCTTTGTCCTCCTGAGAAAGATGACAAATTTTATCACCCGGCTCTTATGTTGCTTTAAATCCAAACCATTACTAGCTTATTCATTGTTTCTTAGTTGTGCTCTCTGTAACGCGGTCTTGTCATTCTGAAGTAATAAAGGAAAATGCAATACAATACAATACAAACTGGATTCATCCATCGAGGCATGTAGGCCTAAATGGCTAATAATGCGTTTTCCTGTGGATACCTCTATATAGGTCTCAACCGACTCTATATATAAGTATATATTACAGCGACGTTAATTGATTCAAATTTCCTCCTTAATGTTGTATCCCATAAAAATGGTGAAAAATCTTCCTATGGAAGTCAACGGCCTTTATTGCCACAAGATGTATTTAAATTCTGAATCATAACGGTAGGTACAGACTCCCATGGTTGCCTTTGGGTGGTGCCTGTCCAAAGACTGGATAAAGGTGGAGGGCTACGCCAATCACCTTTAGTTATTACACGGTGACGTTAAACAACAAGTGCCTAACTAACTCAGTTGATGCAACTCCGCGCTACTGTTAATTCTGATGTTGCCAGTCCATATATTGGAAAAAGGAGAGGGCGACACTAATCATCTTGGTTATGACACAGACAGTTGGTAACTAATCGCTGAATCGCTGATTACCGCGAGTAAAATTCATAATGATTTGAGTTTTGATCTAATTAAAGCTTCGACTGTATTTGAAATGTGATACAATTCGTATAAATTAATAACAACAATTTATAAAATTCTCCGTTGGGATCTTGTCCGCCTCGGATAACAACAGCAATAACAACAATCAGAACAACAACAACAAAACAACAACAATAGTAATAATAGTATTAATAAAGTTAATGTCGTCATGTGAACCGGTTACTTCTTAGACACCCTTATAACGGTTTACACATACGCTATAATAACAGCCAATAAGCGCCTAAATATGAATAAAACTTCTCCTAGATGCTCAAATTAACAAAAGAACATTCTCAAAGATAAAGAAAATGTTAACACACCAAGTATATTTCCAATTTGCCGCCAACGGCCTTTGAGGTTATACGTTGACGTTAAACCTTGGGACTGACAAACTATCGTTCGGCATTCACATTACAATCACCATTGCCCTCAAATAGGTTAAGGCCGACGTCAACGTACCTGACAGCCATAAGATGTTGTTAAACACTGGAAACTACTATTAACTCCTCGACCGCCGTACTCGGGTACTGACGGTTCAAAGCCTGAAAAAATGAGGAGGGCGACACTTTTAATCAATGTGAAGACACAGCGTTGTTAAACCAAACCTACTTAACCATAATTATTTCCGTTTAACTGCTTCTAGAGCTCTAAGCTTCTAGATGGGTTTTCGAACCAATTTTCCTATTGACGTCAATTGCCTTTGATGCCATAAGATATCGCTGAATTTTTAGTGACATATTTTGTATAGTATCCGTGAAAATTAAAGGTAGTTTAACATCGTCTTATTTTGGGGTGGTTTTATAATGTACCAAAGCTGCCCAGGGGAAGATTATTATAGCCACTGTCTAAACCATTTTAGAGGTGTCTAGAGATAACTCATAATGACCTTTGATTTCTCATCACATTAGCTATTTAATCGTTAGTCTTAATGCTTGTGTTATTCTAATTAAATTATTATTATTTAGCTGATTATTATTGATATACTACTCGTATGACTCCTACTACTACTACTACTACTACTACTACTACTACTACTACTACTACTACTACTACTACTACTACTACTACTACTACTACTACTACTACTACTACTACTTCTACTACTACTACTACTACTACTACTACTACTACTACTACTACTACTACTACTACTACTACTACTACTACTACTACTACTACTACTACTACTACTACTACTACTACTACTACTACTACTACTACTACTACTACTATACTGACTGACTGACTGACTTAAAATACTTACTTACATTTTATATACTTACTTACTACTGCTACCGCAACCACCACTACAATTACGACTACTGCGACTGCTAATGCAGCTACTGTTGCTGCTACTGTATTGTGGTGTACTTCCGGCGTAAGTCAGTTGATAAATCGGTTCCTTCGTTCGCCTTCTGAATAATTTTGTCTAAATGCACACGACACTCTTTAGACACCTCTATAACGTGGTCTATTGATGGTATAATAAGGACCAAAATAATGCGTTAATGCATTAACAGATAGGTCTACTATGTGATCCAAAACTTGGTACACCAATGCCGAATTAACTCTATGGTTCGGCGTTAAAGTGTTCACGATATGCTATAGCTGCCATGGAGTTGATATTGACCATAACGAAATGTCTTATAACACTTTATTTCCAACTCATTTCGTTATTCGTTAAAACTAACTAACAACAGTACTTAAAACCAATGACTAACCTGCACAGTAAAGTCTTATCTCGAACTCTGCTCCAGCCACACCAGTGTGATTCTCCTTCAGATTTTATTCTAGTTACAGTTACAGCTAAAGTTAATGTTTTATTTTTATTTTAGTTATAGTTACAGTTATATTTAGTATAATTTTTAGTCACAGTTATAATTATCGTTAACGAAATCATTTTCTTTGCGCTAACGAACATTATGGTTGGTGTACAGCTTTGATATGTTGTAAATGAATAGATTGACGTCATATACTTAACATTATTATAGCGCAGATTTAAATAGTAATAAAGGTGTCTAAGGAGAAAATGTCCGCTTGACGAATATAGTTAACCACTAGTAATAAGTGACATACAGTAACTCTTACGGGTATATGATTAATTAGATTTTTGTTGGCGGTATAAAGATTTGTCACTACAATTGTAATAGTAATGAGAAGTTCTTATAACATATTAATCAGAGGCGATAACTTCGTTAGCGTAAATGAGCAAATCATCTTGATCTGTACAATACAATACAACTAAAAATTTATAGCGCGCTTCAACAAGACAAGTCTTGCACAGAAGCGCGTTGCGCTACACTTCTAGTCATAGTACAATGTGAATAGGTGAGTTTTTAATTTAGATTTGAATTGTGCTACAGATGCACATTGACGGACTGTAGTTGGAAGACTGTTCCATTCTGTAGGTCCTGAGACCGAGAAGGCACGATTACCAAACTTCCGGTTTGTGCGAAGTACAGTAAAATCCCCTCGCGTGGCCGATCGGAGTCCTCTGGAATTGGAAGCAGAACATGGCGTGACCATGGATGTCATGTACAAGGGAGAGGTTCCAGAGTTGATATGGTACATGAGGAGGCAGACTTTGAAGGCAATACGGGCACGGATAGGAAGCCAGTGTAGTTGTTGCATGCATGGCGTGATGTGATCTCTAGGACCGAGACCTTTTACTAGACGAGCAGCCGTGTGAAGAACAGATGACAGAGGTTGTAGTGTCGATGAAGGAAGATCGGATAGGACAGAGTTGCAGTAGTCGAGGCGAGAGATGACGAGGGCTTGAACAAGGATACGGAGGCAGGTTTCATTTAGGCAGCGTTTCACTTGTCGAATTCGGCGAAGGTGGAAGTGGCATGCTCTGGCAATGGAGGAAATGTGATGAGTCATGTTAAGATTGTAATCTAGCATTACGCCAAGGTCGCGGACCACATCGGAGGGTGGAATGGAACAGTTTGAGTCGAGCTTAATGGTTTTCATTTGTTTATCGTCATCCGAACTGTTTCGACGATCGAACCAGATGAGTTCTGTTTTGGTGGCATTTAACTTCAGGCGCATCGATGCACACCAGGATTGGATATCACGGACGCATGCCGCAATTTTAATTTTGATGTTACCAATGTTCTTTCCAGACAGCTTTATGTAGAGCTGGGTGTCGTCAGCATATAAGTGGATCATGAGATCGTGCTGTGATGCAATGTTAACAATGTTGGAGGTGTATAGAATGAAGAGAAGTGGTCCGAGAATGGATCCTTGTGGGACGCCGAAGAGGACAGAAAATATTTTCGATGAGCACCCACCGAGTTTGACACTGTGAGATCTCAAGGAAAGGAACGAGGCAATCCATTGAATAGCTAAGGCAGTAACACCAAACTGTACTTGCAGGATTTTTAGAAGAATAGTATGGTCCACACAGTCAAAGGCAGCTGAGAAATCCAGTAGTAGTAGAGCGGTGATACATCCGGAGTCAAGGGCCAGAACAATATCATTGTAGACTTTGATGACGGCGGTTTCGGTGGAGTGATGGCGACGGAAACCAGATTGAGTGGGCGGTAGTAGATGATGTGATTCAACGTAGTCGGATAATTGCTTGTGGATCACACGTTCGACTATTTTCGAGATGAACGACAAGTTTGAGATGGGACGATAGTTGGCCGGGTCTGTCGGGTCGAGTCCTGGTTTCTTGACACGAGGTCGAATGATGGCACGTTTATGTTTAGTGGGTAAGGACGCCTGAGTTACAGAAACATTGATGAGGAAGGCAAGGATAGGAGCGAAAACAGTGGAGAGAGATTTGAGTAGCCAGACAGGTGCAGAGTCCAATTCGCATTGCTTTGTCGAAGAATCGTTTACAAGTTTTTCAACTTCGGCAGTTGTGACTTCATCAAACTTGCACAATGATTGAGCAGGAAGTGGTAGAGCTGAGAAATCCGGCATCGGTGCATCTTTTGTCGATTCGCGAATCACGTCTATTTTATTCTCAAAGTAGTCAAGGAGCGTGTCTGGAGAGATGAGCGGGGAGGTGTCTTGAGGTGGGGTGAGTAACGTGTTAAGGGATTTCCAAACTGTTTCCAAATCTGCATGAAAGTTTGGATTAGAATCCGTTAGTTGAGCTCGACGTGGGTGCGTGTGCCCGCCACTGTTGACGCTTAGTTTTCTGCTTACAAATAAATTTGTTTTCGTAATGAAATTCAACTCCATTCAAACTAGCGTAGTGTTCGCCTTTAATTAGTTTTCCCACAAGTGGTGACGAGTGGAAAAATGTCTATTTAAATTACACTTGTAATCCAAATAACCATCCCCACCAAAAACCTAATCACTGAATGGCTCTTACGGTTACCGTGTATCATTTACTAACCCTAGAAAGCGCTGTTGTCTTCAAATGCGCATGGTTCTCTTTAGACACCTTTATAAGGGGCTTTCAGACGCTATAATAAAGACCAACCGACTGCGCTAATAAATTCGCTGCAATTGTGGTAATGTTAACTAAGGCCAACGTCAAGGTCCTGGCAGACATAAGATTTTAACTGTAACCACAGCGTCCTTATATAGCGCAAATCCCGAAGTCTGATCACAGGCGACCTTGACCTAACGACAGGAAACGAGGATCGACAGGAATGGCTTCAAGCGCTTACGAAATAGAGGTAAAGACCAAGAAGCTCATGTCGTAAGATGCTAGATAACCTATTTCAGAAAGTTGAACCTAACACAGCGAAGCCTCTGTGCTGAACTGTGGATGTTCTGGTAGAAGGAACAACCCTTTGCTGCAGAGCGAAGAAATCTTTCGGCCAGGAATGAATGAGATCGAGACACACCACTCCCTAAGATCAGATGGAGCACAGCCCACAGGGAAATTAAGCATAAGCATTAGGGTCTTATAGGCGTATACTCCTGGGGGGGGGGCAGCCGGGGCACGTTCCCCCAATAATTGAGATGGACTGTACACCAAATGCAATTAGTGTAGTATGAATAACCAAATCTCCCCAATATTTTGGACAAGTGTACGCCAGTAGTCGTATCCTCAATGCGTTTGTGCATCGGCAGCCAATGCAATTCCTCCCGCACAAAGTTGGATATAATTGCACAAACCTAGGAATACCTCCAATCAGACGGACCGCAGCCTTTAATATCGACCACTTGTCTTTAAACAGTGGAAACTGCTATATAACTCCGCCACTGCCCGTAATCGGGTTGTGCATTGATGCCAGTCTCGAGCCTTGAAAATGGACTGCCAGTCAAAAGCCTTGAAAATGGAGGTGGGCGACGCTAGCCATCTTTGTTAATTAAGGTTCAGCGTTGAACAGAACCATAATTAATTCCGTGTATACTGCCAAGCTTCTACAAAGGTTTTCAAAGCAATGTTCCTATTGGCGTCAACTGCCTTTGATGTCTTAAGATGTCGCTAAGAAATTTATTAACGCGTCGCATTGCAGATAGTAACCACGACTTGGCAGTTTCTAGTGTTTAGCGAAATCTTTCTCTGTGAAGATAAAAAAAAAGTCGAAAATAAGCGCAGGCGATGAATATTATAGCGTATTCTTAAGCATTTAACAGGTGTTTAGAGATAACTGATTATAATAATTGATTTTTTACCACATTAGATATTTAATTATTACAATTATCTTATTATTATTAATTTATGACAAAAATAATGATAATGGAAGTAATAATAATGTTATTGCGTTATTTAAAATGATTATTTATAATTATTATAGTACTAACTAGCTGTAAACCCGTGAAAAATCACGGTATATAAAAAACAATTATTATTGCAGTGATAACAATAACGTCATATTATAGGCCTATACCCGTCGTCAAGACAACCGTCAAGACAACCGTCGCCAAGGCGGCAGTATAGTGACGTCACAATAGTGTTTGTTTACGGGACAGACAGACAGACAGACAGACAGACAGACAGACGTACAACGGTTATTATGTAAGTTGATTGATTTTAAAATGATTATTTATAATTATTATAGTACTAATAGCATTATTGTATTTATAAATTAATCGTAGTGACAATAACAGTATAAATAATAACAGTAATAACAAAATAGTATTATTATTATTGTTATTGTACTGATAATTAATCATATGGAAAAATAAAAGAGCAGTTAGAAATCCAGATGTTTGAAAGCCCGTTAAACGAAATATAGCAGAATCAGTTTCTGTTTAGCGAATGGTGCATCATGACCAAGATGATCAACGTCACCCTCCTTTTATAGCCAGGTTTTGGACTAGCACCACCCAACTATAAGGCAGTGGCGGAGTTTCGATGGTAGGTAATTATTTTTTAAACGACGCTGTGTCACAACGAAGATGATTAGCGTCGCCCTTCTCATTTATACCGGTTGGGACTGGCACCACCTAAAAACGGCAGTGGCAGGCTGTAGGCCTATCTGCCAATTCAGATTGATCAGTTTAACCACT
>OY744606.1:80493040-80505540 GCA_963556255.1 Allolobophora icterica | reverse complement strand
TTATCATGGACATTTATTTCTTCACTCTTTATGAGTTTGCAAAGTCCACTGCCGGTATACAAATGTACAAGTGTGGTCCTGTATGCAAGAACTAAGTCCCGGAATGTTTATGTTTTTGCCATATGTTGAAGATCCGAAGATGCAAGCTAAAATCCAAAATGAAGAAAAGCGATTCAAATGTGAGTTTTGTAGCAGAGCATTTGCTCGAAATGGAAAGCTCTTAATCCATGTTAGAACTCACACTGGAGAAAAACCATACAAGTGTGATTTATGTGACAAAGCATTTTCAGATAAAAGTTATTTGTATTGTCATACAAGAACTCACACTGGAGAAAAACCATACAAGTGCAATTCATGTAACAAAGCGTTTTCTCAGAAACATGGTTTGTATTATCATACAGGAACTCACACTGGAGAAAAACCATACAAATGTAATTTGTGTGACAAAGTATTTTCACAGAACAGCCATTTGTATTATCATACAAGAACTCACACTGGAGAAAAACCATACAAGTGCAATTCATGTCACAAATTATTTTCACTAAAGTCTAGCGGAGATCATCATACAAGAACTCACACTGGAGAGAAACCGTACCTGTGTTTTTTATGCTGCAAAACATTTGCAGGAATTGATGCTTTCAAAGTCCATACAAGAGTCCACACTGGAGAAAAACCATACACTTGCAATTTCTGTCACAAAGACTTCACACGGAAGTTTACTCTGGAAATTCACACAAGAACACACACTGGAGAAAAACCTTACAAATGCAATGTGTGTTGCAATGCATTTGCACAGGGAAGCAGTCTGGCATACCACAAAAGACTCCACACTGGTGAAAAACCATACAAGTGCAGTTTATGCCACAAAGCATTTACACAGAAGATAAAACTGGATTATCATACAAGAACTCACACTGGAGAAAAGCCATACGTTTGCCAGTTATGCAATAAAACGTTTTCGCAAATTAGTAATCTTCACGTGCATTCACGAACCCACTCTGGCGTAAAGCCATACGCGTGCAAATTATGCCATAGAGCATTTTCACGCAATCGTAATCTCAGAAACCATATTAAAACGCATCCTGGAGAATCGGCCTAAAAGAGTTAAATATTTGATGAGGTGTTGTTGATATAAAAATCCCTGTGAAAACTTGTAGTAGCACTGGAGACAAATTATACACGGACGATTTATGTCAAAACGTTTCTAGGACGCCATGGACATTGTTAGGTAAGGATTTCAGGTAAGCAAGTAAGTAATCTTTTATTGGTACGAGACAAAAGCTCATGCTTTACAACAACAATACATTGGTGAAAAGTTGCAAAATAGCACAATATCAGAAAGACAAAAAATAGATGTAATATTTTTATAGACAGTTTCATAATATCTGTGAACCACTGAAGATAACAACTGTGTTGAAGGCAAAAGAACAAACGCCCTACATGAACTTTTATCCCTGTAGAGAAAAAGTTAATTTCCCAATGGAAAACTGCTTTCAGGAAATCATTCTAAATGTAGTTAGTCTTGTGGAATCTGTGATGAAATGTTTGAAATGGAAAAAGAGTTTATGGAACATGGTCGGTATCATTATTTTGAGAAACCCCACAGAGGTACATTTCAAGACCTATTATTTTGAAATACAAATTTTAAGTTACTTTCTTTGAGCACGGGCGAAAAGATTGCATCAACGTTTTTCGTTTCAGCGTTTTAATTTTACACGAAACATACCATTGATAGTTGCTATATATATATAAGTATTACGTGACAAGACGTTACGTGAAAGATATGTGATCTGTGTTCATTTGCTATGCTTGCCCATTATATCCAAAGTAGGCCCTACTTATGTGTTTAGGCGTCAACATTGTTGATTGCATCTGCTCCAGATTTGAGTTATTTTGAATTTTACAAAATGGCTAATTTAATTACTAGCCGCTTAGAATTAGACGTTTTTCAATAGGCCCTGCCAAATGGGTTCTGATGTTATATGTGAGAGTCTATAATTTCTTCATGCGTTTCATTTGGCTAATAGTCGTTTGTACAATGTCAAACCTGGAGTTGCAGGTTGTCTACGATGAGAAAAAATGGATACCATGTCATTGAAATTTTGTTGTGATTATATTGTGTCTTTTAAATGACATTGGCTTCATTATGCTGTAAATGTGTTGCACTTCAAGGTAGGCCTACTTGACAGTGTACCGTGTGGCACCTGTAGCTGCCTTGCGGCCATCCATTTAGTGCGTACCCATGGAGGGGTAGGGGGCAAGATCTTTCCACTCAAGATCTTTCCACTCCTTGGGTGTAACTTGTATGCCACCCTACCTCTGACTGCTATTATTAAACTATCACACAGCTCAGCAGTGAGTCAGACACAGCCTGGCGGCCTGCTCCATGGATTAGAGATTGCTCTATAAGAGGGGGGTTTCAAGAGTACGTACGCGGGGGTGGGGGTGGGGGTAAAACAGTACACGTGCGTACAGGAAGGGGATCATTTTTGTCCGGATTTCTGCGTACGTATTAAATGTGCTTAATCTTTCCAGGAAAACTTGCTATCTGTTTTCTTTGGCTAACTGTTTGTTCCAACTTCGGAAAAACGACAGTTGGTTTGCGTGCTTTTTCGAGCGCTGGTCCTCATCTATAAATTAACTTTGATAATAGTAATAATAATAACAACTGGACGAGATATAGCCAGACATTATTTTGAGAACTGAGGGCTCGTGGCTAAATAATAGGCCTAATAATAATCTCTTAGTAACAATTTAACGCTTTAACGCCGTGGCTTTCAGCGGTTCCTTTGCCAAAACTCTACCCGACACTAAAGAGGGGTAGCCGTTCCAGAAGCATAACAACAACAACAACAGTAATAATAAACGTTGAGAAACGCCTGAAAATAATAATAACATCAACAGTAACAAATATACAATAAGTAAAAATTATATATAGAAATATTAATAGTTTTTTCATATTGATAATGTTAAAAGTATCGATTATAATAGTAAAGGCAATAGATGATAATTGCAGCTTGAAAGCAACCTGAAGACACCTGTAACAGAGATGCCACGGACTATATATTTATTAACTGCGTCTAAAGTCGGACTGGATAATTTATGCTGTCGCAGCTTTGTCTCCATCGCAGTTTAACTGTAACAAGATTTCTCTAAGAGATCGAAACATTGATACAATGATAATGATGATTATAATGGTGATTATAACGGTGATGATCATGGTGATGATAGTGATGATACTAATAACAGTAAGCTTACTACTACTAATAATGATGTTTTACACCCCTAACATAATTGTTTTCTTCCTGAGGAATTATTTCTACCTCGGGTGAAAAATGACATTAGGAGAATAATAATTCATTGGGAAACGTAGGCCGCCATGTACAGTAATAGAAATAGGCTATCCCTAATGACATTACATAAATTAATAATAAATAAAATAATAATAATTATAGTGATGATAATCATTGTAATCATTATATATCTGGTTGGCCTGTAGGCTGGCTGACTATGTACATACAGACAGACAGACAGACAGACAGACAGACAGACAGACGCATACAGGTAACCAGTAGGATATTTGAACGTGCTCATTGTGCAAACCAAAATATCAAATTCTCGATTTGCATGTCAATGTGTCCGATGACACTTGAGCTTGAGCGATACGAAACCTTCTGTGACTGACACCTCTGGCAACTTAGGCTTTCTATGGCTTACGTCTTAACAGCTTAGCATTTTATTATTATTATGGAACACATTACGTGCAGACTGACTACGTGTGAAGATGTATTCGAGATAAGAGGTGTGATAATACACAACAAAACGTCTAAGCTGCTCTGCCTCTGGTCTCTGGTAACCGATCTCAGACCTCCGTTGGACATCAGTCTCTGGACAACCCCTCTGATAAGACGCAGCGCTCGTGAATAAGCTGGTGCTCTGTGCTTTGCTTCAGAGTAGCACGCGAGATATTTGGAGATTACGAAATGTATGTTCCATCACTGACCGTCTCTGTGTCTCTCGTTTTTCCTGTGTTTGCCTCTATCTCTCAGTCTAAATGTGTGTCCCTGTCCCTGTGCCAGTCCCTATCTCTATCTCTTTCTCTGCCTCTCTCTATCACTGACACTCTGTCTATATCCTTGGCTTTCTCTATCTCTGCCCCTGTCCCTTTTATCTGTCGCATTTTCTGTGTGTCTCTGTCCCTGTCCTTGTCCCTATCACTATCTCTTTCCCTCTGTCTGTCTCTCTCCATATCTGTCTTTCTACTACTCACTGACACTCTGTCTATATCCTTGGCTTTCTCTATCTCTGCCTCTGTCCCTTTATCTGTCGCATTTTCTGGTTGACTCTGTCCCTGTCCTTGTTCTTATCACTATCTCTTTCTCTCTGTCTGTCTCTCTCCATATCTGTCTTTCTACTACTCACTGACACTCTGTCTATATCCTTGGCTTTCTCTATCTCTGCCTCTGTCCCTTTATCTGTCGCATTTTCTGTGTGTCTCTGTCCCTGTCCTTGTTCTTATCACTATCTCTTTCTCTCTGTCTGTCTCTCTCCATATCTGTCTTTCTACTACTCACTGACACTCTGTCTATCTCTTTGTCTTTGTCTATTTCTGTCCCTATCTCTGTCTCTGTCTATCTCTGCCACTGTCTCTTTGTCTGTACCTTTCCCTGGGTGTCTTTCTATCCTTGTCTCTATCTTTTTCTCTGTTTTCTATTCAAGATCAAAAGGCTCTATATAAACATCATCTTGAAGAACCAGTTTTCAAGAACCTGTTCTCTCTTTCCCTTCTGCTGTCCATCCGTCTGTTTGTCTGTCTGCCTTCGTTTGTTTGCTTGTATGTCTCTGGCAAATACACATCGATTCTATATTTCCAATCCATTCGCTATTGTTGCCTTCATTTATTCTGCGCCGTCGTTTGGTTTGACTGAAGCGCTGTATAAATAAATAGCAAATGCATATTTGATTGTGTTTGACTTCTGTGATTATTTCTAATTTCCTTGTCTTTCACTCTCCGTCTCTCTCTGTCTAGCTCTGTCTCTGTCTCGGTCTCTCTGTCTGTCTCTCTGTCTGTCTCTTTCTGTCTGTCTGTCTGTCTCTGTCTGTCTGTATCTGTCTCTGTCTGTCTGTCTCTGTCTGTCTTTGTCTGTCTGTCTCTGCCTCTGTCTCTGTCTGTCTGTCTCTTTCTCCATCTATCCATCCATCCAGCCATCTGTCTATGCGTCACTCTCCCTCGCTCTGTCTCTGGTCGTCCTCGCATATGTTCCTCTCCCTATGTGTGCCTATGTGTGTGTGTATGTGTGTGTGCCTTTTGTCTGTGTGTGTATATATGCCTTGTGTATGTGTGGATGCCTCTGATTATTTCTTTGTTAAGCAGTTCTTGGATTTTCTTTCTTGTCTAGATCGTGATTTGACGCCACGAGATTTAAACGAGATGTTGACGACCTTCGTCACCAGCTGACCGACAGATCACTCGTCCATCCATCCATCCATCCATCCATCCATCCATCCATCCATCCATCCATCCATCCATCCATCCATCCATCCATCCATCCATCCATCCATCCATCCATTTATCAATCAATCAGTCAATCAATTAATCAATTTATCCATCTATCCATCCTCTGTTCGTGACTTGGGCTGCTGCTGCTGATTCTGCTGCCGGGACGAGGGACTTTATCCGCGCACCAAAGGGATTAGATGCGGAGTACGATCGTCGGTGAACCTGCGTCTGAGATCGATGTGATAAAACTAAGATCAACGATATTTGAAGGAATCAATCCAATCAAACCGAGCCAACCTCAATCGAACTATGGAAGCTCTGAAGGCGCTCAAATTGATTAAGGTAGGCGAAGAATCGTACTTAATATTTATCATTTCATTTATTTATTTATTTATTTATTTATTTATTTGTCTATCGCCGCTGAATCTGTGTCTGGGATCGATGTGATAAAACCGAGCCAACGTTTGTTGAAATGTGGAAAACAACTGAAGCGAAGCTCGGTATAACTTATAAAGCGTATATTACACTTAAAAGAGGTGTGTGATTTTATTTTGAACAGTTCTCACCGTTCGCATGCCATACAGTACCGCTCACATCTACTAACACGATCTTCTTGCCCTTAGTCTGTCTGTATTTAGCCAGCTATTGAGTAATCGTCAAACGCGCAGTGACAATTCTAAATGACATTCTGTTTGTCATTGGTCTTGTATGTCTTGTTGCCTCTGATAAGTTACTTCTTGCAGAGGTATTTTGTCAACAGTCTATGCAATTACGATACGATCCTCTGAGTAGTTTCCGTTACCGTTATTGTAATTATTATTATTTTAAAACTGGCGTTCTTCAGAAACTCTGAACTTGTTTTCAGATGTTGGTGTTGCTGTTATTATTATTATTATTATTATTATTATTATTATTATTATTATTATTATTATTATTATTATTATTATTATTATTATTATTATTATTATTATTATATTATTATTATTATTATTATTATTATTATTATTATTATTATTATTATTATTATTATTATTTTTCCAATCATTGCGTTATCATTATCCGGTTACATTAAAGTCGGGATTCTGGTCGGAGATTCCCCATCGTGCCTAGGCACGCGATAGCATTGAACCTCTGGATTGTGATTGATAGTTTTTGTAACAGGAAGAACGTTTCTCGAGGATCTTCCGTTATTCTCGTCAACCGTCGGCCTAGTTCTTTGATGAATGCCAAGCCTTCGTGGTCCATAGGTCCCATCGTTTCTATTGCGATTGGAGTGAAGCAATATCTCAACGATAGCTCCGCATATTTGGATTTCTTTCGAGTTGCGGCTATTTCTGCGGCTCCTCCCGCTGCTGTAGATGTCTCGGCCAAATATGATGGCGCAAAAGTGTCGATGATCGTTACGTCCCAAATCAGGGAACGCCCGCTGTTCCACGGAATCAGAGTTTGACCATCAGGTCTTTTCCCGTCTAGTCGGGAGAGGCCAGCCGGTTCCTTGATTGAAGGGGTGCCTGCCTTAATGAGACTGCGCAGCACGATGTCGTTTATTGATGCGTGTCTAGCTTGTCTGCCGAAGCTTAGTGAGCATGCCAATCCATGTGAGCCTCTGGCTGAAACCGTCGTTCCGCATGCGCATGTGTGGGGGGCACAGATGACTGCACCCAGTCTTAGGCCCACAGCTACTCTCAGTGACTCGTCATCCAGTCTTAGGCCTTGTGCGGCTAGCGGAAGGGCATGGAGCCAGTCTGAGGCGTGCGGGGCCTGTATGGCATTTAGCCTGGCCCGATCGTACGGGTCCTGAGATCGAGATGCGATCTCTGTCATGGCTGCTGATAACAATGGTATGTCCCATGAGGCCTGTTTGTAATCTAAAGACGGGAAGGCGATCTGTTCCACGATGCTCTGCTGCCAACGAGTTCTCATTATTTCCACAATAGAGTCTTCAGGCACCTGTGTAAGGGCGAGGATGTGTGATTGGATGAGGTGAGATCTTGCGGCTGAAGCTAAAAAAGCTGGAAGTGCCAACGAAGAAGCTCTCCTTATTCCAAGCCCGCCCATCCTGATAGGCATGGAAGCGAGTGTCCATTGGTCGTCAGAAAGAGAGATGTTAAGAATGCTCTCGATACCCGAGCGTAGTTTTTCGTCGAATCTCGTGAGGCCTGGGTGGTCATGACTGGGCGTGCAGCGTAAGATGTGGATGAGCCTCGGCGCTCCTATTGAACTCCGTAGTATCAGGAGCGCATCCTGTCTTGGTATTTGTTCAAGTTTTTTCATGGCTCTTGCCAAGTTCGTCGTGACTGAGTTGAAGGATTCGTTTAAGGCTTCTCGTGACGATAGTGGTGCGCCTAACAGTTTAGCTAATGATGGATCAATACGCAGGAATTGATTCACAGGTTCTGGTAGGGCGATCTCTGTGTTCTTGGCTAGTATCTCGCATTTCGAGTTGTTGATAGTTAAACCCAGAAGGGCGCAACCTTTCACTATTGCCGCTACGTCCTCACAGACCATTTCGTGCCCGCCGCCCACGGTCAGATCATCTAAATATCCGAAGGCTAGTGGCGATTGTAACTGAGACAGAATTCCTTGAAGCGGTAGGCAAAAGAGGACTGGTCCCAAAGGATCGCCTTGTTGCGGACCTTCTTCTTAATTATTATTATTATTATTATTATTATTATTATTATTATTATTATTATTATTATTATTATTATTATTATTATTATTATTATTATTATTATTATTATTATTATTATTATTATTATTATTATTATTATTATTATTATTATTATTATTATTATTATTATTATTATTATTATTATTATTATTATTATTATTATTATTATTATTATTATTATTATTATTATTATTATTATTATTATGATCATCATCATCATCATCATCATCATCATCATCATCATCATCATCATCATCATCATCATCATCATCATCATCATCATCATCATCATCATCATTATTAAAGAAATTCATATGGCGCCAATCCGGCGGTAGTCAGCGACGCTCTCTGCGTTATCCTACACGATGTTAAGTGTCATTAAGTAGATGACATTTCTCAGTTAGGAAACGTTGATCGATGACCCAGAAGAGTCACCAGTTGACCCAACCACCAGCATCCCAGCTACAGTTGACAGATGATGACAAGTTCAGAGATCCCGAGGAACGTCAGTTTCATATTAATTTCATTGCATGACTGCCTATTAAGCGAAGAATCCCTTTCGAAATCTTTACCACAGTCCAGGAGTTACTACTTCTTACTCAGCCAACGTAGGCTGAAATCTCTTCCGTACTCATCCGTCATAGCATAGATGTTGCACTCGAACAGTGGTTGCTATGACTCTTGATTTGCCCGCACCATAACAGTCCTACGCTCTCGGGTTTCCTCTGTAGCTGGTCCCCAATGCTTTGGAATTTCCTGCCCAGTTCAGTTCAGTTCTGTCAATTCTTTACATGTTATTCCAGCCGTGGCAGAAATTTGGTTCTAGATTTCTGCTCCACCTGCACCCCCTAATCAACCCAACTGTCGGATTTCAACTTAGCTATAATGAGTACACTGACCGCACACTGTCAGCGGGAAGATGAAACGGCGAGGGAGAGGACTGGCCACCCGCCCTCATATGCCGAGGCTAGGAAAATGAAGTCGCTAACGTTTCATACCCGTGGCTGGCTCAGGACTAGCTTGAGGGACTGCTTTCTTTTTCTTCTTCTTGTTCTATTCAGGTCTAAACTTAAGACGCATCTCTTTCAGCTTCCCTACCCACCGTAGTCTGGCTTCTGGTTTCTCTGATCTATCGCATCTCAAATTAGCTTCTCCGTGGATTGTGATTTTGATTTCCATTCCATCGAAGCGACCATCAACTGATGTTTTTGGCGTTAAGAGAACGACGCTATAGAAGTCATTGTCTTAGATTAAACATTGTCTTTGTCAATGCCACTGTGATGATTATTCATCTAGATAACGGTATGGGTAGTTCTACAGCTGTTCATTTTCTCATTCATTTTAATAATTTATATAGCGCCTCTTCAAGAAGCCTACTCAGAGCTGTTGTATTTTTGCTATTGTTTTTGGACTGTGATTTTCGTCTTGGTGGTCATAAGTATCGTGTTAGCTAGGAGTATTGATTCTTTTGAGAAAACTGACTCAGTGTTTACCTATAGCGCAGTACATGTCTTTGGCTCAGGTAAAGCAATTCCCTGCGGCGTATCCGTGTGCGATGGAGGTAATTCTCCGCTCATCTCCGATATAATTGGGTCAGGTTGATGCTGAGCATGCTGGCCTTGAACGTACCCAGATACCAGCATCACAGTGCAGAGAGATCGATACAATTTATAATCAGGCTGATTAGGAGATGACTCAGTAGCTCAATAGCTCCAGATTGGGTCATTCATCTCCAACCTGTTTGTTCTGTCTGAAATGCTGGAACGGGTTGTAGTCAGGCAACTTGTTAATTACCTCAACATCAATCAGTTGTTCCCAGACAGACAGTCGACTTACCGTAGACCTACTTTCCAATCTGCTGAGACGGTTCTCGCAGATATTTTGTCTGACGTTCTTATTGCGATTGACTCTGGAGACTTGTCTGTTCTTTCTCTTCTGGACCTGTCTGCCGCATTCGACACAGTCGACCACGACATTCTGCTCCAGCGACTGCACTTGTCTTTTGGCATGTCATCTACTGCGCTAGATTGGATGACGTCCTACCTCACTGGCAGACAACAATGTGTCCGCCATGCCGGCTCCTCTTCCACAGCGACTCTATAGCTGCTGTGGCATTTCTCGGCCCCCTCTTCGATCATTCTTTGACCCTCAAATTCGGTGCTTTTGTCCTATAATTCCTAGTTGCTCTTTACCTCAGATTCGGCCACTCTTTGGCTCTGAATTCTAATTTTACACAAGATTTGTTCATTCTGTGGCCCCAAATTGGTCGCTCTTTGGCCTCCATATGACTTATTCTTTGGCCCCAATTTGGTTGCACGCTTATTCATAATTCAGTCATTACGACAATTTACGTGCCTCCAATCGATCGCTGTTTCTCACATTTACTGGGTCCAGTGGGTTGCTAAAACACATTTATTAACAGGCTGATGGCATGTGTCTAGTGCCTCTGAGTGGTTCTGAATGGGCGCTGTATAAATGTTTTATTACATTACATTTTATTATATTACATTTGGCCCCCAAATGCTGAATCTTCGGCCCCCGAATCGATCGTACTTTAACCCGTCATTCTGTAGACACAATTGGGTCGCTCTGTTGATTGTTCTTCGGCCCCGATTCGGTCGTTCTTAGGTCCTGATTCGGTCGCTCTTCGGCCCCCGAATCCTTCACTTACCGAATCCCAATTCGGATGTTGTCTGAAAGCGTCCTATGGAAAGCCATAGATCATTATGAGAGATAAAGTCAAGAGACGATGCTGTTTGTTGTGGAGATAAAGCTCATCTCATAGTTGTAAAACTGGCGCCATGTAAAGGGAACAGAGAGAGTCATGGGAGTTCGTGAGATGCAGAGCAATTAAGCTGTCGTTTCATGAAATAAGGGCGATGATGATGACGACAACAACGATGATGGTGATGATGATGATGATGTTTAATTGTCGTTATGAAAGTCGTTGATATTAAATTCTAATTGGTAAAGTTATATCTGTGTGCAAAATTCGTCATATCAGTCCATGGCATAGAATAGCAAAACAAACAACAATATAGCATTATAACATAGGATAGCATAACATAATAATGCAACATGAAGATGATTTAACATAATAACGCAACATGGTATGAATAACATGATTTAACATAAAAGCGCAACATGATATAAATAAGATGATTTAACATAATAACGCAACATGATATGAATACCATGTTTTTGAACATAATAGAGCAACGTGGTATAAATAACATGATTTAACATAATAAAACATGATTAAACAATATGATTTAACATAATGCAAAATGATGTAAATAACACGATTTAACATAATAACGCAACAACATATGACTAAAATGAATTAACATTATAAAGCAACATGATATAATACAGCGTAACAGAACATAGCAAAATAAGACAGCATGAAATGACATAACATAACATAATAGCATGAAATATCATGCCTTAGGCTTACATACACTGAGATATTAATATTTGACAATACAGGTCAAACGACCTTGAAAATGAAGGTCATCAGTTTGTCGTACAATGTTAGAAATAGCTTCTTTGACTTTTCGTGACCCCGGAAACCCTAGGAGGCTAGTCCCTATTATAGACACAAAAATCACTTCTCCAGGGTTTATCACTTGTAGTTTCTGATCTACTGTGGATGGTAAAAATACCCCTACATTGAACACAGTACCCTGGATGATCTTCTGTAAAACCAACGACTATTTCCGTACTCGAGGCACAGAGTCTTTTAACAAGAACACCTCTGACTTCGACGTCAATAATAGTCGGGCGATATGCGCTACATAAAAGGCAAATCGGAAGTGACGTCGCATCGATTCTTGTTTCCGGCTGTTCCCTTCAATAAGAGCAGCGGCAATTTTTTCCGCCAGAATTAATGGCTAATGTCAGATGTACGATCACGAAGATTCGAGTAAGCGAGCGAGCGAGCGAGCGAATAAGACGGTAGGCGAATGAGTGAGTCAGTTGACGAGCCAGCGAGTGATTGCATGAGCTAGTGAGTTATGTAGCTATTGCATGAGGGCATGCGTGATTGCGTGACTGAGCTGGTTAGTTATTTAATTAGTTGATGAGAGTATAAATGATTGAGTGAAAGAGTTGGTTAGTTATTTAGTTACTTGATGAGGGAATGAGTTATTGAGTGCTGAGTTGGGTAGTTACTTAGTTAGTTGATGAAGGAATGATTAACAGAGTGATTTAGTTATTTGATGAGGGAATGAGCGATCGAGTTAATGAGTTGGTTAGTTATTTAGTTATTTGATGAGGGAATGAGTTATTGAGTCTTGAGTTGGGTAGTTACTTAGTTAGTTGATGAGG
>OY744606.1:80405840-80492840 GCA_963556255.1 Allolobophora icterica | reverse complement strand
AGAGAGAGAGAGAGAGAGAGAGAGATACAGACAGACAGACAGACAGACAGACAGACAGACAGACAGACAGACAGACAGACAGACAGACAGAGACAGAGACAGAGACAGACAGAGACAGACAGAGACAGAGGATGTCAGTACATGACGTTGACATTATAAAACCTGTAAATTTGATAATATCTGGTTCGGCTGTATGTATAGTAGGCCTATGTGGTTGGTTATTTAGGGTGAAGTGGGGCAAAAGGCCCCCTCGAGGTAAAAGGCCCCTAGCGATTATTTGTAATCTGTGGTGATTTTTGGACCAGCCCTGGTGGAATCGTGAAGAGTATCATCTAGCGAATGATTTGGTGTGAAATCGTCGCAAAAGTCATCGGTTTGACAGTTTTACAAACAAAAGTAAGTTTTTGGTCGTTTCGTTATAAAAATCGCTGTGTATACTTCCATATTTTGAGGCGATGAGATTGTTTATAATATGTTATACTAATTGCTCATTAATAGTAAAAAATACTCTGCTTTCGATCTGAAATAAGGTAACTGAGCGATATTACGGTGTTTTATGAATATCCGTGTCCTATCATGTCTATGGTGACTCGGGGCAAAAGGCCTCCTTTGTGACGGGGCAAAAAGCCCCTCGGGGGCCTTTTGTCCCGAATCTTGCCGCAACTAACTACGAAAACCAACTTGTCTAGTAGCATTTTTATGCTTGTGTTGTAGGAATGGTTCGTCATTATAATCGCAAAACAGCAAGAGGGGAGTATGGAAGCATGTCAATGAGCGAAGCTTTAGAGGCTTTGAGAAATGGCATGCCGGTTAAGGAGGCAGCACGTCGTTTTGGAATGTCAGCAAAAACTTTGCGTCGACATCGTGATGGAAAAGTGTCAGTTCCAGGTAGAGTTAGGTTAGGCCGTTTATCAACTGTTTTCACAGTTGAACAGGAAAGCGAGCTGGTGCAGCATATCAAGATGATGGAAAGAGTTCTCTTTGGATTGACGAGGCAAAACGTGAGGAGTTTAGCCTATAAGTTAGCTGTTTAACTAAAAATCGACCATCCATTTCCACATGACACCAAACTTGCTGGACTTGATTGGTTGAATGGCTTTATGGAGAGACATACAGAACTAAGCTTGAGATGTCCTCAGGCAACAAGCTTGAGCCGAGCGGTTGGCTTCAACCGACCACAAGTCAACAAATTCTTTGACATATACAAAGAACTTTTGGCCAACAGTTCTCCAAGTGCGTTGCACATTTGGAACATGGATGAAACCGGCATTACCAACGTTCAGAAGCCTGGAAAAATTCTAGCAACCAGAGGTGCAAGGACTGTTGGCAAAATTACAAGTGGCGAGAGAGGACAAACAGTGACAGTCATTTGCGCAATGAACGCTGCAGGGATATACATCCCACCAATGTTTATATTTCCTCTCATGAGAATGGTAGATGCGTTGATGCGAAATGCTCCACCAGGTGCTATTGGAAGAGCATCAAAAAGTGGTTGGACAGATGGAGCACTGTTTGTTGACTGGCTGCAACACTTTGTGGATGTGGTTAAACCCAGCAAGGAAAAGCCCCATATTCTTCTTCTAGATGGACACTTGAGCCACACGACTTTGGAGGCTGTCACTTTTGCCCGTGAAAATGGAATAAAAATGTTGACCTTCCCTCCACACTGCACACATAAGCTACAACTGCTTGACAGAACTTTTTTCAAGTCTCTGAAAAGTGGCTACAACACTGCTGCTGACAACTGGATGGCTTCCAATCCTGGGAAACGCATATCATTTTTTGATATTGCAGAAATTTTCTCAACTGCCTACAACCGTTCTGCTTCAATTGATAAAGCTGTTAACGGATTCAGTACATGTGGCTTGTGGCCAGTCAATGAAAACATTTTCTGTGATGAAGAATTTGCACCATCAGAGGTCAGTTTAAACATTTTGATCTATTTAAACATTTGCATTTAGTTAAATTGAGGCTACCTCCGATTCTTTATGAATGTTGCATTTGCTGTCTTGTACTTTATTTAAAGTTGTTATACTTATTAAAAATTTTGTGTGTGTGTAATTTCTTGCATCTGAAATTAACATTTAGACTTTGTTTTTCACAGCTTACTGATGAGCCACAACCAAGCACTACACCATCAAATGTTCCATCCTCCATTGCTCTGGAAACTATCACTTCAGTTTCACCTCAGTTAGTACCATCATCTCTTCCAAGCACATCGTCGTTGGACCAGGAAGTTGTCACTGCAGTGCCTGGATTAATTTCCTCCCCTTTGCCATGTGCATCATCATCTAACCAGGATATTGTCCACATCATCCCTGAATCATCACCATCGACCAGTCAAAATGATCAGTCAAATTCAGTAGAGGTTCATCATGTTCAAGCTTCAACTTTGAAACCTGTTGCGACAGCTTCTATTTTGAAAGAAATTTCACCGCAACCAAAAATTAAACAAGCAAGAACAAGGAAAAGGAAAGCTCAATCAGCAACACACCTTACAGGAACACCAAACAAAGAAGTACTGGAGGCTAAGAGAGATGTCACTTTGATAAAGAATACTGCTGTCAAGCGCACTATTGCTTTCAGACGAGATGCAGAAAACCAGTCGAAAGAAGAAAAGCGTAAGGAAAAGTGTACAAAGAAAGGTATGGACTCGCATTCTGATAAACCTACCTGCAGTGGAAGACCTACAATGAAGAAACGTGTTACGAGAAAGGCAGAAAACAACGGAAAGAAAAAAAGCACAAAGAAGGCAAGGAAAACCATAAGAGATTATGAAGAATCTGATAGTGATGAAGAATGTTACTGCTTGGTGTGTGTTGAACCATTCAGCAACAGTCTCAGTGGGGAAGAATGGGTTGAGTGCACATCTTGTCATGGATGGTCTCATAAGGAGTGCACTGACGACAACCAATATTATGTGTGCCATAATTGCATGTCAGAGTCAGAATAATGGGTCTACTGTGACACAAAGTTTTAGATTAGTCAGTCATCTTTATGTAGTACCATGTAAGACATTTCATTTTGTGCATTTTTTATTGTATGCATTAGCTAATTTTTATTAATTATATTACACAGGCCTTATAATAGGTCTAATTTCTTGTAGGATTTGACATTCTTGAACTTTAACACAATTTGTAGGCTACCACTATCGTGTAATTCTGACCGCATAATATAATAGCTTATCTAACTGTGTTGGTCTACCCAGGACCAGGTAGACCTATGTGGGATTGAGTTAGGTGTAACAAAAAAGTGTCTGAAATGCTAGTGTGTTGTTATGCATTTGATATTATACTGGTTTTAATACTTATAATGCAAATGGGGCAAAAGGCCTCCCTGGGTGAACTTGGAGGCCTTTTGCCCCAGACAAGGGGCAAAAGGCCTCCCTGGGTGAACTTATTAAAATGTTAAATATTTCCTAAACTATGAACTTTTATGCCACCAAACAAATACAGCTTTTAGTACTATTAATGAAGCATGTTTACCAGTGGAAAAATTTTGTTCAATGCTAAACAATTTGCTAAAAAGTCGTTTTTGGGCTTAAAGGGGGCTTCTTGCCCCACCTTACCCTACTGTTTAACGACACAGTGTCATAACCAAAATGATTAGCGTCGCCTTCCTCCTTTATCGATGCTTGGGATTGGCTCTACTACATCTCTGACTCTCTCTCTTTCTGTCTCTGCTTTGGCGCAGAATCAGTTTTCATTTCGTTTGATTCATGTTATGGGATGATAGTGGTTACATCCTGTTTAACGTCAGTGTTATAGCAACATGTTGATATGGAGTCTACTGCTGTTAACGCGGTTCAGATGTATAATTATATGGTGTGGATAGACAGCAATTCCAAGGTGTCTAAAGAAAAACGTCAATACTAAGGTGTTTAGCGACATCTTGTGGCTGTCAGGGACTTTCACGTCCACTTTAGTATACAGTATAAATTTTCAATACGCTGACGTTTAGTGGTTGGTTAATTACTGTTTAACGACACTGTGTCATTTATCCAGGCTGGGGACTGGTACTGTGGTAGGAAGGAGCAATGGAGGAATTTTTAAAGTTGACGCTATATGGAGAATAAGATGAAAGCAAAAGAGTTTTGAAAAGGCGTTGCACTGGGCTAGAGCGCTGAGATCTTTGCCAATGATCTTTGCAAGAGAGTTTAGCTGTTATTTCTACATTAATTAATTAATTAATTAAGTGTTTAATTAGCAACTAACTGATGTAGCATTAATGGGATGGATGCCCATTAGTCCCCTCTAAACGCCCAAGTAAAACTGATTGTCTGGCAGCAGGTCATGAACTCATGATTGATTGTAATTAGTAACTGCTGTAGAGCCAGTGTCTGATACACAAGGCATCAACCGATGGCGCGCCAAAACCAAGCGTAATCTATCTGGATTAATGCGATAGAATAGACTGCAAAATATAAGAGACCGCGGTTCTAAAGGACAACTAAATTGTTTAGGGACTAGTGTGGGGTAAGGTAGCCTGGGAGAGAGCGATCTCCTTGGACACCTCTAAAGCGTTCTCAAGTGATGCTATATAATGTTTGGGTCAACTATCCTAATTGATTGCTTGATACTAGACGTACCCTTCAGATTAACACGCAGTTGACCGATGCTATTATAAGCATTGCAAAAGATTAATAATAGCTGTAATGGAGCTGTAATATACCAAAATAGTTTCTGTCGACGTCAGCAGCCTCTGTTGCTATGAGATGTCGTTAAATTCTGGATCCAATAATAGCTCTTAACTCCGCCACTGTTCGTACTGTGGCAGTGCCAGTCCCAAGTCTGGATAAAGAAGGAGGGCCACGCTAATGATAGTTGTTATCACAGAGTGTCGTTAAACTCAAACTAATACTAATAATGGCTGTAAGTTTCTCGTTTTCATTACGTTATGTTAATTTTTGCCTGCTTCAATTGTCGTCGACAGCCTTCGATGTCGTGAGACAGCGTTAAAATTTGGAATCATGGCTGTAAAATAATAAGCTGTGTTAAGCCAAAATAAGTTCTGTCGCGTCAATGGCCTTTGTTGCCATAAGATGTCGTTCAATCAGGGTTCCAATCCAGCCTAACGGATTGGATTTTTCCATGATGCATTTTCTTCGACACCTTTAACTCGGAGTCAGCCAACGCTATATAGATATGGGATATCGTATCATAGATGCCAGACAGTGATAGTCCCAATCGTGGGTAGAGGAGGGGGCGACGTCGACGGCCCCGGGAGCCATAAGATGTCGTTAAACACTGGAATGTACTGTCGAACGGATAAAGAACTCCGATTTTCGTTACATCGCCCTACGCATGCGCATCACCATGGGTATTTCCCTATGAATGCCTATCACCATGGGCATTGCCCAGCTAACACACCCACACGGGACCCAGACGGGTCCCATACGGGTTGCCATACGGGACCCGTACGGGATACCCGGCGGGATCCCGCCGGTTTTTGTCCGCGGTTTCCGTACGGGACCCATACGGGATATCCCGCCGGGCATCCCAGTTCATTCCCAGATGACTAAAAAGTGATACCCAGTTTAGCACAGTTAATGGGCGGCGATCCCGGGGTCGAGGGGGACAAGACCCCTTTTAACAGTGGGGAGGACACACTGTGGCGTTCGCCGCCCGGACGCCTGCCCTGCCGCGCCGGGCGGGTTCCTGTGGTGACTCCAGCCCACTACCCGTCTGGAGCCACCCGAGTCACTGCCTTGCCTATTGTCACCGTCAAATGGCTTATCTCTGTCCATAGTGACCATTCCTGTCAGAGGAGGTTCAGGGTTTACCGTTTTACTAAGAGAGGCTACACTGTAGAGCTCGGTCTCGGCATCAGACTCTGCCACTTCCGCGGTCACCGGGTGGGCAACGTCCTGAGGATGGCCGTCCTTCAGAACAGGGTTCGATCTTTTACCTGCAGCAGTCTTTGCCTTTCTGTGTACCTTCCTAGTTACGGGCTTTCTCTTCCTCTCTACCTGGTCTGAACTTTGACGGACCATTCTGCACCTCGTGACTCTTGAACTATCGCCGTTATCATGGAACACCAAACGTTCTCTAAGTTCAGGGAACAAGGAGTACTTATGACGAGTCTCTGCGTCATGTAATAGAAGACACGTATCCATCGGGCAACGCGTCTTCTTACTGTCACGTATCTCTAGCTGTGTTTCCGTGTGCGGCATACCGGCCTCACAATAATGAATTCTGCTTCGAAAGATAACGGGTCTCTATGGCACTCAGATAGTGAAGGTCCTCTCTCTATAACCTTCGCTATCTACACACACAGACCTTTGTTCTGACCTACGCACGAGGGTGCCCAACCTCGCACTTCAATCAGTCCTCAGAGCTGTGTGTTGCGACAAGCAAATATGTTCTATCTGGATACCCGACTACCCGGACTTTCTCGTATCGTTTACTCTTGGTCTGCGTTAATGTTCCTTTAACCGGGAACTCTCGAACACTTCACCCTGGGACTCTGACTAGCTGGGTTTCGCTAGTAAGGCGGACGTGTCTCTTTCGGACCTGGGTACCCGAATACCCGACCCGAGTATCTTGGTCTGATCTCTTTCCGGTTTACACAACCTTTTATCCTCCCACTATTCAGAATTAGTCTGTCTCGAGACCTGAGCAGCAGAGTGGGCCCTTACTCCACTAGCCGTATCTCTTGAACATGACTCTCTGAATAAAATAGAGAACGTAACAGTTGTGTCTTTTTCCGGGAGCGCACAGACTCGTAGGCTTCGTTTCTCGTACTCACACTCGATTCTGCTAACGGTATCTGTGGGTAAATATCAATTACTTTACCCCGTTATTGCACACAGACCTGTGTAGCTTCCCACCGTGGGAACTTTCCAGAACACTGGAACAGACAACGGTCGGATCGTCCGGATGGTCTCCCGGACGGATAATTGCCGGTAAACCGCGGGAGTAACTATGACGCTAAAACAGCCAAACCCGGATACCGCGTATTTAGATTCACGGGTTGTTCCCCGATGTTATCGAACAGTTTCAACAAGATCGTTCCGGTACTTCACCGGACGTCACCAGCGTAATGTTTCTCCGCACTTTACCGATACAGACCTGTGTTTTCTATATCTCTGACAATCGGTCTCTCCCCGAGGTTTACTCAGCCTGCTAAACTTCCACAATCGGGATTCAGACCGGCTCGCGATCTAACGGCAGGGTGGGCCCCAAACCTGTCGAATCGCGGTCAATCCAATACCCAAGAGTGATTAGTTTTTGCTGTAACTCGGGATCGCACTGCTCAGCTTTTATGGACGATACTTTAACTGAGTTATCACCACCGGGTCTTTGCCCGTGTATCTCTGACGGTCAACACCGGGTCTTTGCCCCGTAGGTATCGAAATGTCACCTCACGGGATCTTTTCCCGTCTTTATTGAACGGCCACCGACTGGGGCTGCTTTCCAGTCTTTATCGAACGGAACCGCCGGGTCTTTCCCCGGACTATCGAACAGTCACCAGCGAACCAGACACCGACGGGACCTTTCCCGTCTATCTATCGAACGGAACCGCCGAGGTCGCCTTCCCCGGACTTTACCGACACAGACCTGTGAGCCTTTATTCCTCACGATCGGTCTTTCCCCGAATCAGCCTTCCATGATCAGACTCGGTACTGCTCGCGATCAACAACAGAGTGGGCCCTTACTCCGTTGGATCGGCGTTTTGCCAGCACTGGTCAGACCGCGTTTGGAGCGGCTGTCACTCGGGAGCGCACTGATTAGCCTTGTACCGAACCGGTAACCAACGACACTAAAGCACCGTGTCGCTGTACATGTAAAGCGCAGTAACGCCGCTCTACAATATAGGCAATGCACCGTGAGGCAAGCTCTATGCATCCATCTGCAAACTATGGTCTCGCACGTAAAATATATTCGGGCCTCCATACTTATATACTAGCCCATATATACCTTTTCAAATACAGGTGTCTAAGGTATCGAAATCAACCTATGATAATAAGGGCCGCCCTAGCTCTAGGCATTAAATATTGGACCGAAATACGTCTAATATTATTCTAATTAATAATTTAAATCGTTAAGATGGAAAACATAAGCTAAAACTTAAATATTGTCAACTATTAAATCGCGTTAACGCTACCATCTACGCATCGGCCGCTGATGCCCTCCGATGCATTATATCGTCGGATACCGCGTCAACAACACAGCTATTATTGATAAAACCTACATTCAGGCCCTGTGGCCAATCCGCCACTCTCTCCCCACCTTACTTAGATGCGGAGCATCTCTGACAAAATCGGGGACCTTAATCACTCGTGACACAGAAACATCTCCAACCCAGATCCACTTAGAAAGCAAGGAACCATTGTACCACTGGTTATAGGGCGGAATACCTCGGTCATCTGGACGACTTACTCGGTCAAGTACTCAATCCAGACCCATCCATCTCCGCACCCCGCACGAACGCCAAGCAACGATGATAGCCTGAGCAACAATCCTTGGTGCGAGCAACCACTCTGCGACCGTAGAGAAGCCCATCTCCTGCGAACCGTACTGACGACAGCCTGTTTAATGGTGCTAGAGATCCAAACCACCACCCTACTGGCAACTTGTCTAATCCACCAAGTCGCCAACCTTAACCGGCCCTCTGTCATGAACCTGAGCTCTACCTAACCCATATGGCCATGAGACCTAGGAGAGAAAAGTCACCAACTATCTCCCGATCTTGCAAATAAACGTTAACTCCATCACATCACGCACACCTCCAAAATAAAACAACCGAAATCAAACATATCGAGCAGGGGAAGTGACAGCCGCTTGTGAAAACATTTTTTTTTTGTTTTTGTCTTTTTTTGTCTTTTTTTATTGATTTCCATTTAAAACAAATTATCGTATTTACACAATTGTCATCTCTAACTATCATTATCCAACAAACACAGTAACTCTACACAACATGTTCTCGGTATTCGACGAGAAATCAGTTCACCAAATCGAACCTTAAACATCACTCTCGGAAGCTGTCAGCAAAACTCCTGCAATTAAATGGTACCACAAGGATCAACGACTGCTTTGAACTCATGCGGTAAAACACTGCACATTATTGGAACACTATCAACCCTGGAGTGCTCTCCACAAAAGCATCAACGAAACAACCTCTCAAACATGGAATTCCGAAACACTCCACTGATAAACGATACCCAGGATACCAATCACACTACTCACGAAAACGAACCGACAGTTCAAAGACACAGGATTTTCATCAAGGAAACTCAAAATGTTGCCTTTCGAAATAGTCCATAAAACAACAGTAACTGGTGCCGCTAATCGTTATACTGTATCCTGCGAGAAACAGTCCAACAAATGAAACTCCTCATCAAAAAGAAACTGAAAGATTGTCCTGCGACATAGTCCAAAAAACCACCGCAATTAAACGGATAATAGTATCGCTACTGTTTTCATTCCAGCAGTATGAAAAGTCCAACCAAAAGCTTCATCAAAAGAAAACTTAAAATAATGTCTTTCGACAGAGTCCAGAAAACCCCCGCAATTAAGCGGTCACTAGTACCGCTACAGTTACTCATTCCAACAAGAAGAAAAACAGTCCAAAAGAAACATTTCATCACAAGGGAACTCAAAAATCGAACTTCGATAACTGTCCATAAAACCACCGCAATTAAGCGGCAACATGTACCGCAAATGTTATACATTTCAGTACAAGGCAACTGTTCAAACAAAAGGTCATCAAAAGAAAACTCAAAAATATTTTTCTCCGACAGAAGTCCGTAAAATCGCCGCAATTAAGCGGTTATTGTATCGTCCTCGCAATATAGCTCTCACAGCAGCTTTGAAAGTCACTTAACAAAAGCCTCACTGTCCGTTTTAACAATAATAGTCGTCCATCTTCGTTATCCTCTTGGAAATGTGGGTACACCACTGAAGCTGGGACGTCAACTTCGCTTCTTCGCGGAATCACGGTGTCCTCCTGAACGACAACTCTCCGGCACATGGATTCGGTCACGGCTTCTTTCAGAGGGATCTTCTCGCTCCCTAAACATACGCAGCGACTTGCGAAGTCCCATCGAGCTTCATTGTTTTCTAACCATGACAACCCCAAGATCACTTCCGTCACTTGGTCCGTCACTAAACATGGTAGAGGATATATATGTTTTCCAATACCAATCTTCAGCGTGGTTTCTCCGTCCACTTTTATCTCACTTCCATTAGCGGCCAACAGACGCTGCTCTGACGGTACTAGCACAGTGTTAAACACAAGGCGTCGTGGCACAAGCGACATTTCACTTCCAGAATCAAGTAGACAGTGGATTCGCTTCCCTTCTAGTCTAGCGACAACGTAAGCCATCCTGCTACCTTTTACCAGTCGATTTTGAGCTTCCTCTTGGATGGGTTCTGCCTTAGTTGGTTCATCGGTTCTGACTTCACCATTCCTCTCAGCAGTTCCTTGAGAACAAAAACGCTTTATGTGCCCTCTCTGTTTACAAAGGTAACATTCAATATCAGGGTTTCTCAAACGTCCTGGCGGAAAATTCCGTCGCTGTACGACGTTCGGTTCGGTCTTCCTTTGACCTTCAATGGCTCTGTCCGAACTGTTCGCCATTCCATACGGTCTTCCAGAAACCGGGTCGGAATCTTGTTTCGAGATAAGTCGTCCAATTTCTCTTGACAGATTCTTAATTTCCCGTTCTAGATCTTCTATACGAAAACTTTGTTGCTCATCAACAGACGTGGCTTTTCGATCTTCCCTTGTAACTTTAACTCTGCCGTGTCTGCGGTCCATATCACTTCCTTGTGTCGAAGATCGGCCATAAGCATCTAACCGGACTGCATGTTTATAAGCAGCTTCAAGGTTAGCCGGCTCTCGTTCGCGCACTTTCTGAGCCAAGTCTTGATTCGCTAATGCGTCAATGAAAGCATCACAAGCAACCGTCTCGACAATATCACTTGTAGCCCCTGGGTACGCCAAAGCCATCAACCTCCTTATTTCTTGCACAACAGTGCCCAGAGTCTCTCCATGAGCCTGCCTGTATGTGCGAAGTTTCATACGATATAGGCTTGACTGGTCTTCGGAACCGTACCTCGCTTTGAGCCTTTCGACAAGTTCTTGCCAGGTTACATTGTCCTGTGCTCCCATATCCCACAATAGCTGAGACGCGGGCCCTGTCAAAGCGCACATCAACTGATCTGCTTTCTCCCGATCAGTCCACCGATTGCAACGACCACACACTTCGAACTTGGCCAAAAACGCGGCTATCGCTGTTTTTCCATCATATTTCTCCAGCTTAATTCGTATTCCACGGTCTGTTGGGTTTTCGCCTCTCTTCTGCGTAACAGGCGTTTTTCTGACATTCGTCTTGGGCAAATTCTTCCTGGTGTGATCGCGGTCACTCATCGATTCGTTTCCGTCTTCAGCCCTCACAGCTGATCGATGCTGACCGTTTTCACCTCTCTTCCGAATAATGTGCCTCTTTCCATTTCGTCCCTTAGACTCTTCGGTATCTATCTCATCGTCACACCATGTTTCGTTTGCTCCTGCAGAGTTCCGTACCGACCGATGTTGCTCGTACCCATGTCTCTTCTGAGTACTGGACGCCTTTTCAGTACGCCACTTAGAAGCCTTCGTACTTATCTCTCGGTCGCTCGAAGCTGCACTTTCTTCTTCAGTACTTATTGCAGCCCGACCGTTTCCACGCGGATCGCCGCCTGCGAAAGACTCGAAATCTGACCCTTTGCGTTCATGTCGCAAACTCTGGGAATTTCGGTCTTCTGCGCAAACATCTCTCTTTCTTGACTTCTTAGATCGGTCGGATTCCTCGTACAGAACGGGAGCTTCCCATTGGCTGGCGACTGCACCTGACGACGCCCTCCCGACGAAACGGTCATTGTCTGTACAGACAGTCTTCGGTCGAGTCACTTTCCGCGCACCGTCGGCGACCTTAACAACACCACTACCACCGAGGCGATTACTACCTTTACAATCGGTATTCTGGCCTCTAGAGCATCGCTCTTTGGTCGATTTCCTCGAGAAAGGATCTATTTCCGTTTCCGTTTTCCTTTCTTCGTCTGTTTCTTCATGGGTTACTTGGTCTCTATCGTGTCTGTCATACTCGGATAGATTAACCCGACCATACGTCTCTCTTTCATATTTCATAGGATCTTTCCGTCTAAAACTTCGGTTACTTACGGCCGCTTCTCTGTAAACGCTTTTAACCTCTGTATCTGAAGCGCCATCTGACGAAGGTTGTCTCACTTCAACCTTGCTTCTTTTCAGCAGAAACTGACCGCGCGATTCTCTTGACTTTTCGTCACGGGATATCCTCTCGCCTTTCTCTGTGTAACCTCGGCTCAGCGGTTTAAGAGAGCGTTCAACCAGCCAACGTTTCTCCGGATTCTCTGGATAACCACGGCTTCGCGAGCCACCTGCACTTTTAGCCTCTGCAACCTTTTCTGGGAAACCTCGGGTCCGCCACTTTCCCGCACTTTCAGCTTCACGATTTTCTTGAAAATCTTGACTCCACGAGTTTTCTGTCTTTACACCTTGCGACATCATTCTGCTATCCTTCGGAAAACAGCGGGTGAGCGACTTTGCCACAGTTTCGGAATGCGAAACTTTCTCACGTGTTCCTGGGAAACCACGGTTCCGTGCTGACTCATGTATCTTTAGTTGTCCTTGGCAGTCCTCCAGGAAACCTGGGCCCAACGGGTCCCCCGGATTTCCCCTCGGAACAACTCTTTGTGATGAGCAGCGGGAGCCGATAGTTCTTCTAGCCTCTTACTCATTGTCGCCACGCTCTCTCGCAAGTAAGACATCTCCGCTTTCCAATCCACTATATCTGTCAAAGATCTTCGATCGTTTTCGTTTTGCTGACGTGCCTCACAACCATTCGCTTTCTTCGCAACGATATCATCGTTTAGGTAACGCGGTTCCCGGACTTTCTCATATGCCCTTGGCATACCATCAGCCCTCTTCAAACGTAGAGGCTGTGTATCTTGTCTAAGACTAGTAACTCGAAGCTGCTCAAAGTCTTCTGGCATGGCTTCTACATCTCTCCCGTGTATTATTCGCGGTACTCTAGTGTCTTCGAATAATCCAGGCACTCTTTCTAGCATTGTGCCATCCACAGGAAAAGGCACTGGGATCTCCTCAAACACGTCTGGCATTCTTTCTATATTTTTCAACCGTAAAACTCGTGGTATCCTGATATTATCAGAAGGCCTTGATACATCAAGCCCAGTCTTTTCAACAGTTCGTTGACCGAACAGGTATCTCTCATTTTCCACATCGTTGTGGACAACTGTCTCAATAGTCCTTGGAACGTTTCTCAGCCATCCCTCAACACCGGCGAGAGAAAACGAACCTCTTTCGTGGCCACTACGGGCCCCAGCTACCGTTTCGATTGTATTGGCTACACCAGGTGCGAGCAATTCGCCAAACAACTTCTGCTCATTTTGCCGTGTCTTTGGACGTGCACCATTGTGGTCCAAGCTCCTGTATTCACGGTTAGGGATATCATCGGACTCGTCATCTGCCTCTTCAGGGCCTTCCCCTGATCTGTGGATAGGAAATGCTGGTACCCCACTTCTGGTACCAGTTTGTGGCGTTCGCCGCCCGGACGCCTGCCCTGCCGCGCCGGGCGGGTTCCTGTGGTGACTCCAGCCCACTACCCGTCTGGAGCCACCCGAGTCACTGCCTTGCCTATTGTCACCGTCAAATGGCTTATCTCTGTCCATAGTGACCATTCCTGTCAGAGGAGGTTCAGGGTTTACCGTTTTACTAAGAGAGGCTACACTGTAGAGCTCGGTCTCGGCATCAGACTCTGCCACTTCCGCGGTCACCGGGTGGGCAACGTCCTGAGGATGGCCGTCCTTCAGAACAGGGTTCGATCTTTTACCTGCAGCAGTCTTTGCCTTTCTGTGTACCTTCCTAGTTACGGGCTTTCTCTTCCTCTCTACCTGGTCTGAACTTTGACGGACCATTCTGCACCTCGTGACTCTTGAACTATCGCCGTTATCATGGAACACCAAACGTTCTCTAAGTTCAGGGAACAAGGAGTACTTATGACGAGTCTCTGCGTCATGTAATAGAAGACACGTATCCATCGGGCAACGCGTCTTCTTACTGTCACGTATCTCTAGCTGTGTTTCCGTGTGCGGCATACCGGCCTCACAATAATGAATTCTGCTTCGAAAGATAACGGGTCTCTATGGCACTCTGATAGTGAAGGTCCTCTCTCTATAACCTTCGCTATCTACACACACAGACCTTTGTTCTGACCTACGCACGAGGGTGCCCAACCTCGCACTTCAATCAGTCTTCAGAGCTGTGTGTTGCGACAAGCAAATATGTTCTATCTGGATACCCGACTACCCGGACTTTCTCGTATCGTTTACTCTTGGTCTGCGTTAATGTTCCTTTAACCGGGAACTCTCGAACACTTCACCCTGGGACTCTGACTAGCTGGGTTTCGCTAGTAAGGCGGACGTGTCTCTTTCGGACCTGGGTACCCGAATACCCGACCCGAGTATCTTGGTCTGATCTCTTTCCGGTTTACACAACCTTTTATCCTCCCACTATTCAGAATTAGTCTGTCTCGAGACCTGAGCAGCAGAGTGGGCCCTTACTCCACTAGCCGTATCTCTTGAACATGACTCTCTGAATAAAATAGAGAACGTAACAGTTGTGTCTTTTTCCGGGAGCGCACAGACTCGTAGGCTTCGTTTCTCGTACTCACACTCGATTCTGCTAACGGTATCTGTGGGTAAATATCAATTACTTTACCCCGTTATTGCACACAGACCTGTGTAGCTTCCCACCGTGGGAACTTTCCAGAACACTGGAACAGACAACGGTCGGATCGTCCGGATGGTCTCCCGGACGGATAATTGCCGGTAAACCGCGGGAGTAACTATGACGCTAAAACAGCCAAACCCGGATACCGCGTATTTAGATTCACGGGTTGTTCCCCGATGTTATCGAACAGTTTCAACAAGATCGTTCCGGTACTTCACCGGACGTCACCAGCGTAATGTTTCTCCGCACTTTACCGATACAGACCTGTGTTTTCTATATCTCTGACAATCGGTCTCTCCCCGAGGTTTACTCAGCCTGCTAAACTTCCACAATCGGGATTCAGACCGGCTCGCGATCTAACGGCAGGGTGGGCCCCAAACCTGTCGAATCGCGGTCAATCCAATACCCAAGAGTGATTAGTTTTTGCTGTAACTCGGGATCGCACTGCTCAGCTTTTATGGACGATACTTTAACTGAGTTATCACCACCGGGTCTTTGCCCGTGTATCTCTGACGGTCAACACCGGGTCTTTGCCCCGTAGGTATCGAAATGTCACCTCACGGGATCTTTTCCCGTCTTTATTGAACGGCCACCGACTGGGGCTGCTTTCCAGTCTTTATCGAACGGAACCGCCGGGTCTTTCCCCGGACTATCGAACAGTCACCAGCGAACCAGACACCGACGGGACCTTTCCCGTCTATCTATCGAACGGAACCGCCGAGGTCGCCTTCCCCGGACTTTACCGACACAGACCTGTGAGCCTTTATTCCTCACGATCGGTCTTTCCCCGAATCAGCCTTCCATGATCAGACTCGGTACTGCTCGCGATCAACAACAGAGTGGGCCCTTACTCCGTTGGATCGGCGTTTTGCCAGCACTGGTCAGACCGCGTTTGGAGCGGCTGTCACTCGGGAGCGCACTGATTAGCCTTGTACCGAACCGGTAACCAACGACACTAAAGCACCGTGTCGCTGTACATGTAAAGCGCAGTAACGCCGCTCTACAATATAGGCAATGCACCGTGAGGCAAGCTCTATGCATCCATCTGCAAACTATGGTCTCGCACGTAAAATATATTCGGGCCTCCATACTTATATACTAGCCCATATATACCTTTTCAAATACAGGTGTCTAAGGTATCGAAATCAACCTATGATAATAAGGGCCGCCCTAGCTCTAGGCATTAAATATTGGACCGAAATACGTCTAATATTATTCTAATTAATAATTTAAATCGTTAAGATGGAAAACATAAGCTAAAACTTAAATATTGTCAACTATTAAATCGCGTTAACGCTACCATCTACGCATCGGCCGCTGATGCCCTCCGATGCATTATATCGTCGGATACCGCGTCAACAACACAGCTATTATTGATAAAACCTACATTCAGGCCCTGTGGCCAATCCGCCACACACACCATATATCTGCCCCCCCCCCCAATTTTGAAGAAACACCAAAAAAGTCAACCCAGTTTCTTAATCTCTTTTTGAGCAGATCAGTTCAAAACTCTTTTTGACCAGATCAGTTCAAAAGGGACAAGACCCCCTTGAACAGTAGGGGCACACACCATACATCTGCCCCCCCCCACCCCGAAATTTTTAGGAAACAGCAAAAAAGTCACCCCAGTTTTTTTATACCTCTTTTGAGCAGATCAGTTCAAAACTCTTTTTTTGACCTGATCAGTTCAAAAACGTCGCCCCCCACCTGTCAAACAAGAACTCTGCCAGTGGCACAGTTTACAGTATAGTATGCAAACTGTACTGTAAACTGTGCTATATAGTTAAAGCAATAAATAATCAACAAAAGCGTTAAATGACACATCAATTTAATAAAGTCAATTTAATAAAGTAAAGTAATCATGCAGTCGATCTGCTCTGTAATTTCATTTAACAATAATGTCATCAGCAGTATTGGTGAACTCCTGATCAACACTGATCGACTCTGACTCGGTCTCTTTGAATGGCGCCGATTTCAATAGTTGGCGGCCTCCAGTGCCATGATCCCTAGCATTACCAAACCAAATGGCCAACTCGTCTTCAACCATTTTCCTCGTGCTGTCCTTCGTAGCAATATTATGTTTTACCGAACCTGAAATTTCAAACATGCAACATTTAGATTAAAAATAACAAGTTACAAAGAACAAGAATTAAGAATTTGATGTGCTCTGATTTGTATTGTAAAATGGTATTATTCCAATAACTCTTTCTGTTATTAAATGACAATATTTAGAGACACTGCCTGCACAATGTTGACTAATGTAACATAATAAAACAAAATGTAATCATTACACCCGTCAATCACACAGGCTGTTACCAAGCTACTAAGAACTAGTGAATGCAAAGCTTAAGAGTGAATCATTCCTATAAAAGTAACTAAGAAACCATTTCATTCTACAGAATCATGGCCTTTTTAATATGTTTGTTCAACACATACTCCCGTTTAAAATATTCTAATTGCACCTTGTTTTCGATCAGTTCATTAAGGATTGCAGAGATATTATAACTACATCACAAAGACAATTAAATGGTTGTGTACTTTAAAATTTCTCAACCTAGTCTTCAACGTTGTCGACTCTTGTTGCATGAAGCCCTGCAATATCGTCATTCTCATCTTCACAGAGTGCAGTACTTATTGATCTCGACAACTATCCAGTTTTGATGGTCACGGCAGCTGCAATGTTTAATTCAGCAGCAATTACGCTAGTTTTCAAGTTTATTGTAAACGTTCAACAATGTATAAGCTAAATTTAAAGGATACTATGTTCAAATGAAACTTTAAGCTAAATTTATAGGAAGTTTAAGCTAAACGTTCAAGTATAATCTATGAAACTTTAAGCTACATTTATTGGATAAATGTTCAAAATGTTTAAATGAAACTTTAATGCGACTTAACTGAGAGATGTCAACATCTAACACGGATAAACTTGAAAACTAGCGTCATTGCTGCTGAATATTTGTCGATGTGCTTTCATTTAAATAGCCTTATTGGTGTCTGGGCGCTAACTAGTGTTAAGGTGCGACCTCTTGTCACACAGTAATACATAGCCCCTTGAATTTGGGTCAGACCATAACATTAGGACCCTCATAGCGCAAGTTTACCGTACAGTCCATAACCCTAACCAGGGCTGTAGTCGAGGGTATACGCGGGTATACACTATACAGTGTGTACTCACCTCTAGAGACCGTATAGGCCTACTCACCTCCCAAATAGTTATATTTATTTATATTAAAATACTGTAGCGTATACTCACAAAATACTGTAGCGTAGACTCACCTCTAATTTGTTTCGGAAAACTAACCCGTAGCGTGTACTCACCTCTAATTTTACCACTACAGCCCTGACCCTAACCCACTGCAATCTCCGTTTCGTCTATCCCGACCACAATTAAATAGGCCTACAGCATTTACATAAACTGTTAATATACGCAGATATAGGTTCATTAGCAGGCCTATAATAAATATAACGTAATCTTACTTTTCACAGAAACACATCGCGATCTGTCAAATATGTGTACATTCGAAACGGCAGGCACACAAAATGGCGGACCGGCGGTAGAAATACGAATACCGGTAGGAGGCGCCACCGACGCGGGCTGGACCATAAGGGTCCCTTACGCAAACCGTGGTCAAAAACCGCGAGAACTCCGTACCGTCAAACCGGATGAAACCCACAAGGGACCCGTGCGGGTGTGTTTGCTGGGTGCCTATACATGTACGCCAAGCACAATGGGCCCACAAGGACCTCAACGAGTCTAATTCATATGATTAGAAGTAGATGAATGGGGTTTAATAATTATTACGAGGTAATCCGACACCTCCTTCTCCCATCGTCCGAACCGTCATTCTCCGTCGATGACGATAAAGATGCGCAAATGGACAACCGAGGATTCCGCTGGCCTTTCTTCTTTCCAGTCCTCCTCTTCCACCTCCTGTTCCACCTCCTTCACCTATTCCTCATCTTCCTCCTTCTCGTCCTCCTCCTTCTGCTCCTCTTCCTCTTTTTTTCTGCTCTAGGTCCTCCTCTTTTCCTCCTCTTCAACCTACTCCTCCTCTTCCTCCACACGCTCCTGCTCGTTCTCTTCCTCTTCTTCCTCCTCCGCTTCCTCCTCCTAGTCCCAGTGGCGGCGCCAGACTGTAACCAGTCATACAAGTAACCAGTGCAGAGGAATTTACATGTATGCCCTGAACAAATACTGGGCAGGGCAAGAAATTCTTGCAGGGCAACGACCAGGGCAAATGCTTTTTTACCAGCGCATTTGTCCTGGTTCGCCCTGGCTTAGTGCCGCCACTGTCTTTTCCTCTTTCCCTCGTCCTCCGCCCTCTTTCCCTCTTCCTGGTCATCCTCTTTCTTCCTCCTTCTAGGTCGCCTTTTCCACTCCTCCTCTTCCTCCAACTACTCGTTCGTGTATGCATCAATCAGAACATTTATATTATGGTGCATTCAGAGAATATCTGAACGGCGCCAAATCCCTGTCATACATTGATGTAGATGGATTCATCAATGTCAATCGATTAATGATGTCGATAGGTCTATAGATTTAAAACATGACACAATTTTACACACAGAAATACCTAGGCCTACATACATACATACATACATACATACATACATACATACATACATACATACATACATACATACATACATACATACATACATACATACATACATACATACATACATACATACATACATACATACATACATACATACATACATACATACATACATACATACATACATACATACATACATACATACATACATACATACATACATACACACACAACAGCTTGGCAATGTGTCTTAGGGCGGTCACCGACCTACCTCTGTGAGTTTTTCATTTTGTATTCTGCTTGTGTGGGGCGTCGTTCCTTGCGCACGGTCTCTCGGGGGAAACTTTGCTGTTCTGTACGCTCGTACTGCCATAGCACAGCGTAGGGTATTCTCCATGGTTGGTCCTGCCGTCTGGAATGGTGTACGTGTGCGTGTGTGTGTGTGTGTGTGTGTGCGTGCGTGCGTGCGTGTGTGTGTGTGTGTGTGTTTTAGGTGTGTGTCTGCCCAATTAGGCGAAAATATAACAAACCTGGGTTTTAGGTAAAATCAAGCCTCAAATTATATGGGGTCACTTTTAACAAATTGCGTGTCTCCTGCGTTGAGCTTTGGTTGAATCAATAGCTTGTAGGAATATCAACTTTTTATAAGTTTTCTTAGTTACTGTTTAACGACGTTGATTCGTAAGAAAGATGATTAAGGTCGACCTCTTCCTTTATTCACGCTTGGGACTGGCAATACCAGAGTGCCAATAGTTGCAGAAGTGTCAATATTAGAAATAAGTATGGAGTGATTAGCGGTTTAGGCGTATTTATATGAAAAAACTGTATAAAATAACGGTGTCTTGATGGCGTAGAAGCTCCTTTTCTTCGTTTTTTGTTGACTTATGTTCTTTTTCGAAGTGCTTCACTTATACATGCATAGAACAAACTTTGCTGAGTCGATATATTTAATAGCTTTAACTGTTTTATCTTTTTTTGAATAAAACTAATTTGCTAGAATGGCTTCTTTGTTTCCTTTTAAAGAAGACAAGTGCATTGAGTTTGAGAATTGTTCAGAATAATAACACACCTCTTTTAAGTGAGACATTTGCCCTATAAGAGCAAGTGGTCCGCATATTGCGAATGAATATAATGAGAGCTGTATCTGGGTATAGATGGGGGGCATCCAAACGAGCCCTCCTATGCATTTATAAAGCTATAATTAGATCAGTTCTTGATTATGGGGATGTAGCATATACCACAGCTAGTTCCAGCCAGTTAAAAAAGTTGCAAAATATCCAATCTGAGGCTTTGAGATTAGCTTGTGGCTCAGCTAAAGGCACCCCAATCATGGCTCTTCAAAATGAATGTGGTGAAATTCCACTCCACCTACGTCGTTTGAACAATTCGCTTAAAATAGGATCTAAAATTCTCAGTTCAAAAGATCATCCTGCGGCGGAAGCTATGCGAGACCACTGGACAAATTATTATTATGCATCTTCTGTTAAACAAAATTCCATATTTAAAAGAACTGAACATTTTTTCTCCTTGATCTCTCAGCCATTTAAATCACCATCTTACCAGTCAACAGCCCCCTGGCTTAATAAAACCATTAAGGTTGATCTGTCCTTGAAAAAATATATCAACAAAAAGACAGACTCCCCTAATTTTATGTCATCCTTGTCATTAGAATTAATTAATAGATATCTTGATTACACACCCATTTATACGGATGGATCTAAACTTGAAAGTATAGTTTCAGCAGCCTTCTATATACCTTCTATACAGTTTCATAATATCTATAGAATTGTAAATGATTCATCGATTTATTCAGCTGAATTAACAGCCATAATTGAAGCAATTAAATGGATTATTATAAATGAAAATGAAAATACAAATAAATATATCATATTTACTGACTCATTAAGTGTAGCCACTTCTATAAAAGAGAATGGGTCTAGTTCAAGGCCTAATCTTTTTCTTGAATTTTTAGATAATTTTAATAAGATAAAACATAGCAATATCATAGTAGCATGGATACCAAGCCATATTGGTTTATCTGGAAATGAAATGGCAGATATGCTGGCAAAGAAGGGACTGGAAATATCTGAGATTAATTCAACAAATTATTTAGAGTTTAAGGAAATCTATTCTTTAATAAGGAATTATGTAATTAATAAATGGCAAATTGAATACAACCTTAAAACAAATGGAAGATTCTATAAAAATATTCAACCCCAGGTATCTACAGATATAAAATTTACAGACTATCTTAGAAAACGAGAAGTTCAAATTACCAGACTTAGAATGGGACATATTCTAACTAATACCTGGCTGAAATCTATAGGTAAAAGCCCAACGGACTTATGTTTTGAATGCCAGGTACCTGAAACAATTCATCATATACTAACTGCTTGTAAAAAACATGAAATATCACAAATGCTAGTTCAGAAATGTGCAAAGAAAAAAGTGGAATACACTGTTAAAAATATCTTGACAGTTCGAGATATTTATCTTGAAGTATATAGTTTACTTATGACTATAACTAGTGGAAAGATTATGTAAATATCAGAAATAAATAGTGTAAATTATATCTGAAAATACTGTCAACATGTATATTGGAGTTCTGCCATTTGAGTTGGATGTTCTCCGATAAAATAATGTAAATAGTTATAAATTTTGTTACCATAATGTTTATATTAAAAGAAATTAATTGACAGATTCCTATGTGCTTATCACTAATCATCTGTTAATTTCTAAGTAATTCACTAATTTGAAATAATCGAAGAAACTATTTTCTTCGTTGTGTTATCTAACCATATAACATTTTTATTCTGGACACTGATAATTGCTTGTTACATATAAATGGGTGATTTGTAATGTTTTAAAATGTATGGAATTCATAACCTAATGTGTGTGTGCTTTTTTTAATTGGATATAATCGATGACTAGTAATGTTTATAATATTATTGGTCCTTGGACAATACTGCTAAATTGGTGTGCGTGCGTGCGTGTGTGTGTAAATCAATGTATGGGATCAGACATTTCAACTGATTTTGAAATTTAGAAATGACATTGAATAATATTGATATTATTATTGAAGCCTCTAAATAAGAACTAAGTACTTTCTATGTCAAGTTAATATTGAATATTGAAGCAATCTGTATAAATATTAACTATTAATGTTTATATTGAACATTGTTTGTAAATTTGTTATGAACGGTTCTTATGATAATGTAAATAAATGTGAAATTCTTTAAAATAAAAAAGCCAAACAAGGAAACAAACGATGAGACAATCAAAAGAAAGAAAGAAAGAAAGAAAGAAAGAAAACAGAAAGAAAGAAACTGATAAATGAAAGTTATACGAACATGAACTGAAATATATAAAAAAAACTGTAAAGACGTCAACGGCCTATGTAGCCATAAGATGTCGTTAAACTTTTGGAATAATAATAATTGCGATGATTGTGTATGAAAGAAAACTGCCGGTAATAATAATTATTTCTATTGACGTAAACGGCCTTTGTTGCACAAGATGTTGTTAAACTCAAGATTCTCCTTATTTCGCCACGTTTTTAAAGTAATACATTTTCCCTATTAGAGAAGAAAATGGGTCGCTCTTACTGTATTAACTCCGCCACTGCTCGTGCTCTGGCAGTGCCAGTCCCAAGCCTGGAAAAAGGACGAGGGCGACGCTAATCATCTTTCTTATGACACAGCGTCGGTAAACAGTAACTTACCAATATTACGGTTACAAATGAGCAATGGAGCATATACGGCGTCGTTAAGCAGTAGCTGCCTAGCTGCAGCACTGATATCCGCCTCTACTTATACTCGGAGGTGCCAGTCTGAAGATTAAATCATATCTTTATTAGAAAACTAAATTACTTCTATATTAAGAAAGCTAAATTAGTTTTTATTAATAAGACTAAATTATTTCTTTATTAAGAGGCTTTATATACGTATTTTTATGAAGCTTTATAGAGCGCCACTCCAATGATCAGAGGCTTTGTTCTGGCTTACCTGTTAATGATGATTAAATGTGATAAGAAAAGCTAGTCATCAGTAGGATGAACAATGCACAGAAACTGAATGAGTCACACACGCGCACGCGCACACACACACACACACACACATTACATTTAAATATATGCACAAGCCTTACTTAGTCCCTGTGATATAGAGGACTACAAAGGCACACATACACACAGGTACACATATACACATGCGCACATATAAATATAAGCAAAACACACACATACACACATACATAAACATAGACACATAGGACACATAGGAGAAGACAGATCCAGAGAGAATATATAAATATATATATATACATATATATATATACATACATACTGTATATATATATACATACATACATACTGTATATATATATATATATATATAGAGAGAGAGAGAGAGAGAGAGAGAGAGAGAGAGAGAGAGAGAGAGAGAGAGAGAGAGACAGACAGACAGACAGACAGACAGACAGACAGACAGACAAATAAAGAGAGATGTTGCAGAGGATTGGATGGAGAGGGACGAGAAGGAAGAGGAGGCGGGGACGAGGAAGAGGAGCTGAAGACTGACAAAGTTTCGGTGGCAAAGTATCAATATAATTTTATATCCGACACGAATTGATGTTTGCACTTTGCAGTGCGAACATGACAGCGCGCTCCACGGGTACCTTTCGGATACCTTTGGTACTCATTATGCTCAGTGCAAGAAGAAAGGTCACGTGTACGACCTCCTTTGTGTATCTGTATATGTTTGCGTTCTTGCATAATTATGTATTTGTATTCCTGTGTTACATCTATTTGTTTGTTTGTGTGTATTTGCGTATGTATAATGTATGCGTAAAATCATGTGTGTTTGTATTTGAGTTTGTGTATGTGTTTGTATATGTATGTGTCTTTGTATGTGTATGTTTATTCCTATGTGACTGATCTGTTTTAGTCGACTTCTATAGCGCCTGTGTAGAAATAGCACAGGGTTTCCGGCGCTGTCGGCTCATATGAAACCCTCTGTCAGTCAAGAGTCACAGCATCCACTGATCGAGTGTAATGTTGTAATTAGTAACTTCTATTGCGCCGGTTTCTAATGCACAAGGCATCAGCCGATGGAGCACCAAAATCAAGTCGTGATCAGGTCAACATCCAGAAGATCAGTCCGTAAGACAGAGAGGCAGACTATGTGGTTGATAAGCAATATCCAGTGGAACGAGGGGCAGTTATGGAACACAGATAGGTCAGCTGGTTAAAATTCAGTAGGCTTACTTTGTGGACTGTAAATCAGACTTTGAAAATATATCATTTGTTCAATAAGAACCCGATGCACTGAATGCACACTGTCACGATGATTTAGAGCCAGCATTAGTTGTCGCAAACACGCATCGAGAAATCTTTTATTGCGCCTGCAAAACGAAAACCCGGCAGCCATAAAGCCCGGTCACCGACCCCGAAATATGGGCGCTACAAAAACGCCTAAGATTTCACATTTCATCACATAAAATTGCATTTATGGACGGGCTGTCAGCAAGAAGGGTTTGTGCCATCGTAACTCTCCGGCTGGGTCGGCCATCGATCTTCGAGATGAATGAGTACCTGTCAGGGTTGACGCGCACCTGTGCTGGCTTACGCGGACATAAAACTGATGCAGGGCATTCTGTTGGTGACGCTTCTACATCCGGGAGTTTACCGACTGATGTATGGCATGCCGATGGGACAATAAATATTCGGACGATGATTTCGTGGTGATTTCAATGATAACAACATTGATGCAATGGAGAAAATCGATGTTGACCTACAATTTATTTTTATTAATAGCAATCGTTGTTTATTAATAGCAATATTTTATGCTCCGGATTTACAAAGCGATACTTAGAAGCAAAGCGCAGGGCATGAGCTTATTTTGCAAGCGCTGCGTCGTGTTAGAGGGGTTGTCTATAGAGATACAAGGTGAAGAACCAAGTCAGGGTGCCAGAAGACCTTGAAGAGAAGGAGGCAGTGTGTGTAGTCTATGCCCCTGCCTCTCTCACCGCAGCCGTCTGACTGTCTGCCTGCCTGACCCATTAGATCTTGTCCTGGAAGCAAGCGTTGTCTCTGCAACGGGTCGCTCCTGTATAGTCTTGCGGTGTATGTTCTGGAAGTGTTCCATGGTTTTCTAGATTCTATTCAAGCCTGTTCATACAAGAAATGTTTCAAGTACTTTGGTCTCAAGTACAAGTATTTTTGTCTCAAGTACAAATACATTGGTCTCAAGTACAAGTACTTTGGTCTCAAGTACAAGTCTTTGGTCTCAAGTACAAGTACTTTGGTCTTACAAACTACTCGAGTTGTACTAGGCTACCAAGTACAACATCTCTGGTTCATACCTCACGGATCCTATCCGAATATCTTTACCCGATGGATTGTGTACGGGATTATGCGTAGAAATGATCATCGGTTGATGCCTCGTGCAGTCAGATATATGCGCTATAGAAGTCTGTCGAACTAAATTAGACTATTTAAAATCCTCGTATGTTCTAGAATGTGGTTGACAGCCGTTGAGGATAATCGACCAATCAGGACACTCCGATTCGTTCTCTGCGATACTGTTTAACGCTTAAGAGCGACATCTGACGTAATAGCCGTGACAAGTAGTGACAAGCTATAAATAGCGCCAATCTGAGCCTCTAAAAGTCCTCAGAAGCATTGTACTGGATTTGAATAATTGTCTTAGGGTTAAAGCACAGACAAGTCGCTGTGATAACTGAAGAAAATGTCGTGCTTAATGCAAAGTTGTCTTTAAACCTAGCAGCCCTCGTGAATGAGCTGGTGCTCTGAGTTTTAGACGCTTGGAGTCTGCGTTTAAGACTGCGTTCACGTCGGTAACAAAACATCTAAATTACATTGAACGGATGACAGAAGTAAACTAGCCGCGCGTCTACCATTCTTAACTTAAAGCGTAAGTAGATGATTATAAGAGGTATGTAAAATGGCTGTTCGGTTTCACTCTTCGGTTTATTGCCATCATATTGCAACATTTTTCTTTTTTCAGTATTAGTTTCCATTGTTCAACGACACTGTTAACACGGCTTCTTTCGAAGATTTTAATTGCTTATCAATTTCAATTGTCGTAATTAACATGAAAGGGTTTTGTTGATCTTGTCGATGTCACGGTAAAAAAACGATGCAAACTATTTTACAATCGAAGTCAAGAGCATTTATTTTATTCCGGATATTTCTATAGCGCCTCTCGAAGTCAACTACTACTCAGAGGCGCTCCCGACTACAGCATTTGATACTGTGCCGGAGTTTTCACCCCGAAGCGCCACGAGCAATTGCGAGTGAAGGACTTGCCCAAGGTCCGTACGCAGCGGCTATAGTGGGATTCGAACCTGCAACCCTCCGGTCACAAGGCGCCGAACTTACCACTGAGCCACCACGCCCCACATTTTTATGCCATAAACTGTCGTTATGCCTGGTTTCTGGTCCGCAAATTATTATGAGTTTATTTACACAAATACAATAGCCTACAACTGTATCTTGATATTGCTCTCCTTCCAAAGTTCAGAACTGTACACACAGCCAAACGACGTAACAGAGTCCATGTATATATACAGTAACCGTCTCAGAGCAGGATGATCGAACTTCTTACTCTCCACGTATTATTTATAGAGCGAATATCATACTTAAAAGAGGTGTGTAATATTCTAAGCTGTCACCGTTTTTACCCTTTAATAAATGTACAAAATATTATTGCGATCGATTTACAACATTCACTAGCATTCTCAGTACAGTAGGTATGTACTGAAACAATGTAATAATGTCTTAAATGTATACGAACAGACATTGTTAACATCCTATAGTTTACGCTCAGATTTCCAGCATCATTTTAAGATACAGTACAATAGGTATGCACTGAAGCCATATAATAATTATAATATTTTAAATGTTTATGAACAGACATTGTTTACATCCTATTCTTTACACAGCAGCAATGTACAATGGTGAGATACTATCAGCCCTACCCCACCTAATAAGTTCTGAAGAATCACTTATTTAAACTGTCAGATAGTTACAGTGAAGCACACCTCTCCTATCGCATAATACATGAGAAGTAATGTAGTGATTGACTCGGACTAAAGCGTTCTCTGATTATGAATCATTGATTGACTTCGTTTTAAAGGTGTCTAAAGAGATCGCTCTATCAATATGGGAACCGTGCCCCACTAAAGCTGTATAATGCCAAGTGAACGGTAAGAGCAGTTTTAAAAGCTTTTCGTCCTTTTGACGTCACCAAGCTTTCCAACCCAAGATGTCGTTAAACAGTTGGCAAATAATTACCGAATATAGTACGCAATTGCTACGGGCCAAATTACAAAAATAAATTGATTATGGGCGTTGAAACCGAGTCTAGACAAAGCTGAAACGAGAAAGTGTTTTTTCGCCCTCCTCGTTTATCCTGGCTTCGGACTGGCGCTTCCAGAGTATACGGGTCTTGGTGGAGTGAAACAATTACCCAGTGTCCTCTCCAACAAAACGATGACGATAATAATAAATATATGAACGTAGATTTATAGTGATTTGCACAGGTCCTTAGACACCTTTAAAAAGTGATAAGCGTATTTATATATAATTTCAACCACGTATAGCACATGCTAATAAATCAACTTTCGTGTTCACTCGGATGTTAGAGCTGTATTATGGCAAAGTAATTTCTGGAAGTTAACGGCATTTGTTACCATAAGATGTCGTTCAACTCTGCATCCACCCATCCGTCCAATATGCGACTGCGATGTCAACTTGTCACCGTGCGAACTGTGGATTTGTATTTATTTAGAAATTATTTCCTATCGACGTTCAGGGCCTTTGAGATGTCGTTACAAATGGAGAACCCAATGCTTTATCTCTTTCTTCTTCCGGTTCTCTGCCTTCCTATAAACAGGATGGAACGTTGATTGTCGCCACTCCTCGCGTTATTTAGCCTTCTCCTTCAGCTCTCTGTAACCGTCCTTCATCATCCAATCCAATAAATGCTTTCTTTAGACACCAGTAAAACACCTTTTACAACCGCTCTATATTCAATATAATGCCAAAAATTCTGCTAACCTCTAATTTCCATACACGTTAGATCCATCCTTCGATAATCGTTCCGAATAATGAGAGCTGTTCAAAATAATTGCAGTTGACGTCAACGGCTTTGCTGCATTAAGATGACTTTAAACTTAATCCAATTGTCGCCAACTACAACGCGAGGTGAGGAAGGGTCTAAGTCAACGGCCCTGTAGCCACAAGATGTCGTTAAACACCAAAAACTATCACTGCAATTGCTATGACTGTTTCAACGAAGGACCTCATTGTGACGCACGATCCTTGATTATACGTTGAAACAAATTTTTCTTATCGACGTCACAGAGCTTTGATAGCATAAGATGTCGATAGAGGGTTTGTAACAAATTACTAGCCACAGTCCGCAGCTGTTACGGGAAAGCTACAAACATCTACTAGTAATCTAGACTGATGATGACAGGTGAATCCAATTCATTTGTGGCAGAGGGCTTTCAATCCAAGCATCCAGAGATGAAAGGCAAAGAGAAGAACAATCTATCATGTTCAGCAAACACTAGAACTATTCTTCAGTATTACTCTACCTTTATCAGGCGCATTTTCCAGCGGAGGTCCCACTGCTCGATGCGCTGCTTGAGGGAATTCACCTGTAGTGCCTGGCGTTCAGGTAGTCTGCGTTTGATGACGTGAATGCTAATCGTTACCTGTGCTAATTGATGTTGATGAGTGATGGCATTGTTGTTCACGAGCGCAGCGGGAATAAAGGTTGGTGCTGGTCAGTAAGAGAGGATGACTCATGGCACTTGCGTTTGTTTATATATACACGCGCACACACGCACACACACACATACACACGCGCGCACACACACACACACACACACACACACACACACACACACACACACACACACACACACACACACACACACACACACACACACACACACACACACATATGTGTGTGTGTGTGCGTGTGCGTGTGCGTGTGCGTGTGCGTGTGTGTGTTCGTGTCAACATTATCGATTAGATCAACTGTTCTCTGGCGTCCTCTTCCGAATGTTCCTGCCTTCCGGTGGGTTTCGTATGTCACGCTGTGACTTCTTTTGCCCTGCCAACAGTTTAATAACACCTAGGTTTATGGCAACAAAGGCCGATGACGTCGGTAAACTTTTTCTCGGCATTCATGTTGGAAATACGATATTATTTAATCAACCAATTGGTTAGTTGCTGTGTTCGGAAAGGTCACTTTTATGTGGTGAAAGCAATTCAAATCAAATAGTTTTGGTATTTCATTTTTATATAGCAGTGGTTGACACCGTTTTAAAGGTGTCTAAGAAGAGCTCAGTATATTTTATTCCGCATTTCGATGAACGACAACCAACCCAACTGCAGTAGTAGTAGTAGTAGTAGTAGTTTCAGTTTAACGACAAATGTTATAACAGCTTTTCTTTGTTTTAAAACTTGCCTTTATTCCCGAAGATTTTCGCACTGGGAGCCCCTCTGATTGGTGGGCACTGGGTAGAGGGCTGGAAGCGTTTTATAAGTTTTGAAATACAAAAAAATATAATGCAAATACCATTGTCGATTATAACAACTAATGATCTTTGTTACCACACAATGTCGTTAAACTGAAACTACTACTACTACGTGTATGCATTTTTATTCCAGGGCCTTTACTTATGTCATACGACGGTGTTATACGATGGAAAACAATAAAACATAGTCGGTGATAGATAAGTCGTAATTTACCCTGGTAGCCATAAGATGTCGTTGCAAATACTGTTGCTTGTACGAAATTTAATCCTGCTAACGACCTTTGATATCATAAGATGTGGTTAAAGTTATACAATGGACAGTAAATAGTAATAATAGCATACACTATCGTAAATTTATAACGTATTTAAACACCTTTTAAAGACTCTTCCCAGATAATTATTATACATAAATAAGCCGCTTTCGGCTGTAAGAGAAAAATGGCGACTGTAAAATGGCGTCGAGAAGTTGATGCGTCGAATCGTTGAATCGAGAGAGTTTGTTTTCTACATTGATAGACAGGATAAATTATGCGATTCGATATTATGCCTGATTACATACGAAATAATCGAAACATTGTAAAGGATTATACGAGTTAATCAAGAGATTATACGAGTTAATACGAGTTAATCGAGAAATTCGGTTTTCGCGCCATTTACGCGCGAAATCTGTACCGTACTGATATTGAATTTATACTTTAAACTAAACTTTAAACAACAACAAAAAAGAAATTTGAAATGGGAAAAGGCAAGAGAAAGAGACCTCTCAATACATCATCGAGCTCTTCAAATGCAGGCGATGTTTCGATGTCAAAGAATATCCTTGATATACCTAAATCAGACAATCAACATAAGTCCGACGTACTACTTGAAAACCAGGAAATCTTGTCGTCTTCAGCCAGTGTAACTGATTCATACCAAACGGGTTTCGCCGAAACTTCTGGAAACATAAACGGTAAAGGTGCAGATGAAGACAAACGTGGTAACTATAAATCAAATTCTGTTGAAGATATGAGAAATTTCTTATGTAATTCCTCCGACAATCTTCGACATGATAATGTCACACATTTTGAATCGTACTTTGAGTCAACGGCAAAAAGACGATCATATTCATTGGAAAACCGGCAAGGTCTGGTGATAAATGGGAATTATACAAAAACATTGATTAAAGATGACTTCTTGAAGGCAGTCCCTACTGAGAAGCTCCAGGATCGGCGGTGTAGGATGGATGGCCACCCACAAGCACACCCGAAAAGAGACTCAAGACAAGTATTTATAAAAGTCCGGTCATTGATAGCGCTGAGAAATCTGTTTCTCAGAAATGTGTAACAGTTGATGTGATATGTATTGATGAATCTGCTGCATGTCAAGATGATGCAAATTTTCAGGTTTTAAGTGATATTGAAATGATTGAAGTTTCAAATGCAAATATGGTAAGACAAGAGAAGATCATTACCATGAATAATTCCACAATGTTGACAAATGAGGTGATAAATGATGTAAATAAATCAATAACTGACCAAGTTATTGAAAACAAAATTAACCATAAATCCCGTCCTCCTCTGACTGAGGAAAAAAAGAAGCTCTTACGGGAGGTTCAGTCACGAACTGTGTATATAGATGGGCATAAAGATGATCTTCGTAACTACTTCAAACACATGCCTCGTCAACTCAACAAGGAAATAGTTGAGAAGACCAGGGGAGAGGTTGACAAGGTTTTTGTAACTCAACAAGGTGTACTGAAAATAATTGCTAAAGATGAAGCTCAGAAAAATCAACTTCTTAAGATACAATCATTGAATGATAAGCCTGTGAAGACTAGTATTCCCTTTTCTTTGACTTCTCAACCTGTTTATAACAAACCACTTCCTGTGAAAAGACAGGAAAACGAGTACTTTGTTAAAGGGGTAGTCTTTGGTTTACTTGAAAGTCAAGAGAATTTAAATGAAATAACATTGGAAAATGGAGCCCATCATATCCATAGAATTGGTAATTCCGAATTTAGCAAAGCGACTTTGATTGCTTATCCCAAAGGGACTGTTTTGCCAGAATTTTTGGAAGTGAATGGCAGAAGGTATAGAATTAATCCTTTTGTGCCTAGACCTTTGAGATGTGATCATTGCCAAATGTTTAGTCACTCTAAATTATTTTGCAGACGAGAAGTTGTGTGCAGTAGATGCAGTGGTAGCCACTCTTATGTTGACTGCCCAGATAAAACTAAATTAAGATGTGCTAACTGTGGTCAGAATCATAGTGCTGCCCACAGAAGCTGTCCAATGTATTTAAAGATTCAATCTGCTCTGAAAATAAGAGCAGAGCAGAACGTTACTCTTGCTGATGCTATTGTCAAGGTTGATGAGGTCCAGCATCAGAATGTTCCTGTCAATGCTCTTAAAACAAACAATTCCACCTATTCTTCAAAAGTTAAAACTGGACTAGAAACCCAAACAAGAGTAATAAATACTTCATTAGATATACAAACACCAACTGATGTGCAAATTAATTCTACTGTACAAACCTCTTCTGATGATGTAGTCAAAAGGTTTTTGTCATTCAATGACAAAGATTACAAGGCAGTATATCACAGCAAGCCAGCGAATAACACAGTAGAAGATTATGACCCAATTATGAAGATAAAAGTGTCCTTTGTTCTTGGCGTATTGGCAACTATTGCAAAGGCTGAGTCAAAAAAACAGGCACAGTTTGTAATCAGCCATGCAGCGTCTAAATTACTTTTTGATAATGATATAGAATTTAGATATAAAGAACAGTAGTTTCATTTTTTGTCCACTATGGCGTTGACCATTCTTCAATGGAATGCACGTGGTTTTCGAGGTCATAAAGACCAACTTAAGAATTATATATTGAAGTCGTACATTCCACCGGATGTGATATGTCTGCAAGAGACCTTTTTGAAAAATCCAACTAAATCACCAAAATTGGATGGCTACAATATTATACGAAAAGATTGCTCAAGTAATGAAAAGGGGGGTTTAGCTATTTACTTAAAAGAGGGCCTAAACTTTAATGTACTAGATGTGGACGAAGTTACAAACATTGAAATTCAAGGTATTGAAATTAAAACTTTAAGTGATCATTTAAAAATATTTAATTCTTATTTCACACCTTCATATACATTTAAGAAAGAAGATATTCAGAGTATTTTTCCACATAAAAGATCAATTATTGTTGGTGATTTTAATGCTCATAATAAATTATGGGGTTGTTCTAAGACAAATAAAAGAGGGGAAATTATAGAAGAAATATTAACAGAAAAGAATTTAGTTGTGCTTAATACAGGTCAAGCTACACGTATCACATCAAACCAATCAAATTTGAATTCTGTTATAGATTTGAGCATATGTTCACAAGATGTAGCTCTTAATGCTAGACATAATGTCACCAATAGCAACATGAGCTCGGATCATTATGCTACTATAACTACTATTAATGAAGAAATCACAATAGAGTATAATTTAAGTATGCATCTATGGAAATTAAAAAAAGCGGATTGGAAGAATTATGAAGAACTAAGTAAATTTTCAATAACAAGAGATATTTTAGTTGATAAAAATGTTGACGCTAATTTCAATAATTTAGTAGATTGTATTACTTCTATAGCGAATCAATCAATTCCTAGTAAAAATCTAAAAAATAGAAAGAATAAAAATAAAAAATTTAGACCTTTACCATATTGGAGTGATAAATGCAGTGAAGTCATTTATAAAAGAAATCAGTTTAGGAATAAAATGAATAAAACAAGGGAGTTAAATGATTATTTGGAATACAAGAAACAAGAGGCTATAGTTAAACAGACACTTAAAACAGAAGCAAAAACTTGTTGGCAAACATATTGCTCTGAACTTACGGATCAGACAAAATTGGGCTCTGTATGGACATGGGCAAGAAAAATGAATGGTATTGCAACCTATAGTTCCATTCCTACTCTGAATCGTAATGAATTAATAGCTGAAACAAACCTTGAAAAAGCAAATCTTTTAGCTAACAATTATGCAAGTACTAGTAGTACCCAAAATTATAGTAAAAAATTCTTAAATTATATCAAAGATAATAATTTACAAAATAACCCTAATAGAATTGACAGTAGTCCTGTTCATGAAATGGAAATCTTAAATGAGAGGTTTTATCTTAATGAATTGAAACAAGCTATAAGATCAGCAAAAAATAATAAGTCACCGGGTGATGACAAATTACCTTATGAGTTGTTAAAACATCTTCATAAAAATGCTCTTAAAACCCTATTAATATTTTATAATGAAATCTGGGAGGAAGGGAAATTGCCAACTGACTGGCATCATGCCATTATTCTACCATTATTAAAACCAAATAAAGACGCCTCGGTTCCAGAATCTTATCGACCTATATCATTGACTCCAACGATTTGTAAAGTAATGGAAACAATGGTAACAAAACGTCTCCAATGGTTTTTGGAAAAAAATAACCTTATTTCAAAAAATCAGTCTGGCTTTCGAAAATATAGAAGTACAAATGATCAAATCCTTAAACTTCAGGATAATATTCTTAAAAAAATTAAAAATAAAGAACATGTTTTGGCTATTTTCATTGACTTTGAAAGAGCATATGACATGTTACATGTACCTACCCTTTTAAATAAAATTCAGAATTTGGGAATAGTGGGTAATACATTTAACTGGATTGAAAACTTTCTTTCAAATAGAACTTTTCAGGTGAAAGTTGGGGCAGAACTTTCTGATAAATGTATACAACAGAATGGTACACCCCAGGGTTCGGTAATATCTCCTATTTTATTCTTGCTAATGATAAATGATATTGCTGCAGGTGTGGATGGTGTAGAGATGTCACTGTTTGCTGATGATAGTGCTATTTACTTAGGACATAGAAATGTTAAAATATTACAAAGTAAAATTCAATTATCGATCAATTTAATACAAAATTGGTGTAATAGAAATGGTTTTAAAATATCTATTAATAAAACCACTGGAGTCCTTTTCTCCAAAAGAAATAATTTGTCAAGGATTACTATTAAAATTGATAAAGAACAAATTAAAATGGAAAATGAAGTCAAATTCTTGGGAGTAATTTTTGACAGTAAATTGAGTTGGAAACCACATATTGATTATATCATTGAAAAATGCAAAAAGAGGTTAAATCTCATAAGAGCCATCAGTGGCTATGGTTGGGGAGCTTGTAAGAAAACTCTCCTAACCATATATAGGGCATTAATTAGGTCTATTTTAGATTATGGTGACGTTGCTTATTCTTCTGCTTGTAAATCGCACCTAGATAAACTCTCTTGTATCCAAACTGAGGCACTTAGATTATGTTGTGGAGCCCCTAAGGGTACTGCAGCTGCAGCACTTCAAAATGAATGTGGAGAGTTGCCTCTTCATTTAAGACGACTCCAAAATTCAATAAAATGTGGGACTAAAATTTTGGGTAATAAATTTCACATAAATACAGCAACAATGGAGAACCACTGGACAAATGTTTTTAGGACACCTGAGAGTAGGGAGCATTCCATTTATACTCGTACTTCTGAATTCTTTTCTTCACTTAATACGTCTATTATTGGCCCTTCTTTCCCATCTGAACCTCCTTGGTGTAACAAACAAGTAGAGGTTGACTTAACTTTGAATAAATTAATAAATAAGAAAACTGATCATCCAGAATATTTAAAGCAATCTGCTTTGGAATTAGTTTCTAAGTACAACTCTTACATACATATCTATACTGATGGGTCAAAGGTAGATGAATTTGTTTCTGCTGCCTTTACAGTACCAAGTTTAAATATAGATAAAAAATTTAGATTATGTAATAGCTCCAGTATTTATGCAGCAGAGTTGACTGCAATTATAGAAACTGTAAAATGGATTTTAAACTCCGAATGTTATAAGAATTGTCAATTTGCATTGTTTTCTGATTCATTGAGTGTTCTTACGTCAATTAAGGAGTCTTATTCTCAGTCTAGACCTAATTTATTGAATGAACTATTGTCTCTGATTAACAGACTAAATTCCAATCAAATAAGATTTATTTGGATCCCAAGTCACATTGACCTGACAGGTAATGATCGAGCAGATACTTTGGCTAAAGAAGCCCTGAGTATTGATCATATTAATTCTACTAATTATCTTGAACTTTCAGAAATTTTTACTTTAATGAAACTGTATATAGTAAATAAATGGCAATTAGAATATACTAACGATAATAGAGGTCATTTTTATAAATCTATTTGTCCAATTGTAAGTACAGATATTAAATATTTAGAACCCTATAGGCATAAGGAAGTCCAAATTTCTAGGTTACGTCTGGGAGTCGCGAATACTAATCAAAGGCTGTTTATTATAAAACGACATTCAAGTGGTTTATGTGATACCTGTCAGGTCAAGGAGACTATTCATCACTTACTACTTGAGTGTAAAAAAGAAGATATATCGAAGTTGTTGGGAGATAAATGTCAATTGTATAAAAGGGACATTTCTATTTCAACCCTTTTAACAGTAAATATATTACAAAATGAAGTGTATAGGGTACTTAAACTAATTACTAAAGGTCAAATTCTGTAAAGAGATATGCTAAATTTGCTAATGTAAATAGTTTTATTTTATTTTTATTTATTTTATTTTTTTTTATTTTTTTTATTTTTTTATCTGTAATTTTAATTAGTCTTTTCCTTGTGCATTTTATTTTATTGTATTAATTATTACATTATTATAATGCAATCTTGAATGCATTAATATCAAACTTGAAACAATTGTGGTTATTATGCTCATATAATTTTATGCTTTGTTGGTTGATGAGATTTGTACTTGAGTGTGTTTAGTACCTGAGCAGTTTCTTTGAGGAAAGGTACTTGGTATAACCATACGTTTCATTTAATATGCATGATGTATGTGAGATTGGTACTATTTCATACATGATATGATTGTAGTGGTACATATTGCTATAAGATCTCATTGAACTGAGGAATAAGAAATGATCAATTAAACATTTCAATAATAGAATGGGAATATAATGTCATAATTATAATCATATGTGCTGTGCATTTATGTCTGAAGTTGTTTAAATATTTCTAGCGAGTGACAATAGTTGCGAAGTACTGTTTGGTTTGCGTCGGAACATTTTATAGCTATGTGTATTATAAATAACATTAGATATGTTGCTTTGGGTTATGTGACATTACTGACATTGTAAGCTTATGTTTGACACCTTTACATGGTGTTATACGGACACTATAAGTTTATCGTTTTCTAGAAATTGTATTTGTGAATTGTCGTCAACGGCCATTGTTGCCAAAGGACGACGTTAAACTTTGGAATAATAATAATTTCGGCTGTAAGTAGGACAGTCAATGTTTTTACATAGTGATAACGACACGAAATTTTATCCAATCGATGTCAAATGCTGTTGTTGCCATAAGATGTCGTTAAAATAGAACCGACAATGCTCATGTAACAATGTTCACATGTGTGATCCATACAATCGTCACTGCAAAACAGATATCGATTATTATTACAATTATTCTTCTATCATCATTGTTAGTACGAATAACGAACGCTATCATTGTTATTATTGTCCAAAGCGCCATCTCAGCAGAACTCAGACAATGTCCTGGGGAGGCATCTGGCCTTCCCCCGCTAATGAGCCACCGAATTCTGCTGGAATATTATTATTATTTTTGCCCTGAGGTACTTTATTTCCTCAGGGACTTAGAAATTATTAGTATAATTTATTATTCTGGAACGGCTAGACCCCTATTATTAGTTTTATTTCTGGAACGGCTACCCCTTTTATTATTATTATTATTATTATTGTTGTTGTTGTTGTTGTTGTTGTTGTTGTTGTTGTTGTTGTTGTTTTGACTTTTATTATTGTTATTTTCAATCCAATGTTCGGATTGGCACCGTTCTTAAACAGCAGTGGCAGCAGCGGCAATTAAATGTTTAATTGGACGCCGTATAAATGGACAGATAGACACCTAAGAGAACAACAACGGCAACGATTATTAATATATAATGGATATGGTAATTATAGCGTAGATTTTCCGTGTATTACGCAGAAACTTAGACACCTTTAAAACGGTGATCACCGATTTTATATATTTCAAAGCCCTGTGTAGTCCTGAGGTTATTGAAGTTCCAGAAAAGTCTTCAAGATATTCAACAATGAAATATAGAAAACTGTTCTTATCGACCTCAACGACCTTTGATGTTACACGATGTCACCAAGCATCGTCGAAGTTAGTCGCCAGGTGGCCAAGATGGGCACTCAAGGATTTTATGCGCTCAAAACCTCAGTACTGCCTCTAAATTTTCAAGCTTATTGTGTTTTCTATTTTGTTTTTATATCGCAGTGTTTGAAAATTTTACTATTTTCTTCGCTTATGAATCGGACTTCCGAATCGTCGAGTATGGTAACTTAACTTGAACAAACCTTTCTTATCGCCTGCTAACGTTATGCGACCGTTATCCAGCAAAATGGGCGACGCACATTCAAAATGCCTTTCTGACAACAAAGACCTTCTACGCAAAGTATTCGTCAGTTGTGACTGTCGCTGGTCATCAGTCTATGAACTCCTGTACAAGTAGAGCAGATCTCGTCATACAGCATTCTGGAAGCAGTACGCTGATATTTTGGATGTCAGCCGAAAGCGGTCTGCACACGGAAGCTTTGTCTGGAAAAGTAAGCTCTGCACTACGACACATCACATTAGCCCTCATATGGTCTCGACCAAGCCTCTTCGACCTCGGCTTTGTCGGTCCATGCCCGCTGCAGTCGTCGCTCTTCTGCTGCTGTTGTCGTGAGATGTCGAAAGCAATCCAGGCCCAGCTTCACAGAAAGTCCATGTTAAGAAGCTGACATCGAGAACAGCGTCCATTAGCCTAACTTCGGCAGCTTTAACATTCGGTCTGCTATCCGCAGATCTGCCATCATACACGACATAATCAAAAACGAACACCTAGACATCCTGGCTTTGTGTGAAACATGGATCTGCGCCGACTCACTGGACTGCATAAAGAGAGACCACGTTCCAGAAGGTTTCTCCGTTCTCCACGTCCACCACCACGGAACTTCCGGTCGGTCCATAGCTGGTGGTGGCCTCGATGTCATACACAAATCCTCATTAGACAATAAGGTCCGTCCTCATGCAGAATCGCTTTGTTTTTCCTCGTATGAAGTTCAGCTGGTTCTTCTCGGAAGTTCGTCTTCATCCATCACTGTCGCCAACATCTATCGCCCTCCTGGTCCAGTCGGCGAATTCCACAACGATCTCGCAACTCTGATCTCGTCCAACTACCTCGAGGCTGGCGAAAGACTTCTGTTGTGCTGTGATCTGAATTGCATGCCTGGGTCTGATGGTCATAAATTAGGCCCTATCAAAGACGACTTAGTTGATATCTTCGCCATCTTCGGCCTTCGTCAGTTTATTTTTGTACTGACTCAAGGAGATAACCTACTTATGACGACAGGACTGTTGTTTACGATGTACGGGTCAGCGACGCTGGTCTCTTATCAGATCACAGGCTTCTACGTTGCAAACTAAAGACCTACTGCACTCGTCAACTGGTGAGGCATGTCTATCGTAACATCAAAGCCGTAGATCCTGTTCAATTCAATTATAGTCAATTGCTTGTTGACTCTGATCTCTTCACTTCACCTGCAAACAACGCGAATGAATTCGCCGAACAGCTTAAGGAAACTGTAACACTCTTACTGAACAAAGTCGCCCCGATTAACACCTGTCTTCATCGACCTTCTAAACCCGTCACAAGATGGCTCTCTGACGAGGCAATATCGGCAAAGAGAGAACGTCGCCGTCTAGAACGAAGATGGAAAAGTTCAGGCCTTGAAGAGGACAGACAGTGTTACCGTAATCATTGCCGCCGTATAAATAAACTCATAAAGAAGTCCAGGAACTCTTACTACTGTCGTCAGCTTGAAAGTGCTCAGAATCATGAGGACCGATGGCGCATCTCACAACGGCTTCTGCGTTCAACAGATGCTGTAAACTGCGTACGCTCAGAAGGAGAGAAAAAACTATATTCTGACTCCTCTTCGGTTTTTGTTAATAAACTTGACAATCTTAAATGCCTAATTGCCCAGTTTACTACCAATCTCAAATGGATCGACGTACTGCTTGACCATGAATTTTCTGGCACTGTCTTTAGCGATGTGCCACCTGTTACTTAGGCTACTTGAAGGTCTTGTCTCTCAATTATATTGTCCTTAAGTTTTCTCCGATGGAATTTATACCTGCATCACTCCTTGTCTCCTGTTCCGATTTTTTCTCCCACCTTATTGCACATTTGGCCAACTTGTCTTTTACTGAAGGCTGCTTTCCATCAAGTTTTTAATCTGCTTTAGTCACACCTTTACTGAAGAAAACTGACTTGCACATCAACAACTTAAGACGCAACCGTAATATCTCTTCCTTACACGGATCAAGAAACATATCTCATACTTCAACTAGATTTGTACCTTATATATCTTTGGTTCACACGTTTTAAAGGTGTCGGGAAGAGAGCACTATTCATTCGGCACTATGAAACTAATCCTTTTAATTGCTGTATTCTATTCTTATGTAGTATCAGTCGTCAACGTTTCAAAGGTGTCTAAAGAGCGCTCATCTTGACCTTAGTGCTGCTTTCAATACTGTCGACCATCAGCTTCTTCCTTCTAGTCAGTAAACTCTTTGGTGTCTCTGAGATTGCATTAAGTTGGTTAGCTTCTTACCTCTGCAATCGTTCTCAGCAAGTGGGTATTGGTACTGCTCGATCGGATCCTTCTCTCCGGTGGTGCGTACACCTTCTCGCTCAAACTCTTTGACTCTGCTCCATCAGCTGCATTGGGTTCCTGTAAAATTCAGAATTAGATTTTAGCTGGCCTGTTTGACCGGTAAAAACCCTCAAAATGTGCACTCCTACTTACCTTCAACCACGTTTGGGCGTCCGGAGAGAGGGCAAGGAGGCATTTGCTCCCCTGGATTTGGAAACTTGGCTCGTTTTCTTGTTCAAGAGTTGCTATTCTATGCAAAAACGTCATGCCCCCTAGAAACTGTTTGAATCCAACAGTTTAATGACATCTAGGCCGTTGACGTCGGTTAACATTTTCTCGCCATTGATGTTGGATAATATATTTGTCAACCCAATCCTTCCGTTGACAATCCTTCTGATTAAATCCTTGTTCTCTTCGTACTTAACGCCTATTTAACGTTCACCTTTTGAACACTAATTCTACGTATAAGTATAACCTGAATTAATCAGCAACACAGTTTAATATCTTTTCAGTTTAATAAGAAACAAACAGACAGAACTCAATTCGATTACAACTCGACTAGTCAGCCACACTACTACAGCGAACATCCTCGAATTCAAACTTTTCTAGTCAGCATAATTCTTCGCGCCTCTTGACACACCTGTCTTCTGTGCGCATAAGCGAAATCTAATAATATACATATAGCGCGCCGCTGCCGATATCGGCCGGCCGCGCGTGTCACTAAGACTATACGTTATACATCTATCATATATACATATACACGTGAAACTAAAGTAAACGCACTAAATATATACGCTAACATCTCGCACTGCAAGACTGTACACAAAACTCAGTTCACATTACCTCCTTCCTTTTTCTGGAATTGAGCAAATTAAATTTCAAAATTTGCGAAATTACCAAAATACATGAAACATATATATATATCTAACTAATTAATGAACAGTCTTACGATTACTTATAACCTTGACAAACAATCAGCAATAACATTCAATCTGCCCTTCTTGTACTTCACCTCAACATCAAAAGTTTGTAAGGCTAACGCCCAACGCACAAATTTAGCAGACTTAGACATTGACTCCGTCAAATATGTCAGAGGATTATGATCAGTAAAAATGAAAATCTTCGATCCAATTATATTAATTTCTTTTAACTTGTTTAAAGCCCAAACAATAGCATAGGCTTCCTTTTCCACAGTAGCCCATCTCTTCTGGGTATCAGTTAATTTCTGACTGATAAATGACACAGGGCGTTCTATTCCCTTGTCGTCCATCTGTGTTAAAACAGCACCGACTGCAAAGTCACTACTATCGCAGTACAAATTGAATGGTTTTCCCACTTCAAAAACATATAACACTACTTTGGATCGCACAGCCTCTTTAAGTAAATCAAATGCTTGCTGATGTTCAACAGTCCAATCAATCTTATCAGAAACACGTTTACTAGTTAAATCAGATAAAGGTTTCGCAATCTGTGCAAAGTCCTTAATAAACTGTCTGTAATAATTAAAAAATCCAAGTAGTTGCTTAACTTGCTTCTTAGTTTCTGGGATCTTCAAATTAGTCAAACTTTCAATTCTGTCTGGATTCATCTTTATCTTACCAGACCCAACCACATGACCGATAAACCTTACCTCACTCTTACCAAATATGCATTTTTTCAAATTCAAAGTAACGTTATGCAATCTCATTTGCATCAAAAATGCATCTAGATGCTGCAAGTGAATATTCCAACTGTCAGAATGCACAGCAATGTCATCAACATACGGTTCTGCAAAGTCACTTATAGGCTGTAAAACTAAATTTATCGCCTTAACAAAAGTTCGTCCAGAATTTATCATTCCAAAAGGAACACGAGTAAATTCATACAGTCCATTATGTGTTACAAAAGCTGTCTTCCATTGATCAGATTGTTTTACAGGACAAGTCCAATAAGCACTTCGACAGTCCAAAATGAAAATCACATTAGACTTTCCAACTTTGTTCAAAACGTCTCTGACAATCGGCATAGGATATTTACAATCCACTGTGAATGAGTTAATGTATCTGTAGTCACAGGCAAGTCTTAAAGATCCGTCTTTCTTTTTAACAATAACCAAAGGGCTTGCCATTCTGCTCGATGATGGTTTGATAATGTTTGTTTTTAACATTTCTTTGATCTGACGTTCCACTTCTGCTCGATAAATCAAAGGAATTCGGTATGCTGCAAATTCCTTTTCACGAAATCCTGGTTTTAGTTCAATTTCGTGTTCGACCAATGTACATAATCCAGGTTTTTCTGAAAATCTGTCACAGTATTTGTTCAAGACTTTCAACAACTGTTCTTGCTGAGTTACTGTTAAATGGCTAATTTGTTCAGGATCGAGGTTAAGTGAATTCTTGTCATCTTGAACCTCATTCCTCATTGGTAATTCAACCACTGAACCAAAATCTTCATCTTCTTCAACAATTAGACCACAACTTAATGCTCGAGTAACATATTTTCTGATCTTGTTGGCGTGAATTATTTTTCGACCATTTTCACCCATATCGACTAAATAAGAGTACTTTGATCTTCGATGTATGATCGTACATGGACCATGCCATCGAGAAATAAGTTTGTTTGTTGACGTTGGATACAAAACTATGACTTTCTCACCAGCTTCAAATTCTTTGTGCTTTGCTCTCTTGTTATACTGATTCGTGTATTGTAATTGCTTTTCTCGAGAGTAGGATTCTGCAAACAATAATGCTTTCTCCATATTTTCTTTGAGTTCTTTTAAATACTTTTCTGGTTTAACTCCAACATGAGGTGGTAAGTTTATTTCTCTAGTCCAACTCTCTTTTAATATTGCCAATGGTCCTCTCGGAATTTTCCCATAGACAAGCATATATGGTGATACTCCAGTAGTTGCATTCGGCACTTCTCGTAATGCCCACACTGTGAAAGGAATTATCTTGTGCCATTTCCTCGGGTTGTCTATTATCACATGATGGATCATCTTTTTAAATGTCTGATTCCATCTTTCTACTAATCCAGCAGCCTCTGGGTGTCCTGGTGTGTCGAATCGTGGACTACAGCCCATTAAATCGAGAAATTCTCTTGTCAAACTGGCTGTGAAGTTCGTTCCTTGATCACTGGTGATCACGGACGGCACACCAACGTTCATGAACAGTTCCATCAACGCTTCACACACAGCCTTCGCTGTCAGCGATTTCAATAAGAAGATTGTAGGCCATCTGGTGCACGAGTCCACAATGCATAAACAATACTTGTGACCTGCAGCAGATACTGGATCGATCGGGCCAACGAGGTCCATCGTCATTCTCTTGAAGGCGACCTCTTCTCTTGAGACTGGAGTGATAGGCACTCTATCCATCACCAGACTCTTTGCCTTTAGTTGACACTTCTCGCAAGACTTACAAAATTTCACAATGTCTCTTCTCATCTTTGGCCATACAAAAGATAATTTTATTCGTTCTCTTGTTTTCTCTTCTCCTAGATGTCCTCCAAACACTGATTCATGCGCCAACTCCATCACTTTAATTCGTCTGTCTTTTGGTAACACTAGTTGATATATCGTCTGGTCTAATATCTGATATTTCTTATGCAATAAACCGTTGATTACACAGAATTCAGATTCTTTCTCTTGTGCTAACTTCCACCACGGTTTCAACGATTCATCCTTTCTCTGTTGCTCTTCGAACTTCTTCGAATCGGCAATCTGCACCTTTTGTTCTTCGTCCATTTCTTCATCTCTATACAAGTCTCCTATCCCCACATCACATTCATTGTCTTCTTCAATTTCATTTAATGTGCCATTCTCGCATGCAGCCATCTCTTGCTCATTCATCTCTGATGTTATACCATCTCGCGATAAGCTTCGTTGTTCATTACTGTCGTTTTCCTCATCACTTGAACTTTCAGTTTCACTCTTCTCATCAACATCTACCATTTCCTGTTTCCGACTCTGCGCTCTCGTCATTACATTTGCTCGTACACTCACATCTCCTTGTATCGTTTTGACTTTCATCTGTGGTACGGCTTTTAATTCGGCAATTATCTCTGGATGCAACAAGAATCTTTCTGTACTGCCCATCTTTGCAATACTAGCACACATCAAGGTGACATAAGGTGTAAGTGAACACTGGATTTTACGCGGAAATCCCTCTTCTTCCACGTCACTACCACACAATCTAACATCCACTTTCACTAACTTCGCAGGAATGGCATCTCCTGCCACACATTGCAAATTCACTTTTCCAATTTGTTCCACCTTCATGCCTTCCAGTAATTCTTCACTAATCACCGGAATCTCTGCTCCCGAGTCGCTCAGTGCTTTGACTTTCACTGGCTCTTTACCGTCTACTGCACGAATTTCAACCTCGACATATTGCAAGAACGATTTCTTCAATATTCGACTGTCATCTTTTCCTATGACTTCTCTCTGAATTCCATCATCCAATAGAATCTCTTTTTGAATACCACATTTCATTACTGACTTTACTTCAGTCTCTTGGTTTTCTTGACCCGTGGTTTGATTATCTGTATCACTAACCACTTGAATCAAATTCACCCTTGTGTGTTCTTGATTTCTGCTAGAACTAGCTGCTGCCACTGGAACTGGACAAAATTTAACCAAATGTTTGTCTGAACCACAGTTGTGACAACGCTTCACCACCATACCTCGTTGTTCATTGCCTTCATATCTCTTATACTGCGTAAACGATGTGTTGCCTTCCCTCTTGGCAAACGGCGCTGACGATTTGTTAAATCCCTGACGACCAAACGTCACTTCTCTGGTCTCATTGGGTACAGGGACACTAGCCTTGACTTCTTTACCTTTGAACTGACTCCCTGTTCCTGGATTACTTTTCCACTTTCCACTCTGGCTTTGGTTTACGGAACGTTGAGAAGGATAACTGTTTATATTTGGAAATGCAAACCCAATTCGATTGTTTACATGAATGTCTGCTAGGTCTGCCACTGCACTAGCTTGGAGACAGTCAGTTCCTTCCTTCGACAATACAAACTGTAGTGGACCTGGCGGTAAACATTCTTTCAGCTTATCCGCTACCAGCAAATCAAAGAGCGTATCATACTCTTTGTTCACGTTTCGACTTCTCACGTAATAGTTTAACAAGTTCTTCAGTCTTGCCGTAAACATCGTATAAGTCTCTTCTGTTGTCTTCTTAGCATCCACAAATCTGGCTCTGTATTCTCTCGAGGTCAATTTAAATTCTTTTAATAAGTGCTGCTTGACTTTATCGTAATTGTCTAGATCATCGAATGACAATCTATTCAGAACAGTTCGAGCTTTCGGCGTCATCAATGGTAGTAATAATTTAACCCAAAACGGCTTCTCCACAGCAAAGCTACGAAACGCGTTCTCGACTGTTTCAAAATATAATGGCACCTCCATCATATCAGTTGGCATTTGAGGCAATACATGCTTCATTGCATCACCTATTTTCTTAATTTTTGACACCAAAGTTTCACTTTCTTGCTGTTTCCTTCTTTCAGCTTCCCGTTCTTCTCTCATTTGCGTTTCTTTCAATGTCAATTTTGATTTCTCCAGTTTCAGACGTTCTTGTCTTTCTGTCTCTGCCTTTTCCAAACTTTCTTTCTGAAATTTGAGTTCTTCTTGTCTTATCTGTTCTGCGCGTTCTAACTCTAACGTTCGCGCTTTTTCTTTTTCTTCTTCACGCATTCTCTTTGCTTCAATCTGTTGCTGACGTACCTCTTCATCACTTTTTCTAGCTTTTTCAAATTCAATCATCTGCTCCAATCTTCTTCTTTCAGCATCTTCCCTATCTCTTTTCAACTGTTCTAACTGAATCTCAAACTGATTCTTTTGCAATTCAAGTTCTGCCTTACGCACTTGTTCTGCTTTATCTTCTCTCTCTCTTTGCAGACGCAATTCCTCTTGCCTTGCAAGTTCCGCTTTCTCTTCTTTCTCTCGCTGCAAGCGCAATTCTTTCTCTTCTTTCTCTCTCTGCAAACGTTCTGCTTTCTCTTCTTTCTCTCTCTGCAAGCGCAATTCGTCTTGTCTTACACGTTCTGCTTCTTGTCTCAGCTCTTTCTCTTCCTGTCTTCGTTTATCCTCTCTATCCTTCTCTTCTTGTCTCAGTTCTTTCTCTTCTTGTCTCCGTTTCTCCTCTCTTTCTTTCTCTTCTTGTCTCGTCATCATCATCCACTGCATCAACATCTCCATAGACATAGGCGCAGGAGGTTTTTCAATAGCCTTTTCTACGGCACCGCCAACGGCACCTTCTTCTTCGACTTCTTCTTTAACCCACACATCGGCGAGTTCCTGCATCATGTCACCACGTGACATACCTTCTAATTGTTCTTCTTTAAAACCGGCTTTCAACAAACGCTGTTTCAGCCTTTCCGTAGACATCTTCTTAATATCTGCTTGTCTTTCAGCACTTAATTTCTCCATCTTACTTGTTTACTTTGGTGATTTCTCTTTTCAAAGAAGTCACGGTTTTTCTTGTTGTGTGAATCGATAAACAAACGGGATTTCTTTTGTATTTGTTCGTGGAAAACAACGAAATTTTTATACCGTTTTCTCGTGTTCCACCGTCGTTGATATCGTAGACACGTCACACAGCAACAACGCGTAAATTCTTTTATCACCGTCGTAGATTCTTCTAACACCGTTGTAAATTCTTCTATCCGCCGAAGGAGGTGATAACGTGAATTTTAATCCACCGTGAGTTTATATCCACCGTGAGTATTTATCCACCGTGAGTTCTTATCCACCGTGAGTTCTTATCCACCGTGAGTATTTATCCACCGTGAGTTCTTATCCACCGTGAGTTCTTATCCACACCGTCACTGCCACCAATAATGTCAACCCAATCCTTCCGTTGACAATCCTTCTGATTAAATCCTTGTTCTCTTCGTACTTAACGCCTATTTAACGTTCACCTTTTGAACACTAATTCTACGTATAAGTATAACCTGAATTAATCAGCAACACAGTTTAATATCTTTTCAGTTTAATAAGAAACAAACAGACAGAACTCAATTCGATTACAACTCGACTAGTCAGCCACACTACTACAGCGAACATCCTCGAATTCAAACTTTTCTAGTCAGCATAATTCTTCGCGCCTCTTGACACACCTGTCTTCTGTGCGCATAAGCGAAATCTAATAATATACATATAGCGCGCCGCTGCCGATATCGGCCGGCCGCGCGTGTCACTAAGACTATACGTTATACATCTATCATATATACATATACACGTGAAACTAAAGTAAACGCACTAAATATATACGCTAACATCTCGCACTGCAAGACTGTACACAAAACTCAGTTCACAATATTATTTATTTAACCGATTGGTAAGTTGCTGTTTAACGACGCCGTGTCGTAACAAAGATGATTAGCGTCGCCCTCCTCCTTTATCCAGGCTTTGGACTAGCACTGCCAGAGTACGAGCAGTGTCGGAAATTAGAAGAGGCCACTATTTATTTAGCATTGTTTGACACTCGTTGGTTTGACACCGTTTTAGAGGGGTATAAAGCGATCTCACGAATTATCCTTCACCAGTGAAAAGTGACACCGTCGCACCGATCAAAAACCCAACCGCGTTTCTTCCTTATATTGCACCGGTTGACGACGTTTTAAAGGTGTCTATGGACAACGCACTATTTATGAGTCTTGAGGAAACTAATTACTAATATGACTGCTGTATTCTAACCCTATATAGTATCATTTAACATGGTTTTAAAGGTGTCTAAAGAGCGCTCCATCCATTCCAAAACTGGTTAATTGGTTAGTTGCTCTTTGACAATACTGAGTTATAACAAAGACAATTAGCGTCACCCTTCTCCTTTTTCCAGGCTTGGAAAAATAAGTGTCACAGCTAGTGCAATGGCGGAGTTTCAATCGTCAATTATTCTTCACGGTTTCATTTATTATTATTATTATTATTATTATTATTATTATTATTATTATTATTATTATTATTTTATTTATATTTTCTTCTTCTTCTTCTTCTAATACACTCCTTTCTCCTATTTTACAATCCCCGACCTGTGCCTCTGTTCGTCCTGTTGCATCTTCTAATCCTCCTCTTCCTCCGTTCTCCTTTGTTTCCTTCCTTGAATCATCCTCTGCCTGTTCTTTCTAATCCTCCTCTTTATCCTCCCGTTAATAACCTCTTATAAACTCCTTCCTCTAATACCCCACATACTCCTTTTCATCCTCTTTCTCAAATCATCGACGTATTCCTCTAATCATCCTCTTCTTCGTGTGCACACAGGATGAAGGGAGCGGAGGAGGCAGCCGTCAGACTTCTCCCACTGGCTCCCCGTTCAGCGCAATCCTCCGTGACCTGACGGACAAGGACAACAAATCCGAGGAGTCCTCTTCATCCTACGACGATCCAAACACGGATAAGTTAGGTCGAATCCAGTTCAACCTTAAGTACGACTCCAAGGAGTCGACCCTCATCCTCAAGGTCATTCGGGCGACTGACCTTCCGGCCAAGGACTTCATGACCGGAACGAGTGACCCCTATGTCAAGGTCATGCTGCTTCCGGAGAAGAAGAGCAAGCTGGCGACGAGTATCAAGCGCAAGAACCTCAATCCCAGATGGAACGAAATCTTCGCCTTCGAGGGTCAGTCTTTATAGTGATCTTTATCATTATCGTTATCGCAATCGGTTTCGTTATTGTTATCATGATCGTAATCTTTTATGTTATCGCAATCGTTATCGTTGTTGTTATCGTAATCACTATCATTATTGTTATCGTAATTCGTTATCTTTATCGTAATCGGTATCGCTATTGCTATCGTAATCGCTATTGTAATCGTAATCGGTATCGTCATTGTTATCGTTATTGTTAACGTTATTGTTACCGATATTGGTATCGCAAAAATAATCGTTGGTGACATCCTTATCGTAAGCCTAGTGGTTTTCGGAATCGTTATCGTAATGGTAATCTTAATCAAGATTTTAATCGCAATCGCTATTGAAATCGTAATGGTCAATGTAATCGTTAAGCACAGGGCGAAGGTGCCATGCTCTTAGATTTCGAATAGCGCTTTATAAATTTGAAGTTTACAATCTACGTAGTAAATAAATCTTATACAGCATAAATAACTGTACTGTTCTCATCAAGTGTTTGTTTATCAACCGTATAACTTAACGTGCTGTTCCCGTGGGTGTTTCATGCATACTGTTCCTTTCCTATAGTTCCACCGTTATTTTTAGTCTTTACCGATGCCCAAACAATACAATAACTATCATGCAAAATGTATCACATATACATGGCCACATAATACTATATAATCATAACTTCCAAATTTGGGTGCCGTGAACCTGCTCCAGGGGTTCTTAATCCATTCGATTCTCAGCCTTCCAGTATCTCTCGTTCTCAGTGAAGCTCTGTATCTGCCTCTGTCTCTGTCTCTCTGTCTTTACCACACGTCATTAATCATTTATATTATTAATTATGATATTGAAATATGAGATATACAGATTGAAATATGAATCTTCCCGTCATAATTGGACGGATGATGGATTGATATAGGAGTCGAAGAAAACCGCCAATCGAATAAGACGTCAGATTGAAATCGTTCATTCCTTGCTCGAGGTTTGATCACTCATCGTAAAGGAGTGTCAAGCACGAGTCACCGGCTCCAAATTGGGGTCATCATCATCATCATCATCATCATCATCATCATCATCATCATCATCATCATCATCATCATCATCATCATCATCATCATCATCATCATCATCATCATCATCATCATCATCATCATCATCATCATCATCATCATCATCATCATCATCATTGTCATCCTAATCATCTTAATCATCATCCTAATCATCCTAATCATCTTAATCATCCTAATCATCATCCTAATCATCATCCTAATCATCATCCTAATCATCATCCTAATCATCATCCTAATCATCATCATCATCATCATCATCATCATCATCATCATCATCATCATCATCATCATCATCATCATCATCATCATCAATATCATTGTCATCCTAATCATCTTAATCATCATCCTAATCATCCTAATCATCTTAATCATCCTAATCATCATCCTAATCATCATCCTAATCATCATCCTAATCATCATCCTAATCATCATCCTAATCATCATCATCATCATCATCATCATCATCATCATCATCATCATCATCATCATCATCATCATCATCATCATCATCATTATCATCGTGATCATCACGCGACGAAAAAGGCGTTTCAGTCATCGTAGTTAAGACAGCAACGACAACGACAGAGAACGGAAATGATGACACTACAACGACGACACTTATGTCTTTTGTTTCATTCTTTGCTGTTGTCTGCACGGACCAATCCACGTAATAATTATAATCATTCGTAACCATTTTATATATAGGAGTGGTCAACACCGTTTTAAAGGTGTCGAAAGTGAGCGCTCTAATCTGCTACTGCGTCTTGCGACTATTATATACAGTATAATATATATGATGCTATAATATATATATATATATATATATATATATATATATATATATATTTTGACAGTTTCGGTTCTCAGGCTAGGCTGTGTCGAGGAATGATTACAAAACTTGTAACCCTTTGGTGTAATGTATTCGGTAAACTGTTCGAAATTTTGACTATATATATATATATATATATAGTCAAAATTCTAATCGAAATTTTGACTATATATATATATATATATATATATATATATTGTCAAAATTTCGATTTTCAGGCTCGGCTTTGTCTAGGCCCTATAGAGGATGATTACAAACTTGTAACCCTTTGGTGTAATCACTAATCATGTAATGTATTAGGTAAACTGTTCTTTCAACGAAGAGTCAACTAAATTCTCTCTGAAAGTCTTCTTCGCTTAAACTTTATTCACCAGCTCAACTGTTTAAAACAAAACCTACATTATTGTCAGTCCACGATAATCGGAATCTGAGGAACTCCTTAACTAACTAACAGGAGAGACTAGAACCTTCTAGATCCTTAAATCCTATCCACCACCTATTTGCGCCATCTCAAGGGTCTCTTCATTAAAAATATTAGGAATTGAAATAACCGACAAGTTTGGATTCTCTCCTTATATCCAAAAACTGAGCATAAAGGCTAAACAATCCCTTTACGCTCATCGTAGCTTGATTTCCCATGGGCTCTCGGGCCCCAGGCTTCATGACGTGATACGGGCTACCACTGTCAACCGTATGCTATACTGTTCCCATGTATGGTTAGGCTTTGCCAACAAGCAGGAACTTGATCATTTGTGCGCAATTATTCGTAAGTTGGTTCGTCTTGGCTACCTCCCTCCTTCTTTTCCTACTTTTGAGGAACTCTGCAAGAAAGCTGATCGTGATCTCTTTAATAACATTCTCAAAACCCTAGTCACCTCCTTCATGACCTTCTACCTCCCGTTGTAATAATGATTTGCGCCCTATGGTTCTCATAATCTGGTTCTCCCCAGATTTGACTCCCTTACACGACGAGGTTTCATGGGTAGGATGCTGTACAGTTAGGCTCTGTTGCTATTATTTCATTTATGATCTAACGTCATTATTACTGTTATTTTTGTCTTTCCTCTTTGTGTAAAATTGTATGTAAAGCGCTGTGCGTTTGCTAGAGTTTATCAAAGAATATACTTACTTACTTACTTACTTACTTACTTACTTACTTACTTACTTACTTACTTACTTACTTACTTACTTACTTACTTACTTACTTACTTACTTACTTACTTACTTACTTACTTACTTACTTACTTACTTACTTACTTACTTACTTACTTACTTACTTACTTACTTACTTACTCGCTTTCTTACTTACTTACTACTTACTTACTTACTTACTTACTTACTTAGAAGGTATCCTTCCTTCGGACAGCCTCGACAATATTCGTAACTAGTCGGGATGTGTGAATAAACAACCTCCAGACGCGACATCTCATATTACATGATATATAATACTAATAATATTCTAAAAATTTGGGAGCGGATTGAAGCATTCACTTTCGACATCTGTAAAACGTTATCAATCTATTCTATATAAACATGAGATTCAATCCATTCCTTTATGATTATTGCATAAGATGGATATAGTTGCCCGCTGGTCTGTATGTTAGCAGTTTGAAAACATAACTCAACAAAAGAACATTAATGGAACGATTTTTATTAATCAAGTTTTCCATAAATATTATTTCTGCCGACGTCATCGGCCTTTGTTGCAATAAGATGTCGTTAAACTCTGGATCGGTATGGTTCTTCAATGTACGGTAAACTGTTTATTATAATTATTTTTATTATTATTACTGCACATTTACTAAGCGCCACTATCTAATGACCGAGCACCAATCGATGGCGCTGAGCAATTGTGAGTGAAGGACTTGCTCAAGGTCCTTACACAGTCTGCAAAGACAGTGTATCGAATATCTGTTGGTCTTCGTTATCGCGATCACAGCTTAATTTAGACACCTTTTAAACGTAATTAACAGATGTTATATAAACCTAGCATACGCAACTCAACGGATGTGTCCTTAATTTTCGGTTGCGTTGTGCAATAGAAACTGCAAGATTGTTGAAAATAATCTATGTCCAAGTAAATAGTCACTGTCGCCACTCTCTTGGTCTTCGCCATCGGCATCAACTGCTCTCATTAGACACCTTAAAAACGTTGTCAAAAACGCTATATAAGACTGGGGTAAGAAAGCCAATTTTATATCGCCGTAGATTACGAAAGCAGGTTTCTGATATAAGAGCTATATTATGGCAAATAATTTTCGACGTCAACATCCTTTGCTGTTCTAAGATGTTGTTAAACTTTCAATCCATCCATCCATCCAGGTTGCTGATAATTGACATAAGCTCTATTATGCCACACGAACGTAAGAACTGTTCAAAATAATTTATTTTTATTTATGTTCTTAAACTCTGGATTCATGCCACTGAGTGGTTAACTCTACCACTGCTCTTGCTCTAGCAGTGCAAGTTCCAGTCCTGGAGAAAGGAGGAGGGCGACGCTAATCATCTTTATTACGACAGAGTGTCTTTAAACAGCAACTAACCAACAGACTGATTAGAGATCTCGCCTTGTAACGCGAACAGTACAGGTTCGAATCTCCTCTTCCTCAGAAACGGTTACTGTATAGGGACCTTGAGCAAGTCCCTCATTTACAATTATTGCTCAGTGCCATTGACTGATGACTGATCGTTAGATAGTGGCGCTTAATAAATGCATCATATGTGTGCGTGTGTGAATAATTATGCTGTGTCTTGGTTATTCTGAGGTGCTTGATTGGATTTTCAGGTTTCTCTCAAAGCAAGCTCGTGAATCGAACCCTGTACATGCAGGTTCTAGACTACGACCGATTCAGTCGCGATGACCCGATCGGTGAAGTCTGCATTCCACTCGTCGACCTTGACCTATCGACGCCGCTGACCATCTGGAAAAACCTCCAGCCGTGCAAAGGTCACTCGGTACGTACACCGGAAGTGAAAGCGGATTCTCTCTCTAAACAAATCCAAAATCTAATCTAGTCTAGTCTAGTGTAGTCTATTCTGATCTGTCTGGTAAAGTCACCTTTAAAACGATGTTAACCGATGCCATATGTATATGGAACACTACAGCCATTTGTTTGCCATACTTATGGGTGGTTTTGAATTCGTTTCAATATAAAAAAGAATTGTATAATGTAACAATTTCTGTGGACGTCAACGGCCTTTGTTGTGATAAAATATCGTTAACTCTGGATCCACCCATCCAGTCGTGGCAACTGTAGCTAACAATTTTTAAAACACCTTTAAAACGTTGGTAACCAATTATATATATAAGCATGGGACACGCAAGCCGTTTAATTGCACTGTTTGTCATTCAGGCTATGATTACTGATACGGTTATTATGAAGGGTCCTTGATTAAGTCCTTCACTAAGAATTTGCTCAGCGGCATCGCTTGATGTTTGGTCATTAGATAGTAGCGCTTAGTAAATGCGTAATAATAATATGTTTCTTGGGAATTATTATTACGGCGCTATTGAGGTCACTAGAAAGGATTGAAGTATGATCAGAATAATTTTTCAAGGAATGGTTAATTTAAATTTCCATGTTTGATGCAGGACTAGGGATCAACCCGTGACACGAACGCCCTGACCTTTCTGCCTTTTTAAACTCCACCACCGCCGTTTTGGGGTGGTGTCAGTCTCAAGTTTGGATAAAGTAGGAGGGCGACGCCAATCAGCTTCGTTATGACACCGCGTCGTTAAACAATAACTAACCCTCCCAATCTACCTTTTAAAGTAGGAGCTACACAAGTTTTCGTACAATTGAACTGGGTAGTTGTTGTTTAACTACACTGTGATGAAAGATGATTAGCGTGCCCTCCTCGTTTGTCAAGGTTAAGACTGACTCTACCACCGGTATGAAAGTGCCTGATTTTGGGTTTTAAAAGCTCTGGTTCCATTTATATATCACATCTGTTCACAGCGTTTTAAAGGTGTATAACGTATAACGTAGAACAACAATCAAAGAATTTAATATATTTTCATGACCATGCTCCATGCTTATATAGCCCAGGTGCACTATATTTTAAAGGTGTCTAAGGATAACGCGCAATCAAGTCGACTATTTTCTTCGCTCTGCTATCGAATGTCATAATTGTGATCGTAAATTCCAAATTTCTAAAGCGTTTCTCTAAAGCAGTGTTTCTTAACCAGTGTTCGACCGAACCCCTGGGGTTCGGTGAGCCAGTGCCAGAGGTTCGGCAGAGGTCCTCTGAAATATATACATATTCAGTGAGTGTGAGTGAAAAATCATTTGCTATTTTATTTTCATTTCTGGACTTTAATTTAATAAATTTTGTTTGCAATAGCTTGCCTACCAGGCCCTACCTTATAAAATTTAAAGCTGTTCATCCTGTTAACCTTAGTTATGTCTTACTGCAACTCCCGATAATTAAGACCGGCAGCCATCTTTCTGTGACGTTTTGGTGCCGCCAAATGAAAGGATATCCTCGCATTGCTAAAGCTGCCCTTGAAATCCTCACACCGTTTGTCACATCATATCTCTGTGAGCAAGGATTCTCAAAACTGGTGGAGATTAAATCCAAGAAAAGGAGCAGGCTTGATTGCGAAAATGACATGAGAGTGAGTCTTTCCAAAACAGAGCCACGCATTTCTCACATTGTTTCCAAACGGCAACAACAAAGGACACATTCAGATGCAATTGGTAGTGTTGGTACGGTTAGTTAACTGTTAGTAGTTCGCAGTGATGGGCACTAAACAATTTTTTTTTAGTTAAACTAAAACTATTTTCCAACTAAAATAAAATAGTTTAACTAAAGTTGGCAACTGATGTTGGAAATTAGTTAACTAAACTAAAAAAAGTAGTTAAACTTTTTCCAACTTTTTTCCAACTATTTACGACAAGCATTTTCACAATAATAGAGGTAAGTGAACTGTAATAATCATTTCACCTTCAAACTATGCAATGTGTGCTGTTCTGGCATACAGTCACAGGTGTACTGTACGTAGTGTATGAGTTTGAAAACACAGGCTGTTAATGCTTAAATCATGCAGTGTTAAAATGGTTTTTCGTTGACAGTGTTCAATGTTCATTGTGGAAAAATAGTTGCATATTGCTGATTTTTTTAGTTAAACTTTAGTTAGCAACAAAAATTTTTTAGTTAAACTATAGTTTTAACTAAACTAATTTTTTTTGTTTAACTTTCACCTTAACTAAATTTTCTTAGTTAAACTAAAAGTTAGCAACTTTTTAGTTAACTATTGCCCATCACTGGTAGTTCGTGTATTGTATTGAATGTATTAATATTGTATCACATTTTAGTACAATTTTTTATTTCCTTTTATTCCCATTAGTTAAAAAATTATTGTTAAAACTTGAGGGGTTCGGTGAGTGGTCATGGATTTTTCTTGGGGTTCGGCTCCCTTGAAAAGGTTAAGAACCACTGCTCTAAAGCGAAGCGCTGGTGCACCATTTATTCACGAGCGCTGGGTCCTGTCAGAGGGGTTGTCCCGAGAAGATTGGCTTCTGATTGCCAGAGAGACCAGCGAGAGGAGAGGGAGGCAGAGTAGCTGCTGGGAGACTTTTATACGAATAAATACAAGCAATGTCAATTTAATTAAGATCCTAATTCGCCAAAGTCGATTCCAAATAAGATAGATCACGGAATTGAAAGTAAAGAATGGGGTCGAATTAATCTGAAAGCAATAGTGCCGTACTAGAAATTCTAAGAATAGGTCATGTATTCGCATGTATTATCTTTATGTGTGTGTGTATGTATGTATGTATGCATGTATGCATTTATCTATCTATGTATTTGTTTAGGTGTGTGATCTAATCTTGTCTAGCTTGGTCTAATTTGATCTGTCTGGTAAAGACACCTTTACAACGTTGTTAACCGATGCCATATGTTTCTGGAACCCTACAGCAGTTTGTTATTTCGTGTCCCTTAGATTAGTTCGTTTCAATATTAAAAAGAACTGTATAATGCAACAATTTTTGGCGACTTCAACGGCCTCTATATCGTTGTATTATCGATCCACCCATCCAGTTGTTGGCAACTGTAGTTAGCGATCATTTAAAACACCTTTTAAACGTTGTTAACGAATGCTAAATATACGCATAGGACACGACAGCCGTTTGGGTGTGATGTAACAGACGGTTGCTGTGTAGAGACCTTGAGTAAAGTCCTTCACTTAGAATTGTTCAGCGCCATCAATTGATGCTTGGTCATTAGATGGAATAATCATGCAAGGAATGGTTTATTTAAATTTTGATGTTTGATGCACAACTAGGGATCAACCCGTGACACGAGCGCCCTGACCTTTCTGCATTTTAAAACTCCACCACCGCCGTTTTGAGGTGGTGCCAGTCCCAAGCATGGATAAAGTAGGAGGGGCAAACCAATCATCTTCGTTATAACACCGAGTCGTTAGACAATAACTAACCCACCCAATCTGCCTTGTAACGTAGGAGCTACACAAGTTTTCGTGCTATTGAACTGGTTAGTTGTTGTTTAACTATACTGTGTCATAACAAAGATGATTAGCGTGCCCTCCTCGTTTGTCAAGGTTAAGACTGACTCTACCACCGGTATGGTAGTGGCTGATTTTGCTTTTGAACGCTCTTGTTCCATTTATTTATGAAATCTGTTCACAGCGTTTTAAAGGTGTATAACTTGGAACAAAAACCAAAAATTTATTATATTTTCGCTACCATGCTCCATGCTTATATAACCCAGGGTCGCTCTGTTTTAAAGGTGTCTAAGGATAACGCGCAATCAAGTCGACTATTTTCTTCGCTCTGCTATCGAATGTCGTAATCGTGATGTAAATTCCAAATTTCTAAAGCGTTTCTCTAAAGCGAAGCGCTGGTGCACCAGTTTATTCACGAGCGCTGGGTCGTGTCAGAGGGGTTGTCCCAAGAAGATTGGTGTCTGATTGCCAGAGAGACCAGCGAGAGGAGGAGGCAGAGTAGCTGCGGGGAGACTTTCGTACGAATAAATACAAGCAATGTCAATTTAATTAGGAACCTAATTCGCCAAAGTCAACTCCAAATACAGAAGCAGCCTCGACTAATCTTAGATCGTTGATGAAACTTCGCAGTGTTTGCATTCGAAGTGTCCCACAGACGAGACCAAGCAGTCTCTACGGTATTCAACTGAGCCCACCGATTGAGGGCCAATTAATTGCTGGACAATTGGATAGATGACGCTAGACGCAGCAGATCACAGACAGAACGAAAGATAGATCACGCAGTCGGAAAGTAAGAAATGAGGTCGATTTAATCAATAGTGGCGGAATAGAAATTCTAAGAATAGGTTATGTGTGTGTGTGTGTGTATGATTTCATGTGTGTGTATGCATGGATGTATGAATGTACGTATGCATGTATGTATGTATTTATGTAAGTATTATGTATCTAAGTATGTATGTATGTATGTATGTATGTATGTATGTATGTGTGTATGTATGTATGTATGTATGTATGTATGTATGTATGTATGTGTACATATGTATGTATGCATATATGTATTTATGTAAGTATTGTGTATGTAAGTAAGTATGTATGTATGTATGCACGTATGTATGCATGTATGTATGTATGTATACTATGTACGTATTATGTGTGTATATGTATGTATTAGGGTACACAAAAATTATGCATATAAAATGATAAAAAGAAGAGGAAGAACTAGAATAACAATGGCAAAAAGAAGAACAAGAAGAAGAAGAATTCTCCCTTTGGAGAGTTTGAGAGGCAGCCATACGAATGACGTGTTAACAACTTCATTTTCTTAACCTCGGCGTATAAGAACAGGTGGCCAGACCTTTCCCTCACCATCTGACCTCCCATCGTCACTCTACTCACTACAACCGAACCGAAATCTCGAAAAAATTTCTGTCCTGGAGGGGATTTAAACCCCAGACCTCTCGGTTGATCAGTCCAATCAGCCACGCTATATCCACTTGAATATCTCATTCTTTTCTTAGCCTCGGCATATGAAGCTATAATTCCCTTGTCTCCATGAAAGATCGAAAGGGAACTAAGTGAAATACGACCTTTGAGAGATGATGGGTTGAAATGGTCGATTTGCTTTTCATTATTCCACTTGTCAGATCACGTGACCTCCATTTTGTTTGGCGTCTATCCGTTTGAAGTTGATCGCTACGAACTATTTGTACAGCAGTCCGAGATAATATAGTTAACGATCCGATGCTTACTAGAAGACGTCCAGGCAGCGGAAACGATCTGTCATATGATGATGTCTCGTTTAAATCTGATATTTTGGGTGAAATTCTAGGAATTGAACTGATTTTAAATCGACAGATTCATTCGATACGAGTCGTGAGGAATAAATGTCTAATTCTCTGCCTGGCTGAGTGCCTGCCTACCTATGTGTCTGTCTGCCTGTCTGCCTGCCTGTCTGCCTGTCTACCTGTGTGTCTGTCTGTCTGCCTGTCTATCTCTATGTATGTTTGTTTGTCTGTCTAATTGTCTTAGCCTCGGCATATGGGCAGCCACTGGGAACGGGAAAGAATGAGGTAGAATCTGAGTTGGTTACTGGATGGTGTGACATACCCGTCTGACTCGACGCAGCAATCGTTAATAAGCTGGTTCCCTGCGTTTGGGTTTAAAAGAGTGCTTTCGAAATTTGAAGTTTTCTATTACGATTACGAAGAGTCGCTTGGGGCATGGCATCTCTCTTTTAAACTTCGCAGCTTAACACACAGTCAGTCAGATATACTCAGGTTGACAGAAAGAGACACAGACAGAGAGACAAATATGGACGTTCAGAAGAAAGGAACGTAAACGGAAGAAAGTTACCTGGAAAACATGGAGGCCCCAATAAGAAAGTGTTAGCCTTGCATACAATGGCTTGATGAGATACAAAACTGGTGTCCGTACAGAGAAAGTGGCAGGAACCCAGAGACGGATGTTTGAGCAAACAGACAAACAGAAAGAGACATACAACGAAAAGACGCAACTAGTCACACACACGAACAAACAAGCTGACAATGGATGAAACATTGAAACAAGAAGATGTAAGCAAAGAAACGGAGAAATGAAGAAAAACATTTGATCTCTTGTATAAGTCGCACATTGTCCAACATCGCCATTATCTAGTCAGCCTGAAAATGTCAAAGAAGCGCTTCTTAAATGTCAGGATACATATACACAGGCCAGCATAGAGAGACAGACATACAGACAGACATACAGAGAGGTATGCAGGCAGACAAGCAGACAGACAGCGCCTGCTAATAATATAATGGGTTGTAATTCGATTTGAGAGTGTGTCATTACGTTTCTTTTCTTCTGCGCAACGAAGGAAATGATCGACTGGGAAATGACAGACAGACAGACAGACAGACAGACAGACGGACGGACGGACGGACGGACGGACGGACGGACGAACAGACAGACAGACGGACGGACAGAGAGACAGACAGACGGACGGACGGACAGACAGACAGACGGACGGACGGACGGACGGACAGACAGACAGACGGACGGACGGACAGACAGACAGACGGACGGACAGAGAGACAGACAGACAGACAGACGGACGGACAGACAGACAGACAGACGGACGGACGGACGGACATACAGGACAAGAAACAGGGACAAAAGAGATGCAGACACAAGGACAGCTGCAAAGACGAAGATAGGGACTGTTACGGAGATAGAGACAGGGAGACATACATAGACATGGATAAAGACAGATATAGAGATAATGACAGGGACAACTACAAAGACGGTCAGAAGAAGAGTAACAGAGATAAATAGAACAAGGAGACAAAGACAGTTTCACAGACAATGGCAGAGAACAAAGATTGAACTAGAGCTAGAGACAGACATATAGACAAATACACAGACAGATACAGAGACAGGTACACAGACAAACATAGGGAAAGACACAAAGACAGATACAGAAACAGAAACAGACAGATACAGAGACCGATGCAGAGACAGATGCAGAGACAGAGGAAAACAGATGCAAAGACAGACAAAGAGACAGACACAAACACAGCGACAGATACAGAGACAGATCCTCAACGCGACGCAGAGACACAGCCAGATAGAGGGAGACAGATAAAGAGACGGACAATAACAGACCGAAAGTCGTCATTTAATCGCTGGAATTAATCAGTGAACTTAATTGGAAGGATTCGTTTTCCATTTTTCCTCTCCAGATTAAACAAAGGCTTCCATTTCATCTCCAGGCAATAGGAAAACCCACCCACAATTATCTCAGGCAGAAAAGACAAAGACAGACAGACAGACGGATGGACAAACAAACAAACAGAAAGAGAGAAAGATAGACAGGCAGACAGACAAAAAGTTAGACTAGAAAACCCACCCACAATTATATCAGGGAGAAAGACAAAAGCAGACAGACAAATAGACACAAAGACAGATCGACAGACAGACGGATAGACGAACAGATAAACAAACAGAAGAAAAACAGATAGATAGACAGGTAGGCAGACAAACAAATAGAAAGAGAGAAGGACAGACAAGCAGACAGACAAAAAGACATACTAGAAAAGGCATCCGCAATTGTCGCAATGAGACACGTAGACACAGCCAGACATACAGACAGACAGACATATGGGCAGACAGACAAACAGACTAAGTCTATTTGTGTCTCTTTGGTCTGTCTGTCTGTCTATATGTCTGTCTGCCTGTTTTTCTGCCTGTATGTCTGCCTGTCTGTATGCATGTATAGGCCTATCAGTCTGTCGACTAGCTATCGGTTATACAAATGCATCGTAACTTCGCACAGTCCTATCATCCGTCCCTACATCCATCCGTCCAACGACTCTAAGCCGCGGCCGGACTCGGGGCCCCCGTCTCTGCCTCCCTGCCCCACCGACCTACCGTTGGTCATGGTCTGGGAACCCCGAACGAGACAGGAAATTGATTTTCGTCATTATGACATCACCCACCATTGCAGCGTTCGATACGAATGGCTCCCAAATAAAGCCTCAATCGCAGGGAATGGTAAATCACACTTGGTACCAGTGTTTAATCTAGACGCCTTCTGGGGGGGGATTTCTCTCCCCCCAGGATGTATGTTTCCCCTAGAGGCCAGCAATATTATAATGTAGAGACCTTTTGGGGAGGGAAATTCCCCCCCCCCAGGATACATGTTTGTCCCCCCAGAGGTGAGCAATATACTTTTTGAGAGATGAAATCCTAAAAAAAGGTCGTTAACCTTTTTTGAGAGAGTAATTCCTATAGAGATGGGACGAACAACTTAAAAAAGGTCATCTACATTTTGGAAGATGATCAACTTTTTTGGAAGATGAAATATGAAATTTGAAAAAGTCTGAAAACAAGATGAATGAAAGAAAATCTTGTGTAAATTCGTTGTCCCCCCTCCCCCATAAACCTTGTTTCCCCTCCCAGAAGAGGGGGGACTAGATTAAACACTGACTTGGTACGATAAGAAAAAGAAGAAATTGAGACTAAACCTACTTTACGAGATGTGAATGTCCCTTATCTGCCTCTATGACTCTGACTTACCGACTGATCGTCTGGATATTGACTTGATTACGGCTTGGTTTTGTTTTGCCATCGGTTGATGACTTGTGCATTGGACACCGGCGCAATAGAAGTTACTAATTACAATTACAATTCTATCTACGTATGAGCAAATTATCAACTGTTTTGTTGACTATAAACTGTATCAGAGAGAGTGAGAGAGAGAGAAAGAGACAGAGACAGAGACAGAGACAGAGACAGACAGACAGACAGACAGACAGACAGACAGACAGAGACAGACAGAGACAGAGACAGACAGACAGAGACAGAGACAAAGATAGAGGGGGGACAGACAGACGAACAAACAGACCAGCAGAGACAGAGAGACAGAGAGGATGTTTAGGATGAGAGAGATTGGAAGGCGGAAGAAGGGATGGATTTAGGTAGAAATTCTTGAAGAGATGAAGCTCTTGAGAGATGACGGATAGAGGAGAGTGATGTGAGACTGGAAGCCGGAGTTGTGGTTCTTCGATGGCTACTTTGAACTATGAGCTGAAAAAATATGAAATCCATCCATATCCATACGATAATATATTGCGGACATTGCTATCTTATTTATTAACCTCTATTGCGTCACGTGGCATAATTGATCCTTTTAGTCGATGCTGATCGGAAGATTTTGAGTGAATTTCCTCAATTTCACATTTATCTCATAGAAAACTGGGTGAATTTCTTATTTTCGTTATGACAGCTTATGCGAATTTTTAGTTCTTTATTATATGTTGCTTTTATTTCTGAGTGTCTGGATTAATTTACGTGTTTCTTTGGGAGATTGTGTCAGATTAGTTGACCTTTTTCATCTCGTACAAAAAAACTGAAATGTTATTATCTTTTAATGGAAATTGAAGCGCATTAACTCCTCTTCTCATTATTTTCGAGGATCAACTTGGACGATGGTTGTTATCTTTGGCAGGGGAAACTCGGAGAGCTGTTGATCTCGCTCTGCTATCAGACGAACGTCAGCGCGCTAACCATTGAAATATCAGAGGCCAGAGGACTGCGCGCCATGGATATCAACGGATTCTCAGGTAGGAGATACATGGACGCACGTACCCACACGTACACAGACGCACACTGAAGCAGACACACACACGCACACATACCTAGGTACCATAGACGTTTGCACACACGCACACACACCCACACACAAACACTCATATCATACGCACCTACATACACCTCCATAAAGTCCGTCTCTCCCTTCTAGTTCTACAATCTGTTCTTAACGCAGCTGCCAGACTAATCGCCCGGATCGGATGGTTTAGAATAGGAATTCTTGAAGTGGTTGAACTTCATTTTGGAGTGGAAAGCCTGTGGAGTGATGAGTAGAGGAATTGCTGTAATTGTTATTAGTAACTTCTGTTGCGCCGGTGTCTAATGCACAAGGCATCAACCGATGGCACACCAAAACGAAGCCGTTATTGGATCAATATCCAGAAGGTCAGTCAATGGAATTACTCTGCTCTGTGGAACTTTTCATCACACAGTAGTAACGGTTATGAGGTGGACGTCATTGATCAACGTAACTCCACACTAGGTTGTGTCACTAGCTCTGTTTTTAAACTATACACCATTACGCCACAGAATTAATGATCTTTCATTAGAGCGAAATAGTTGGACCAGCGCTGCAATTTGAGACCAGTAGGCCTATTATAGGAACGCGATCCTAATCAGCCCAATTTACTTCATTATTTCAAGAGGAGTTTCTATCTGAGATTGAAGCGAAAGGTTTGCGTTTGGAAGAGACATAATTATCGTTAAACCCCCGGGTAAAACTACGCAAGGGCTTGAGAACCTCGGAAAATAAGTGGACTAATGATTAATTATTGCAGTCCAGGTAATGGCGAAGTATTAGGGGTTGGAGTAATAATTTTCCTACGTGCGAATGATATATTTTTGCAAAAGTAACCTACATCTCATTACTATAACTTGCCTCGAGGTACTCCAGATCCCTCAGGAATTAAAAAAAATATCCAGAGCATAAAAAAACCATTCTGGCAAGAAAAATGTTATTATCATTAATAGCATCATCATCGTCGTCGTCGTCATCATCATCATCATCATCATCATCATCATCATCATCATCATCATCATCATCATCATCGAGTATAGTAGTATTATTATTGCCAACTTTTTTACGCGCGAAAAGTCACAAGTGTTAAAGTTTCTTTTTATATGAAATTAATGCAATATATTATAGGTATTAATTTCGTATATATAATATATATATATATATATATATATATATATATATATATATATATATATATAGTACTCGAAAGTAGATTACTGTAATATTTATATATGTATATAATATAAATATGACAAGCTTTGTTCTATTTTCTCTCATCGTAAACAGGTAACACAAAGAAAATATACTATTAGGCCTACTTTAAATGGTATTCCAATACCTCAGGTAACTGTGGTTGAGATGTAATTACTTAAAATCTGTAATAAATTAACTAGAAAACGGGCATCGTAAGGGGTCCCTCTGGATCCGGAGTGGCGCTCAGTCAATTGGGCAGCAGTGGTAAAGAACCTCACCAGATCCGTGCATTGAAAAATGAACAGGGTGAGGCCATGCGGTTGCTTTAACACAGTCCGAACACGAGGCCTTAGATGGCGTTACGCCCATTGAAACGGACGTATCACCCCATCAATTAAACTGGAAGATGAGCAGGGTCGAGGTCATACGGTGGCTTTAGCATGATGTCTACACGGGAATCTTAGATAGCGTGGCGCCCATTCCAACGGGCAACAGTGGTGAAACATTGCCTCCATCAATTCACTGGGAAATTAGCAGGGTCGAGGTTATACGGTGGCCATAGACAGAACGTGTACATCAACATTTCGTATTCTGCGGTCACGCTGCAGACCCACTTTGATGAATTGCTTGTTATGCTTTTAGTGATGGGATGTTTATTTGTTTCCGCCTTTGTAACTTTCCACTCTCTGTCCAATCGATCGATGAAACGCGCTACGCATTTATAAAATGTCTTCCGAATCGCCAGTTACGACCACTGCAGACGATTATGGCGCATTTCTGACAACAACAACAATAACCACTGTTGTCTACTTTGCGCCGTTTCAAATATAGCAGCAATCGAATTGCTAATCCTTGTGATATTCCATCACTTGTCTATTTTCGGATACGGTTCTAAGTACTTGTGCATACACTTAGATTGCTTTTGAGTCCAGCTGACGTTTGTAAAGCGAAATGCAAGCATCCTGATGTGGTCTATGTGTCAAAATCGACTTGATGTATAGAGAATTAAGCTAACCGCATAAACATGTAGAACAAACTCTCCAGGTTTCCTCCCAAAGCAGTTAAAATAAAGTAATTAGGCCTAATTAGAAAATATCGTCGGGCGAATTCCCGTGTATCGGTAGGCCCTTCGGCCGTATGGTATGGCACTTCAGGCTCTATATTTATTATTCCGGATATTTCTATAGCGCCTCTCGAAGTCTACTACTACTCAGAGGCGCTCCCGACTACAGCATTTGATACTGTGTCGGAATTTTCACGCCGAAGCGCCACGAGCAATTGCGAGTGAAGGACTTGCCCAATGTCCGTACGCAGCGGCTAGAGTGGGATTCGAACCTGCAACCCTCCGGTCACAAGGCGCCGAACTTACCACTGAGCCACCACGCCCCGCCTATAGTAGGTTGTTTGAGGTTATGAGCGTTGCTGACTTGGAGGGTATGTTCTTCGTTTCGATTTCAGATCCTTACGTGAAGGTGTGGCTGATGTACGACGGTCGGAAAGTCGAGAAGAAGAAGACAGCGATTCACCAGAAGACGTTGAACCCTGTCTTCGACGAAACCTTCATGTTCTCCGTCCCGCTGGACCGAATCCGTCAGACCAGCCTCGTCATCTCCGTCATGGACTACGACCGGATTGGCCGGAACGACCGGATAGGACAGATCATACTCGGCACCAAGAGCGGACCACTCGAGATCAAACACTGGAACGAGATGTTCGCCAAGAGCAGGCAAGCGGTCGCCAAGTGGCACGTCCTCAAAGACTTCGATGACTGACCTTGGAAGGCTACGACAACATTCCCGTGATGCTTTTCTACAAAAGATACTTATGCCTTTCCGAAATTCAAATGAAAGGATATCGACGCCTTCCCAGCATTCCCTTGATGCTTCTCGACAAAAATAACATTCCTATGGTGCTTTTCGACAAAGATACTTATGACTTTCCGAAATTCCCATTAAACTTTTCAACCGCATTCCCAACATTCCCATGATGATTTTCGACAGGCATACGCCTTTCCAACATTCCTCTGATGCTTTTCGACAAAGGTACTTAGGCCTCCTACAACATTCCCATGGTCCGTTTCGACAAAAACATTAACGCCTTCCCAAAATTCCCATGATCGTTTTCGACAAAGATGTACTCCTTCCCAAGTTTCCCATGATGCTTTTCGACCAAGTTCCAAGCTTTCGCCAACATTTCCGTGATGTTTAACAAAGAAACTGTCTCGCGATGCGTTTCGACAAAGATATGATCTCGTGTTGTTTGGTCCGTTGCTGCTGCACGGTGATAGCCGTACAGATCATAACTTCTACCGAAAGACTCAGTGTTATATTTAAAAACTACTTATGTAAACGAGTTACAATCACACGTAGCATATTTATTTTATACAGGTTTACCTTGGACGAAATTGTTTAAACATTGGACCATATATCTAAGCGACAACACCGTATTCTTATTCCCAGTATCCAAGTTGATCTGATTTTTCTTTCTTTTTCTTCTATTTTCCTAGAAATACGATGTATACATTTGTTGAGAAGAAACTCACTATTTCTTATTGGCTTTCAAACATCTGGATATTTTATAACAGCTCTTCACTTGGAGACTGACTAACTCAGACTGACTCAGATTCGTATTTCAGTGAGGCCTTGCGCACACACAAAATTTGTAATAAAAATAATAATAGTAATAATAATAATAATAATAATAATAACAATAACTCTTCTTTGTGGACAAAAAATGAGCACAATGCGATTATTGTGACAAAGATAATCGTCGCTAAACTTTTGGCGCTCGCGTCGTCTGTTTTGCATTCCACCTACGTCGTCAAGTGCTAACTCTGTATACGAAATCAATAATCTATGTAATAATTGAAGTTTCATGTCTATACAAACTAAGGCGACATAACCTTTGACTCCCGACTTTACCGTTGTATCTGCTTTGATGCTATTTGTGAAAATCACCGACGAAGATGACGTGTTTGTCGTGTCGTTTGCCTGTAGATTATTTTCGATTTGTACTTGAATGCCTTCAGGGAAGGAACTCTGTTAAAGCCGCAGGGTGCCATGCATACGACTTGTCGTAAACACTTAGTCCGCGACTACTTAATAGCGATGTAGACCTTAGTCGGCGACTAGGTTAAGACGTGCTCATGCATACGGCCCCGTTTTATTAGCCTCATGGAGTACAGCAGTTTAGCAGATGCGTTTTAGCGATTTTTCCTTTACCAGAAAGGTGAATGGGTTTGATTGGATTTCATGGTCAGGTGCAAATTCAATGTAATGGTATTGTTATGTCACTGTGACAGTTGTCATTAATTTTTACAATTGTTCGATACTGATCATTGTAATGAAAATAACAATTCTGCTGATGGTGACCGTAATGAATGTGGTTGTGGTGAAGATGGCGATGATGACTACGATAGTGATAATATTATTTAAAGAATGGGAATAAGATATTTTTCGGCTTGACAGAATTTCTTCATTCCCCAGAGAGCATTCCAACCTTGTGGTAGAGGACTAATAATAATAATTATTAATAATATTAACTACAATCATAACAATCATAATAATAATAACGATTTTCCAGAGCTATTTGTAATACCGAGGGATCATATGAGGTACCTCAAAAAGAATTTCCTATGATGCGCCTAACGGAATGCACAACCCACTTTTTCAATAACGCTGCTACGTTGCTGGTCGCTCCTTCGCCCCGCCCCTTTTGTCTGCTCTGTTTCGTAGACGTTCAAGACGCTGATAATTACAAATTCAGGTTTTGTAGTCCGTTATGGAACGGTAGATAGCAGTGATTTCCTTGGCTTAACACAGCTCTAATTGTATGTAATATTGTAACGTGCGTAAATGTAATTTGTGTAATTGTGTGTGTCCATGCTTCAAGCAAATGTATTTGTCACATATGCGAGTATTTTAGTATGCCAGTAAAATAGACTTGCAAAACTCTTTGGCTTCCTGTCATTTTGTGTTTGATTGTAAAAGGTTTCACTAACTGTTTGAAGCTAAGATAGATGATGGTGGGTGAGAATCTCAGAGGCGATATTGTTTGACGGTGGTGGGGGGGGGGAAGGGGACACTTTTTAAGAGATCTGGTGAAAAAAGAGTTTTGAACTGATCTGGTGAAAAAAGTTTTGAACTGATCTGGTGAAAAAAGTTTTGAACTGATCTGGTGAAAAAAGAGTTTTGAACTGATCTGGTGAAAAAAGAGTTTTGAACTGATCTGGTGAAAAAAAAGTTTTGAACTGATCTGGTGAAAAAAGTTTGAACTGATCTGGTGAAAAGAGTTTTGAAGTGATCTGGTGGAAAAAGAGTTTTGAAGTGATCTGGTGAAAAAAGAGTTTTGAACTGATCTGGTGAAAAAAAGAGCTTTGAACTGATCTGGTGGAAAAAAGAGTTTTGAACTGATCTGGTGGAAAAAAAAGTTTTGAACTGATCTGGTGAAAAAAGTTTTGAACTGATCTGGTGAAAAAAGAGCTTTGACGTGATCTGGTGAAAAAAGAGTTTTGAAGTGATCTGGTGAAAAAAGAGTTTTGAACTGATCTGGTGAAAAAAAAGTTTTGAACTGATCTGGTGAAAAAAGAGTTTTGAAGTGATCTGGTGAAAAAAGAGGTAAAAAAAATGTTGGCGCGTGAGCGCGAAATTTGTTAAACCTTTTTTTGGTGTTTATTCAAAATTTGGGGTACAGATGTATAGTGTGTCCCCTCCACTCTTAAATGTGGGGTCTTGCCTCCTCGACCGCGGGATAGCCGCCCACCATGAGCCCAGTCCTGTCCCTCGCCGTCTCATCTTCCAACTGACAGTGTACGGTAAGTGTACACATTATAGCTGAGTTCGCTAGGGGGCGCATATGAACCAGGTGTCTTTCACACCCAGGGCATTTGAACCTAAGAACTCTTGGTTGACGGTCCAGCACGCTGTCCACTATACTGCTGCGCATCCCTTTGAAGCCGCAAGATGTAGGCCTAGTTACGCTCTTGGACTTCTTTAATAAAAGATCCTATGATCCGCTTAGTGAATACAACGTGGCTCAGCTATATATAAGATGAGTAACAGCTGAATATCAAAGGTATATATAATGTGGTTGAATTCTATTTTAAAGGTGTCTTACAATGTCACTTGCATTTTTCCGATGGTCCGTGCTTCTGATCCGTACAACATCATCACACCACATAATTGTTTTAACCATTCTTTTCCTTAACTTCCCATTTAGTGCTCTTCTCGTCAATTCTTTTCGTCTTTGCCCATCGCTACGTTTCTTATTTCATAATGACATTTTGCATCTATTGCAATCACGTTCTTCAAGCAGCGGAGAACCTTATCTTGTTCTATCTCATCAACATTAATGATTATTTGTTTCTTCTTTCCTGCTTATCTTCATAAGCTGTGTGCTATTGATATTTAACTTCATCCTATACAGTATACACGGTCTATCACTCTTTGCAGTCCCTCTTGACTATTCGCCATCATAACTTGCTCGTCTGCAAATCTTCAGTCTGTGTCAGATGTGGATATGGTGCTGGATGGAAAAAGTTGGTTGGATAGAGCATAAAACAAAGGAAGAGACTGTGCAAAAGCTGGGAGGGGAAAGATCTCTGATGGCAACAATTAGAAGGAGACAGAAGAAATGGATTGGTCACATACTAAGAAGAGACTCCCTCCTGAGAGCTATCGTGGAGGGAAGAACGAAGAGTAAGAGAATGAGAGAAAGGTCTAGACGGATGCTTCTCTTCATTATTCGTTTAATTCAACAAATCCAGTTGACAATAACGCAGCAGATTACAGAAGCATGATAATAATAGAATGGCTTAAATAAAGGTATGTGTTAATTAATAAGCATCTTTGAACAAAACACGATGAATAAAATTACATTAATCTTTAGCTGGAAGGGTAGCGTAACTAGCGTTCTTGTCCTTAAGTCATAGTTATTATGTCGTGGGGGAGGAAAAATAAGACGAAGGACATGGTAAGGCTGGCAACAGATTCTTTTAAATAAGCCAGCATCTGCAGCGTCAATCATGTTATCCAAACTTGGCATGGAGGGCAGAATGAAACCTCTGAGCATGGTTCGATGTCACATGCGTTCTATCCTATCCCTGTCATATTTGCTGGTGTTATACCAGCCAGGCCGGAGAGGCGTACACAAGATGACAAACAGTGTTAGCCCTTGCTACATCATGCAAGGCCTGAGGGGACAGACCATGGTCTCTCAAAACTCTGATGTGGGATTGGATGATGGCGGGTGGATACAAGAAACTGAAGGACAGGACTGAAGCCCACTGTCGCCAGGAATGGCGCCATTGGACGTTTCAACCTGCTTGAGGGCAGAGGACTTGAAGAGAAACACGCAGAGAGAGAGAGAGAGAGAGAGAGAGAGAGAGAGAGAGAGAGAGAGAGAGAGAGAGAGAGAGAGAGAGAGAGAGAGAGAGAGAGAGAGAGATAGAGAGAGAGAGAGAGAGAGAGAGAGAGAGAGAGAGAGAGAGAGAGAGAGAGAGAGAGAGAGAGAGAGAGAGAGAGAGAGAGAGAGAGAGAGAAACAGAATATCGTGAAATGAAAAACGGTTAGACACCTTTTAAACGCTTCTTACAGATGTATAATCGTTTTTACCCGTATCTTACTCTGTAATCCTTTTGAAACAGTGCGAAGTGGAAATTTTTTTTATCCAACTATTCTAAGTAGTTTACTGATGTCGTTAACCTCTTGGAAACTTTTAATCGGAGCTCCTAAAAAGCGCTGAGTCAATTGCGTAAAGTAACACAAAATAGACGTTTATGACCATGACAGCCGCAAGGTGTCTCCAAAATCTCGAAACTAGGCATCAAGAGACTGATATATATATATATATATATATATATATATATATATAGTTTCTTATATAATTTTTATTATGAAAATAATATTCTTTTTCTGTGGTCTCAGCTGTTCACCCTTTTGTAGGGCAAAGAAGATCAGCGCTAACGGTCCTGGCAGCCATGGGATCATTATTACTTATTAGAAACTTTTGCAGCGCCGGGTTATTATGCACTCGGCACAAAATAGTGAATACTTCTAACACCATTAATCTTTCTTGCGCTTAATTCACTGTCGATGGCATTCTTACCCGCCAGATTTCACGCGCTAATAATTATATAAAGGCAACAGAACAACACTAACAACACGAGGAAAACAAAAAGATTTTTAAAATGGGAACACGAAGTAATAACTTCCACAGGCAAATAAACACCTTTTAAACGATTCCACCATATTATATATATATATATATATATATATATATATATATATATATATAACTGCGCTAGTTCGATTAAAAAATTTCAAATGAGAATCATCTTGCAAATGACTTTGCCGCCAATTCGTTTAATGATAATAATAATAATAATCTTCGTTTAATATTTTCAAACTGACAATTACATAGTATGATTACAAATCAGTATGAACGGATGATCACAAGTTATAACAGGAGTCGAATTTAACTGTATACGGCAGCCTTGCAAGGCGCCCATCACGTCCTACATCTCATTTTCACAAACGCGCCATCTCGCGAATTGATAGGCTGAGTGGACATTGGGAGGGTTACGGGAGGCGATCCCGCTACCACCTGCACTTCACACCAGTGATGTTACCACTACTCTATGGACCCCCTAGTTTAGTTACCAATCTTGAATATTAGTGACATTGAAAACTTCTGGTTCGACACCTTTAAATGGTGTTTTCTGACGTTATAAATTTATTTCACTGCGAAAATCTTGCTCTCTAACTTGTCATCGGCCTTTGAGGTCATTCGACGTTAAATCTTGGAATAAATTAAAAGGTAGTGGGTAGTAGTTAAGTTGTAGTCGACCTTAGTGGCTGTAATATGTCGTTAGTCACTGGAAACACTGTGTACGAAATTTAATCAAGGCAACGACCTGTGATATCACAAGATACCGTTAAAGTTAAACAGTAGATAATAGATAGTAATGAAAAACGTCTTTAGACACCCTGAATACTGTTGTAATAGATATTATATATAAGTGAACCGATCTCGCCTTCTAGATTTGCTTTAGCATTGTTTCTATGTCTTTGACACAGTGGGAACTAAACGAATTTTTCTCCGAATCGAAATCAACGACTGTTGGTGCCACAAGATGTCGCTAATCAATAGAAAATACAATGATTATGTTACAATATTAGTATGTTTGAGAAAACCAATCTCCACTGTAAGAGATATTGATTGACATTCTGTTGCACAGTAAAAACTGTGCAACACTTTTCTGTGTCGAAATCAACGTCATTTGATGCCGCCAGATGTCGTTAAACTTTGCTCACCGACATTATATTCAGAATCTGAGGCTAATAGTCTAACTATAATTATGTCAATTTCCTTCTGTAACCAACCTAATTCATTCATATATTCATTTTGGAAACTTAATACAGCACCTACTCAGAAGAGCTCCCAGACCAACCACAGCAGTATAAACAAGACTTCAGCAACTTGTGAAACATAAGCGAACTATTCCTAGGCAACAGGCGTGTCTCCAATGGGAGACGATTCCAGATGGAGGGGTCGACCACAGATAAAGCGTGACGATGCCTAGTTGTGGTGGTAGGACGAGGAACCAACAGCTCACCCGCAAAAGAAGAGCTAAGGTTTCGGAGGCCAGCCACATCAGTGACAGGACACAGAGCTCACGTATATAAACTGGGCCACACAGTGCCGTTTTAAGGCATAGGCACGCGAGGCCCGGGCCTAGGGCCCCGCGCAGCGGGGGGGCCCCGCGGCGACCCAGAAACAAAATAACAATATTATAAGTTCTGTTCTAACAAGTAACAATTCTGCAAAGTAAAGTAAGAACAATAACACATTTTTATTATTTTTTAAAACAAATGTCTGCGGTCTGCATTTTTAGTTAAATTGGTAATAAAATCACAGCGCTAGGCCTATAGAAATAAATCAATAATTTTAACGCATGGCGACGATGGCGCACAACTTGCTATAGGCTATTGGCTACTATGTTTGTTTGCATTTGTCTGCTTTTCACAACGCTATTCAAGGAATTTTTATGTCTTGGTAAGTTAATATTAATTTTTAATATTAAATCTCTCTGTCCTATAATCTAGTCATGTTTTAAATTGTTTTAAACTTTAAATTATAAAAAGGGCAAAAAGCGTATCAAAATTCGCACAGTTAATAGGATAAATAGAATGATGTTGGCGTGTCGACGCTCGGTACTGAGTCGGTAGTGAACTTGGCAAACTTATTTAACTTAACAAAATCACTTCATTTCCACCTCCTCCAATGTATAAGGTTGAGGTTTTTTGATAGTTTCTACCCTTTTTGTTATGCAGATTAAGATTCTGATTGTCAGTTATCACCTACGATCAATTAAACGAAATATCAGACAACCCATCAAAATGCGTAGAAATTATATGAGTGGTGTCGCGAAGAGAAAAAAGGAAGCAACTGAAATTGAAATGTCGAACAAACATCCAAAAGTATCTTCTTTTTTTAAAAGTCAGAAAACACAATCATCATCGCAGTCCGACATTGTTGAGACGTAAGATACTCTTACGTTGTCTTACTCGTCTACTGATGTCATTGTTTGCGATAAAGATGAACAGTTATTGTCGCTGCAAGATGATGGTCTACCAGTCGAAAGTACAGATGTTGTCACAACACCAAAATTCGAAGCCTATTTCGCAAGATGTAAGCCCTGCGGAGTCAGCGGACTATCCAACTGATGCAGCCTTAGGCTATGGAGTCCAATCACGGAGGAATTGCGATCTTATTGGATTCGTAAAGGTCCTGCTAGTTGCCAGCATAAAGAGTCTGACTTTAGTACGACTCAACGCGTGTATCGAACGGGAGATAGGCCTAAGTTGCATAGACGTTGCTTAACTGATTCCTGTTTCCGTCGTGAACTGCGAACTGGTGAATCAGTTTGTCGCGAGTGGCTGCTCTTTTCTCCATCGCAGAAGTCTGTGTATTGCTTTGTCTGTCGCTTGTTTTCAACAACGATGGGTCATCAATCTTTCTGTCAATGATGGTGACAAACTGTACGGGTGAACGTTCTTTCTCAAAACTTAAATTAATCAAGAACGAGCTTCGCAGCCGTATGATGTCATGAGCATAGATGTGTTGGAGTCTTTGAATTTCGATGATATTATAAAAGACTTTGCTCAGAGCAAAACACGAAAGCGATGTTTGTAAGAAACTGTCGTTACAAAGTCACAATCCATTATAATCACACTTTCAGTTTGTATAACAAATAAACAATGGAAACTGTAAAGTATGTTAAACTAAACTTTTATTTTACACTTGTAGTACAAAGATTGATGTGTTAGCTGTGTTATTATGAGTTTAGTAACAGTATACTATATTAATAAATTTAACAAAATGACACATATGCACGTACAATGCACTAATGCTATCTGAGACTGAGATATTGAGACGGAAATCGGATTACGTTTAAGGTTTTTTGGGGTTTGTGCGGGTTGTGCCTAGGGCCCCCAAACTCCTTAAAACGGCTCTGGGGCCACAGCCAAGAAGGCATCGCCAGATCAGCGCAGCTATTCTACAGTTGTTGCGTTGCGAGCTGGGGAGCCAGCACAATGAGTCATGCATATAGGCTGAGATTGGGGCGCGTTTAGGAAGACGGCCAATGAGACGCGCAGCAGATCGAAGAACCCGATCAAGACGAGCAGTCAGAATAAGAGGCAGGCTCAGCAGCATCGAGCAGCAATGGTCAAGTCGACTATTGACAAAGGCATGGATAAAGGTAGCTGCAGCACCAAGAGATAAAGAGCAAGAATTAACCAGGAGCGTAGCCAGACTTCAACTTGGGTAGGAATCCAGGCGGATCTTGATAAACCAAAGGCGACACAGGTTGTGCGCTCTGAGAGAAAGGAGCGAAGCCACTCTAAAGGCTTATCAGTCAGGGCAAAAGAAACCGAAAGACGCTGGAGGAGTATATGATGGTCGACAGATTCAAAGGCAGAGCTTACATCAAAGAGAGCTAAAAGAGAGATAGTATGCATCTCTAAATAGAGCTCGGTGGATGAAGTTACGCTTAACACTTGCTAGAAGGGTGAAATTACGAGTTAGTATTGTATTGTACTGTATTGTATCTGAACATTTATAAAACGCCTCTCACAGTATTCGCTAATAAGAGGCGTTCCCAGTGCGAAAGACCCAGTGAATAGAAAGTGGTTTTAATACAGCGGAACAGTTAGTAGTAGTTTCCAGAGTTTAGCGACATCTTGTGGATGCCAGGGCCGTTAAGGTAAACATTACCACACCTGGCGTTGTAGCCTGCGACGAATGGAGCTAAAGTTTAACATCTTAAGACAACAAAGAGGCTATTTTGGTCTACTACAGCTTTGTAACAATCCACTGAACACTACAGTATGCTTTTAACATGCAGTAGAATGTGGTTAAAAGAGTTATATAATATCTGCACAACATATTTCAAAGGTGTGTAAGAAACTATGCAATTCACAACAATTCCATGTTCACACTGTCTATTTTTATCTTATCTTATCTTATCTTATCTTATATGATTATTTATAAAGCGCCTCTCACAGCATAGACTATTCAGAGGCGCTCCCAGCGTGTCAGCCCCGAGGGAAAAGAAAGGTCTTTAGGCAGCGGAGAGAAGAAGGCGAGATCCCAAGCAATATCTTGCTACGGAGAGAGGGGGGCAGGTCATTCCAAAGGGAAGGGCCAAGGATGGCAAAAGCACGATGCTGAGCCATCGAAGTCCTTGCGCGAGGGACAAGCAGATCAAAGCGGTCAGCAGACCGAAGAGGGCGGGAAGACAGAGCAGATAGAGGTTTGCGCATTAGGTCACAGAGGTATTTAGGAGCTTTTCCCAGTTGAGTCCTAGAGACCAGGAGAAGAACCTTGTATTGGATGCGGGAAGCAACAGGAAGCCAGTGAAGTACATCAGTCATAAAGGTAGTTATGTGAGAGAAGCGAGGAAAACGGGCAATGAGCCTGGCAGCCGCATTCAGAACAGACTGTAGAGATGAAAGGCGCGCTTTAGGGAGCCCAGCAAACAATGAATTGCAATAGTCAATGCGGCAGCAAATGAAGGCATGGACCATAGTAGTGAACACTGAAGGAGAAACTGATCTTCTTACAGCCCTCAAACGCCTCAGATGATAGAAACAGGAACGTGTCAGGTGGGAGAGGTGTTCAGAAAACGAGAGGGTACTATCAAGGGTGACACCCAAATCCCGAACACTGGATGAAAATGAAAAAGCAGGGATATTGACGACAGAAGTGGGATATCAAGTTTAGAAAGTTGCTGTTTAGTGCCAAACCAGATCAGTTGGGTCTTAGAAGAGTTAAGGTTAAGTCGATTTGATGACATCCAAGAGTGGAGATCATGTGACAGGGAATGAATGGATCCAACAAGGGAGATCTGCTGAGAGGATGGGCCTTGGACAAAGATCTGAACGTCATCTGCATAAAGGTGACCAGAGGTAAAGTGTTTAGTAAATATAGAAGGTATGTCAGCTGTGTAGAGTAAGTACAGAATGGGGCCAAGGACAGAACCCTGTGGGACACCATACTCAACTCTAACCCAGGCAGTTCTGGAGTCACCAAGGACAATCCTCTGAGTACGGTCAGAGAGGTAAGATTTGAACCAAAGAAGAGGGACACCACTGAGACCACAAGATAGTTCAAGACGTCGAAGTAGGATTTCATGGTCAACCATGTCGAAGGCCGAGGAAACATCAAAGAGCGCTAGAAGCGTCAAATGAGACCTGTCAATGGCAGTATAAATGTCCGAGAGAAGGGACAGGAGGGCAGTTTCCGTAGAATGGTGACCTCTAAACCCTGATTGACTAGAAGGGAGGAGTCCAGACTGTTCAAGATAGGGCAGAAGTTGAAGCGAGACAAGTCTCTCAAGAGTTTTAGAGAGAAAAGAAAGGTTAGAAATAGGACGATAGTTAGAACATACTTGTGAGTCAAGATTAGGTTTTTTGAGGGAAGGGAAGACAATAGCTTGCTTCTGAGATGGAGGGAGATGGCCCTCTGCTAGAGACCTATTGAACAAATATATCAAAAATGGGACAACATCATCCAAAACATTAGTAAGAATAAACGGAGGAAGCGGGTCCAGTTCACAAGATTTCTGATTTGAAGAGCTGAGAACACGTCGAAGATCAGCCTCAAGGATGGGACGAAAGTCACCAAACTTGAAGTCCGTGCGTGTGAATTCAGGTGGAGGCGAGTCGGCGGTTGAAGCACGTAAGCCCGCAATCTTTTCTGTCATCATTCTGAGGAAATCATTGGCCGAAAACGCAGGAGAGGAAGACGAACGGGAGGCTCGGCCCAGGAGTCCCGAGATGGAAGACCAGAGACGTTATCATCATCGCGACCATCGTGACTGGGTGGTCCTATTCCTTGCATTCTGATCTGACTGACTAATATGTTTATTTTATGACGTCGTCATAATTATCCAAGTTGATTGGCGTCATAACAAAGAACGGTTAACACAAAACGTGTCTTAAGTTATGAGGTCCAAAGCAGATTATAAGCTGGCGGCCGGCTACCCAACCAGAAAACACCAGAGGCTTCATGCATTGCTCGCGCAGCGGAGTTGGGTTTGCTCCCCTCCCTTGCACTGGTTACATGTTAGAGGAGTGAATGTCCTTGAGGATTTTAATATTCAGGAACTTCTATAGTGTCCGTGTATATTGCAAAAGGCACGAACCGTTTTCTCATGATAGCCGAAGACGGATTTCGTTAAACAATGGATATTCGGCTACAACTACCGCTATTATTTTTCCTTTAGTTTCCTTTACTTTCGTTTGCATTTTAGTTTGTTACCCATCTGTTTTTATGCGATAATAATTATTTAAATATAATGGAACAAAATCAACTACGACGTCAACTACAATGATAATAGTAATAACAACTAAAGTATTATTAATTTGCACAGGCAATTAGACACCTTAAAAACCGTTGCATCTGATTTTACATAGGAAACCCTTTTTAACCGCCTTAATTCTCGTCGTTAATTTCGTTGTAATATTTAATCCTGCCAACGGTCTTTTATATACAATACTATACAACTACATATTAAACAAGACATTCATATGGAGAATTTATATAGCGCCTCTTCAAGGCTATCTACTCAGAAGCATGTCTTGCACGAGAGCGCGTCATAGTATAGTGTGAATAGATGAGTTTTTAATTTTGATTTAAATTCAACCATAGATGCGCATTGACGATCTGTAGTTGGAAGACTGTTGTCAACTGCATAAAGTAACATATAATGCGATGGCATTATAGCGTTGACTACAAACATCGCCCACGGAAGCATTGTGGTCCCGTCCGATCCCTTGCCATCCGTGCGGAACATGCTTCGTACTCGGAACCTCATCCTTCCGAAGGGCTCGCCAGACTATATCATTCACGTCGTGACGGCGAAGAGATCGCCCGAAAGCCAATCGCGATCACAGAGATCGAGGCCCAGCCGGAGGCCGACTGCTACACGCACGCCTCATTAATCAGGCACAGGTCGCACGAAGGAATAATGGCAAAACAGAAAGCCAGCCACCGGAATGTGGAAATCCTACCGCAAGCAAATGTGCCCGGTCCGAAGGATTGAGCATCCACCCAAAGCGCCGTCTGTCAGCCTCAACCACAGGTCTATCCCAGATCACCTGCCTGGTTGACATATGGTCGAGACAAGGTGGGAGTGTCTCCCTACGGACCGTCAGCAATTCCCAAAGACGTGGATCATCCACCACCAACAAACAGTCTATGAATGACGGACTGGAGAACATTATTATTATTATAATTAATTACCCAGGCTTCGGCAGTGGCAGCATTTGCAATTAGATCTTACACTGGCGCTGTATAAATAGGCGGGTACAATGCTGATACATACAGAACAAACAGCAACAGCGACAATTATTATAATATAATAGAAAGGCTGACAATAGCATAGATTTATCGCGAAGTACGCAGTCCCTTACACACCTTTTAAAAGGTGTGAACTAATTTTATATAGGCCTATCCCTAAACCATGCACAATCACTAATCACTAATCATCTGTTAATTTCTAAGTAATTCACTAATTTGAAATAATCCAAGAAACTATCTTCTTCGTTGTGTTATCTAACCATATAACTTTTTTTTTCTGGACACTGATAATTGCTTGTTACATATAAATTGGTGATTTGTAATGTTTTAAAATGTATGGAATTCATAACCTAATATGTTTTTTTAAAATTGGATATAATCGATGACTAATGATATTTATAATATTATTGGTCCTTGGACAATACTGCTAAATTGGTGTGCGTGCGTGCGTGTGTGTGTAAATCAATGTATGGGATCAGACATTTCAACTGATTTTGAAATAGAAATGACATTGAATAATATTGATATTATTATTGAAGCCTCTAAATAAGAACTAAGTACTTTCCATGTCAAGTTAATATTGAATATTGAAGCAATCTGTATAAATATTAACTATTAATGTTTATATTGAACATTGTTTGTAAATATGTTATGAACGGTTCTTATGATAATGTAAATAAGTGTGAAATTCTTTTTAAAAAAGAGCCTTGTATGGCCATCAAAAGAGCCTTTATGGTTAAAAAAAATATAAAAAGAAAATGAAAAAATAAAAGAACCGATATGGTCGAAAAAGAGCCTTTGGGCCAAATAGAAAATGAATATAAGCCAAATGGCTAAATGAATAATGATGCATATGTACATACGTGTGTATATATAAACATGTAAATTAAAATATTAATCTATATATTAAAAAAGATGGACTGCTACCAGCTGTCAATCAACGGCATCTCAATAACCTGCCAAACAAGGAAACAAACGATGAGACAATCAAAAGAAAGAAAGAAAAAGAAAGAAAGAAAGAAAACAGAAAGAAAGAAACTGATGAATGAAAGCTATACGAACATGAACTGAAATATATAAAAAAAACTGTAAAGACGTCAACGGCCTATGTAGCCATAAGATGTCGTTAAACTTTTGGAATAATAATGCACAATCGTATTATATAAAGTCCTAAACTCGGCGGTCAAGTCCAGAAACTTTTCTTATTGACGTTAACATTCTTGGCTGGCACAAGATGTCGCTAATCATCGACAAATAAAATAATTCTCTTAGACACCATTATAACGTGACCTCCGACATTATATATTCAAAATCGATCGCTGAAGATCTGTAATCTATGAAACTTTTCTTTTGTCGACGTCAATGGCCTTTGTTGTCATAACTCATAAGATGTCGTTAAACTCTAGACCCAATGGTATATTCGTAAAATGTCGTACTCAGAGGTAAGGCAACGTCGACGTCAAAACTTCTAGCAGCAACTAGATATTGCTAAGACCGGATAAAAGAGGAGCGCGACGCTGATCATCCTTGTTATGACACAGCGTTGTTAAAAAACATAAAACAAACCACCCATCCTCACTAGTTTTGTCAGTGTAGCCTATGCGTTTACGAGGATTATGCTACTGCTGTGCGAACATTGCAACATTCTTCTTATCGACGTCAACGACCTCTGTTACCATAAGATGCCGTTGAACTCTGGATCCAACGTCAATTGTTTGGATGGTTGGTTCCTGCTTAATGACACTGTGTCATAACAGAGATGATTAGCGTCACCCTCCACCTTCCTCCGTGCTCAGCCTTGGCACTGGAATGAACAGTGGCGAGTTTGTACCCAATCGGCGATGTGGTTATATATAGATCATCGCTTACCAGCTTTTTAAAGGTTTCTAATGTAAACGCTCATTCGAAACTGTTAGAATCCAACAGTTTAATGACATCTAGGCTTTTGGCAACGAAGGTCGTCGACGTCAGTAAAAATGTTTTATCGGTTTAATTTGGGTAATGTGATTATTTAATCAACCGATTAGTTAGTTGCTCTTTTACGACACCGTATTAGGAGAACTCACTTTTTGTTGCGCATTATGGGTAGGCGATGGTGGATGGTTCCTGAATTTAACGACATCTTAATACATATCAGTGAAGATCTTGTACTATAGCAACAAAAGCTGTTGACGTCGACAGAAATTATCTTGGCATAATAAAGCTCCGACAACCCATTTCATCCTTATAGAGCATCAGATGACCCTTTTTTACGGTGTCTGAAGGGATCGCTCTAAAATTCCTTACATCTCATCCATTCGGTTACCCAATATTAAAGGTGTCTAACGAGATTGTCTTTTTATTTATCGTTATCGTATAGGCCTACAACCGTTCTATAGGAGTAGTGTCGAAGGTTTAGCGACATCATGTGGCAACAAAGACCGCTGAAGTCTTCATTACATTTTGTTACTTTTCTATTCTCTCTCTTTTGGCGTTTATTTCCATCTTTCCTTCTTGGTTGGTGTTGTCGGTCGGTCGTTTTGTAGCATCTGCCGCTATTTATGTCGCTTTTCAGTGGGCCTTCTTTGCCTCTTTTTAGTATATTTACCTCTAACTTTTTCCAATTTTCTCCATTTTTTCCTTCAGACGAGTCTATATCTTTAAAACAAATTTTCTCCTCTTTTTCCTCTCCGTATTTTCCGATTTCGCTTTAAGATGGCTCTAATCCATTGGAAGCGCTGAATTCCATTTATATATAGCATCTGTTAGCAACGTTTTAAAGGTGTCTAAAGAAAGCGCTCAGTCCATTCCAACATTCGTTGGTTGGTTAGCTGCTGTTTATCGACGCTGTCAGAACAAAGACTATTAACACCGCCCTCATCCTTGCTCCAGGCTTGGGACTGGCACTGTCACAATTATTAGGGTAGTGGCGGAGTTTCCATCGTCAATTATTGTTCACGGTATCATTTAAGGTGCAGTCGACGTCAACGGCCATGGTGGCCATAAGATGTCGTTAAACATTGGAAAACAAGAAATCGCCTCTGTGAAAATGCTTCGATATAGATTTTTATTATTGTCACGTAAAATGTAATCGAACATTTATTTAACGCCGCTCAAAAAACAAAACAAATGCTAGGCGCTTTCTGCGCTCTCTGCGCCAGCTGATATGGTATTAAATGTAATTCGCCAGGTGGCGCCTCGGCTTTTTTGTGCCCGCTCAACTGGGTCGTAACTTTTTATCACTGAAAGTTGTTGTGTTGACTTTTTCAGTGTGCAAACTATCGTTGGATAATTTATATTGATCCGTGACAGTCTCGCTACGCAGACTGTCACAATTACATCTACATTTCCTTCGCAAATTATTGTTATTATTCCCCGAGCGTTTTTACACCCAACAATGGCTGCGAGCGACCTGCCTGATGTCGCAACGCTCCCTTTCACGTAGGGCCGTAGGCTCTATAGCTCTGACGAGATCCGTGAGCTTTCTTCTTGTCCTTTTCGTATTTCGCGTCTTATGAGGAAAATCCTGTTCTTCTGCTGGGCGACCTAAACTAGCTTCATCTAACCCGTCCGGACCCGCTGATGGCTTGTCCTCGACTGCCTCCCCCCGCCTGTCTGGCGTCCGCCTAGCCACGTAGGCCTACAACTTTCGCTCACTCCGAAATAAACTCCTCGATGTTGCCGACACGATCCTCGTTGATGATCGTGATCTACTCCTCATTACTGAATCATGGCACTACTCCTCAGCCGATTACAAAAAATGTAATGAGTTACCAGAATTATAATACACTGTGTCCCGATGAAAAGTAGGCCCTAGACCCCAAGAAAAAGTGTCATAACTCGGTCAAAACTTTTAGTATTTGCTTGAAATTTTAAAAACAACAACAGTAGCCATATTACCACCAAATCGTAACGCCGATTGGAAATGTTGGTGATTTTGTCAAGTTTATGAAAGTCTGAGATGCATTGCTGAAAACATACGAGAGCGAAAAGGAAGTGAGGTTCAGCTACAGATGGTGTTCAAAATGTCCTCCTTGTTCACGGACACACGACCGTAGACGTGGACGCCACAGTTTGATGGCCCGGGCGATGATCACGTGGTCAAACAGCTGCCAATCTTCAATCAGACGATCGGTGATCGACGTCACGAATGCGGGAACGATAAACGCGCTCCTCCAGTACACTCCAGATTTGGATTTCGCGTCTGATTGAAGAGTGGCAGCTGTTTGACCACGTGATCATCGACCGGACAATAATGCACACGAAATTAAAAGAAACAAAAGGTAGATTAGTAGCGTTAGTAGCATCTAGGACGTCACCAGGCTTTCCATCCCAAGGTGTCGTTAAACTGTTTGGAACCGATTAATAAATGTGGTCTGCAATTGCACCGGAGAAAATTAAAAAAAATTAACTGATAATATGAGCTTTGAAACCGAGTCTAGACAAAAAGTGAATCTGTGTCGTAACAGAGGTGATCTCCTCCTTTATGTAGGCTACGGGCTGGCACTACAAGAATATACATAGAATAATATAAATAAATGGTTTTTTAAAAATTATAATTATTATTATTATGTGGTTTTAGTTGTTCAGGTTGTTTTGTAAGACGTGATTAGTAGGCTACTGGTATTGCCATTAACCTTCCTTTCGACTTCTTCATTATTTTGATTTATCAATTGATATTAATATTTGACATACTTATTGATAATAGTAGCTCGTCTGTTTTGACGCACAAATCATCGTTTAGAATAAAGTCAGAACAACAACAGCAACAACTAAAGCAGCAACAACAACGGTGATGATAATAATAGATGATATGAATATGGCTGTGTAGTGAATTGCGCAGGTTCTTAGACACCTCCAAAACGTGTTCAACAAACTTTATATCTTCTTTCAACTACGATCAATCTCACGTCAAAGAATTATTGGACATGTAATCAGTCGAAAGTAACACAGCTGTATTATGCCGTAATGTCGTAACTTATGGCATCGGGCTAACTGTACGAAATTATTTCCTATGGACATTAACTTCCGCTGAAAATGGATAAGAATGTTTTCATTATAGTACACCAGTAAAACACTTGTTACCGACGCTGTATATTTAGTATTATGCCAAGATAACTTCTACATAGCTCAAATGTCAATAAACATTGTATCCATCCATCCATAATCGTATCGGAACGGTGAGAACTATTCAACGTTAACGTCGACGTTAACGGCCTTTGTTGCCATAATATGTCATTAGACTCGGGATCCATCCAACCATAAAGCTGTATAAACTCCACCACTTATCGTACTTTAGCAGCGTCAGTCCCAAGCCTGGAGATATTAGGAGGGCGACGCCAATCATATTTGCTGACACAGAGTCGTTAAACAGGCATCTATGGGTATGAAGTTTTAGTAACTTAATTTTCTTAGCCTCGGTATGTGAGGGCGGGAGGCCAGTCCTCTTTCTCGCCGTCTCATCTTCCCACCGACAGCGTACGGTAAGTGTACACATTATATCTGAGTTCGCTAGAGGGCGCAGGTGAAGCAGGTATCTGGAAACAAATTTCAGACCCATGGGAATTTGAACCCCGAACGCTCGGTTGACAGTCCAGCACACTAACCACTATACTATCGTATCGTGCATTCCTTTCATAACGCAAGATGTCGTTTAACTCTAGGAATTCTTTAATCCACGATCCTACGACCGCTTAGATAAGACAACGTATGTTATTAAAGTCAATAAGTTACATCTGAACGAAATTAAAGATATATATAACGACGGTGAAGTCTACTTTAAAGGTGTCTTATGACGTATCGCTTGCCTTTTCAGATGGTTCTTGCTTCTGATCCGTACAACATCACTCTCTACAAAATTGTTTTAACGATTCTTTTCCTTGACTTCCTATTCAGTCGTCGTTTCGTCATCTCTTTTCACCTTTGCCCTTTGCTCTCCTTCTTATTTCATTACTAACTGCCTTTGCATCTGTTGCAATCACGTTCTTCAATCAGCGGAGAACCTCAACTTGTTCTATCTAATCAACGTTAATTAGGCCTATTGTTTGTTTCTTCTTTCCTGCTTGTCTTCATAACATGGGCCTTGTCGACATTTTACTTCATTCTTGTTCCTTCTTTCCTGCATAACCTTTGTGCTACTAATATTTATCTTCATTCCACATACTACTGAGATTAAATTTTCAGGATCTGTCACTCTTTGCAGTCGCTCTTGACTATTTGCCATCATCAGTTGGTCGTCTGCCAATCTTCAGTCTGTGTGAGATGTGGGTAACGCGCAGGATGGAAAAAGTTAGTTGGATAGAACATAAAACAAACGAAGAGGTTGTAGGGGCCTACAAAAGGTGGGAGAGGAAAGAGCTCTGATGGCAACATGGGCGTCCGCAGGAATTTTTCGGGGGGGGGGGGATTTCTAGGGCGGCAAACTTTTTCCAGGGACTTTGGCAAAATGACGTTTTTGAATAGCTATTCATGACAACAGAGAAAGCGACAACTATCAAAATATAGGGGCAAATGCCCCCTTGCCCCCCCCCATCCGGACGCCCATGGATGGCAACAATAAGAGGGAGACAGAAAAGGTGGATTGGTCGCATACTGAGAGGAGACCCCCTCCTGAGAACTATCATGGAGGGAAGAACTAAGAATAAGTATTCGAGAAAAATGCCTAGACGGATGCTTTCAGAATGGATAATGACGGGTGAATACAAAAAACTGAATGACGAAGCCCATTGACGACAGGAATGGCGCCAGTGGCCGTATGAACCTGCCTGAAGGCAGAGGACTTGAAGAGAGACACGCAGACAGACAGACAGACAGACAGACAGACCGACAGACATACAGACAGATACAAATAGTGAGAGAGAGAGAGAGAGAGAGAGAGAGAGAGAGAGAGAGAGAGAGAGAGAGAGAGAGAGAGAGAGAGAGAGAGAGAGAGAGAGAGAGAGAGAGAGAGAGAGAGACAGACAGACAGACAGACAGACAGACACACAGACAGACAGACAGACAGACAGACAGAGTGTGTGTGAGAGAGACAGACAGAGGGACAGAGAGACATAGAGACAGAGACAGAGAGACAGAGACCTTTGATATCACAAGATATCGTTAAAGTTAAACAGTAGATAATAGATAGTAATAAAAAAGGTTTTTAGACACCTTTAATACTCTG